>SJYA01001089.1:1840726-2172386 GCA_006410615.1 Neotragus moschatus
GTCTAGTCAAGGCTATGGTTTTTCCAGTGGTCAGGTATGGATGTGAGAGTTGGACTGTGAAGAAAGGTGAGCACCAGAGAATTGATGCTTTTGAACTGTGGTGTTGGAGAAGACTCTTGAGAGTCCCTTGGACTGCAAAGAGATCCAACCAGTCCATTCTAAAGGAGATCAGTCCTGGGTGGTCTTTGGAAGGAATGATGCTAAAGCTGAAACTCCAATACTTTGGCCACCTCATGGGAAGAGTTGACTCATTGGAAAAGACTCTGATGCTGGGAGGGATTGGGGGCAGGAGGAAAAGGGGACAATAGAGGATGAGATGGCTGGATGGCATCACCAACTTGATAGACATGGGTTTGGGTGAACTCCAGGAATTGGTGATGGACAGGGAGGCCTGGTGTGCTGCAATTCATGGGGTCGCAAAGAGTCGGACATAACTGAGCGACTGATCTGAACTGAACTTAATGGCTATTTAGAGCTAAGTGACTTGCTAAATCTATGTACCCTCTCTGTTAGTTGTTGAAAGTATTGTCTCACAATATATTAGAATATATTAGAACGTTTATAGATTCCTGCTATCTGAAAATGGCTAGCTGGCCCTGGTTGGTGTGGAGGGGCTCTGCCGAGGTTGGTTAATCATACTAATGGGTGTCCATAGCTCTTGGGAGACCTCCAGTGGACTCAGGTGATGTTTTGCTCTAAGCTTTAACCTTTGACCAGTGTTTCTCTATCACTTTTCATTATTGTTTTCTTAAGGACCTCATTAGACATTTTCCCCAATACCCATTTTTCTTATGAAATTTTAATGCCATAGATGACATACTGGATACCTGTTTACAAATCATATGCACATCTATGCTTTATACATTAAAAAAGTAAGTTTTTTCTGCCCCTTTGGGGGGTGATGTCATCCTCTTTGAGAATGCAGGCTCTCAATATTCTTATGGGTGACTTGGAGAGACATGCTAATGAGACTCAGATGAGACAGAATTGAGAGGCATGGGGGATACAAAGAATGACAGAATCCAGATTCTAAACTGTTTTGAATCATTAGACTCTCATCATTCAGTTTTAAATACACATTCCTGTAGCCAAGTTCAAAAATTCAAGTGTACAGATGGGCAGAGGAAACCAATTTGACATTGATCGAATGGGAGATGCTCTCTCTTGGGAAGTGGTGGATTCACTGTTCTGTGTAGACATGCTGCATATGAAGAAACCTGTTCTGTTCTGGGAATGGTCTTGGCAGGTCCACAGAGAGAAAGCAGATGAGTAGTTGCCTGGAGGTGGGGTGGGGAGCAGGGAATGATTTCTAATGGGTAAGAGGTTTTTTTAGGGGAGACAAAATCGTTCTAAAATTAAATTGTGGTGATGGTTGCTTGACCTTGTACATATATTAAAAAACCATTTTTTAAAAGGTAATAAAAGGGGGAGGCTTGTTTTGGAGTGCTGGTGGGTGGGGCTGGATTTCTTCTCTCTTGAGCCTGGAGTGTCTCTTCACCGCTGCCCCAGCAGGGCGCAGCCTCCGCTCTCCGCCCTGGAGGGGGGGCGTCTCCTCACCACCCCTCCTGACCCTCGGCTTGGGACAGCTCCTCCGGGCCCTCCCGCGTCGGCGCAGCCACCGCTCCTTGGATGCAGGTTGATCTTCCCGGTCCCCGACCCTGACCTCGGACGCGGGGTGGCTCCTCTCTGCCGCGCTGAGTGGGAGGTGGGGTGGCTCCTCTCAGCTGTTCCTGCGCCGCTCCAGCTGGCACTCTCGGCCGCTGCCCCTGACCTTGGAAGCGGGGTGGCTCCTTTCAGCTGTTCCTGCGCCGTCACAGCCCGGGACTCTCGGCCACTGTCTCTGTCCTCCGACGTGGGGTAGCTCCTCTCGGCGGCGCTGAGTGCGCCATTCCTGAGTTAACTAAAAGCCCCTCCTCCGGACCGTCCTCCGCTACTCTTTCGAGAATCTCAGCCGGCCGTCGCCAGAACCATCTCGGTCCCTAGTACCAAAGCACGAGCCACAGAACAGGGGAGGGCCTCTACCACTAGTCAGGTTACCTCTTACTGCACACTGGCCTTTACAAATCTATGCTAACAAATGATATCCATGTTTGTTATACAGATTAAATTTTATGATGAATACAAAGTACTAAATTTCAAAAAAAGTCAATAAATGTTAAATGATGTTAAAAAAAAAAAAAAGGTAATAAAAGACTTCCCCTGGTGGTCTAGTGGTTAAGAATCTGCCTGCCAATTCAAGGGACATGGGTTCGATCCCTGGTCCAGGAAGATTCCACATGTCACAGGACAACTAAACCTGTGTGCCACAACTACTGAGTCCACCTGTCATGACTAGTGAAGCCCGCACACCCTAGAGGCTGCCCTTTGCAACAAAAGAAGCTACCACAATGAGAAGCCCAAGCATTGTAACTAGAGTAGCTCCTCTCACTGCAACTAGAGAAAGCCTACATGCAGCAACAGATTCAGCATAGCCAAAATAAAATAATATATTTTTTTTAAGTAAAATAAGAAATCCTACCGAAGTTAAAATGCCTAGAGGAGAGGGCAGAGACTCTCTGAGCCATCTAGAAATTATGGCTAAGATGGTTCTCCCCAGGTAGGAGAATGGGTGAGTCAGAGGTGCCATGGTAGCTGAGTCCAGGTGCTCCAGGTTCTGAGATCTGGAGCAAGAAATTGACTTCTTCAGCATAATCCCATAGAGCGTGCAATGGGCTGAATTGTGTCCCCTCAAAGCCTTTGAAGTTTGAACTCCCATTACCTGTAAATGTGGCTTTATTTGAAAATAAGGTTTTTGCAGATTATCAAGTTAGCATTTGATCATTAAGATGGACTCTAATTCAGCATGACTGGTGTCTATAAAAAGGGGAAATTTGGGCATTGAAACAGATAAACATCAGTGCCATGGCTTCTGCCCTCCTCCCAACTGAAGTCTCTGACTTACCCCAGGGGCTCTGTCTTAGGGTTTAGAATAAATAAGATTCTGACCAGATGAATGTTTGCTCACCTTTCTCAGCCAGGCCAGCCAAGTTCCTGATGGCCAGCTGTCTTGATCTTTTGTGTGTTCTGCTTAGTGCCAGCAGAGACTCTGATCTGCGGTCTTGCTGGATGGTTGATGTTGAGTCTCTGTAGCACATTAATTAAGGCTGTGGCTTTTGATCCAGACTTCCTGGGTTTATAAGCCTAGCTCTACCTCTCACAAGCTGTGTGTCCTTGGACAAGTTGCTTAATTTCTCTGTGCCTCAGTCTCCTCCCCTGTGAAATAAGAACCCCGATGACTATACGAATTCAACATTCCAGCTGTTACTATTATTTTCCTCCGTGCATGTTGAGATTAGCTTCTAATTCCAGTTTANCTCACAAGCTGTGTGTCCTTGGACAAGTTGCTTAATTTCTCTGTGCCTCAGTCTCCTCCCCTGTGAAATAAGAACCCCGATGACTATACGAATTCAACATTCCAGCTGTTACTATTATTTTCCTCCGTGCATGTTGAGATTAGCTTCTAATTCCAGTTTAGTTCACAGGACTGTATTTCCCACAGTAACAATAAGGCAGTCAAATTGGAGCACAGAAAAAAAAAAAAAGCAAAAAAATCTTACCAGGAGGGAAGGGCGCTTTAAGAGTCGGAATCCACATAAAATAAAATAGCTCTTCTTTATGTTCTCCCTGTGGTGTGTTTTGTCTTGGGCTTTCAAGAGTAATTTGCAGTTCCAGTTGATGGTAAGTCCTTAAAGGACCATTGTCTTCTGTCTGCTGGTTTCCAGAAGACACAAATAAAGAAAACATCTTCCAGGATGACAAGACCCTTTGTCCTTTTTATTTGTATTGCCTCTTTGGCCCAGTCTCGGGAAGGCCTGAGTCAGTAGGCAGTGTTAAACTTGATATAAGCATCCAGGAAGATCTTAACACTTAAAAGGATTATTCCAAATGATCTTAGCAGGAGGAACAAATGATCACAGACTTTTTTTAAGAGTCTCAGGCAAGAGCCATGGGGTTCACTAGGGCTCACTCTGGCTGGCGTGTTTTTTCTTGCTTTGAGTCAACTTGGAGTCCACCAAGGATGAGCTACAGAATCTGAGCCCTGGTTACATCATCTAAAAAAGAGAATGGCGAGATCCAGTGATTTCACCAAATAAGCTTTCCCTCTCCTTTAAAAAAAAAAAATTATTTATTTATTTGGTTGCATTGAGTCTTAGTTGGGTCACGTGGGATCTTTTATTGCAGCGTGCAGTCTCTCCAGTTGTGATGCTCTCCTGTGGCACATGGGATCTTAGTTCCCCGATCAGGAATCAAACCCATGTCCCCTGCATTGCAAGGCAGATGTGAACCACTGGACCACCGGGAGGTACCACCGGTACCTCCTAGCTTTTCCTCTCCTTCTGGGGAGGGTGATCTGGGGAGGCGTGTGGGAGGTGACGAGCATGTAGGAAGCTCTCTTCCTGCCCTGGTGCAGGGTAAGCTGAGTGCGCAGCATGCTCTGGAAACCAACACAGCTCCTGGAATAAGCACTAGATGGAGAATCAAAAGCATGATATTATTTTGGACAATTGACATTAGTTTCACATCTTCATCTGTAAAATGGGTGAGTTGGACTAGATCACCCTCCTCCAACTCCCACAGTAGAAATCAGTTCTTTATATAAAAATCTTGCACAGAAACCATGTGGGATGGAGGTCTGCAGTCCTATCCTCCAACCCTTATCTTTCCTCACTACTCCCTCCTTATTTCTTACTTCCCATGAACCTCTGTGGGCAGAGAACACAGGTGGAAAAAAAACAACAAAACTTAACTATCTCTTGGATTCCTTTCAGTGGGAAAAATTCTGGATCTTATCTTGCGAGCCTTAGGAAAGACCCCCATCCTCGTGAAATTTCACCACTGGCAGTTTACCTTTTGCATTGTCTTTTCCTTGTTTTCTTTTAAGCAAAGTCATCTGGAAAGGTGACTTTAAGTCACCAACACTTTAATCAGTGCATTTTACTACGCTGTTACTGACTTGAGGGTATTCCTTCATGGGCATCAGCTCTCTGCCCAATGTCCTGTTAGACTCTGAATACAGTGATTAAAGGACCACAGAGCAGAAACTCCCAGTTATGAAGCTGTGACCTAGCGGTTGGGCTTCCCAGATAGCACTAGTGGTAAAGAACCCGTCTGCCAATGCAGGAGACATAAGAGACTCAGATTTGATCCGTGGGTTGGGAAGATTCCCTAGAGGAAGTCATGGCAACCCACTTCAGTATTCTTGCTTGGAGAATCCCATGGACAGAGGAACCTGGTGAGCTACAGTCCATAGGGTCACAAAGAGTTGGACATGACTGAAGTGACTTAGCATGCTCTCATGTGACCCAGGGGTTAAGGGCATGACTAGAAAGATGTCAGCTCAGGGGCCTTAGGAAGGGGATGGTATCTTGGGAAGATAAGGGATGGATTCTAGGAAGAAGGAACAATTGATCTGAGTCTAATGTATTAGTAGGAGTTAACCAGGTAAAGAAGGAGGTGTTAGTCTCTCAGTTGTGTCCGACCCTCTGTGACCCCATGGCCTATAGCCTGCCAGGCTCCTCTGTCTATGGAATTCTCCAGGCAAGACTACTGGAGTGGGTAGCCATTTCCTTCTCCAGGGGATCTTCCTGACACGGGGAGCTAAACCAGGACTGCTGCATTGCAAGCAGATTCTTTACCATCTAAGCCACCAGGGAAGACCAAAGAAAAAGGAAGAGAAAGTAATTCCAGGTGGAAGGACTTATCTTATGTAAAGACTGGCAGATCAAGGGTCCTGAAAGTCCAAAATGCCTTTCAGTTGGGTTCAGGAGGAAAATTGCAAAATTTAAAGCTTGATCTCTCTTTTTGGGGGTGAGGAAAGGTTGAGGATAAAGATAATAAAGGAGACTGTTTAGTTTTTTATCTTAGTGTCCCTATCACATTAACAGAAATAAGGTATATGTGTATGTACACTTGCAAGTACAAAGCCTCTCCCAAAGCCTTTCAGCGTCCTACGAAATGCCCCCATTTTATAGATCACAATTACTTAGAGACCAAGAGGTAAGACGGTCAGGGTCTCAAGTGTACGTCTGCAGAGCCCACCTCTTTGGTACCACGTCACTCTGATTTATTTCTGTTCTCTCGAAGGGAGAGAGGGAATTAGGAATGAGCTGGAGAAGAGGAGGGAAGGCTACGTGGGGGTTTGGGGAAAGTCTAAGAGGAGATAGGACTTTCACCTGGCCAGGGTCCTTCTGGGCTCTGCCCTGCCCTCTGCTCCAGGACTGGACACGTGAGGTCCTCCTTGTGGTCACACTGCAGAGCTCTGCTGACACTAGCAGCCCAAGGCAGGCACTGATTTGCTCTCCTAGATTTTTCTGCACCATCTTCATTCTCCCCATAGCCCCCCTTTACACCTGGCACTAGACAGGGCTCTTTTACTGGTAAGATCCAACAACTGACAAGCCAGTCAGGCACAGCGCTGGCACCAAATAGACTCTCAGTGAATGTCATCACTGAGACTAAGCGATCATGGTGGAGATGGCCACTGGTGAGGCTAGAGGTCCTAACACAGAGGGTGCGATCTGAGACGCCAGAGAAACATTTTTGGAGACCAAATGCATTGAACAGAGCAGGAGGCCACATGGCAAGCTGGGGGTGGAGTTCTCTGATCTATTTCGTGGTGTTCCTTTACACAACCCCTCTCTGTGCCTCAGGTTTCACACCCATAAAAGCACGGGCTCTCTGATTCAGACAGCCCCACCCATGACTCCATAGATCACCCGAGACTCATTTGGAGGTGGTGGGATTTCCCTGTGCTCAGGTCGTGCTACAGATTGGTGTGTTAGGAGAGTCACGTGTTCAGACAGGATGGGGTTGGATCTCTCATTTCCAGAGGCAACAGCTCACACATTAAAATCTCACTCTTTGTCTTGCTTGGGAGACTGGGCATAACTTGTCAAGTTCAGGGGTAATGGGTGATCTCTGCATTTCCATTGCCCTGATGAAACATATGGCTTCACCAGGTACAGCTAAGCTGATGGCACCCCTGAAACTGCCAGTCAACGTTCCCTTTCTGGATCATTTTCAACTAACCACCTCGACTGCCCCTTGGTTTAACTTCACACCAGACAAGTTCGTGATGCGTCTGCCACACCCAAAAGGGCAATGGGAGCTGGTCACTGGGGCCAAGTGTTTGGACCTTCTTCCATCTCCTTTCACAGGAACAGATAATGGAGATGTAGAAGTGGGCAGCATGCCATGTTATCTGGGTGCTAACTATTTAACAACTTAATAGATTATGTTGATAGTTCATTACCAGAAAGGTGAGTAATGAGCACAGCCTCCAGAGACAGGTTCCTTAGGTGGAAAACCTGACTCTGCCGTTCCCAGCTATGTGACTTGGACCTGTGCTCTTAACCTCATTGCCCAATCTGAAAAACAGGAATCATGATATGCTGTCAGGTTTTGAGGGGTTTAAATGAGTTAATCCAGGTAAGGCACTTAGAATACTACTCCACTGGTAACCATAAGGGAACAGTGGTGTGGGGGATAAATGTGGAGTTCTGGATGGACATGTACACACTACTGTATTTAAAATAGATAATCAACAAGGACCTACTGGATAGAACAGAGAACTCTGCTCAGTATTATGTAACAACCTAAATGGGAAAAGAATTCGAAAATGAATAAGTAATGTATAATTGAATCATTTTGCTGTACACTTGAAACTAATTCCACATTGTCAATTATACTCCAATATAAAATAAAAATTTAAAATAAAACACTGCTCCATTAGCAACATTAGCCATTCTTTAAATTATCTGTAACATATGGGAGTGTGTGTGCTGTGTACTAAGTTGTTTCAATTGCGTCTGACTCTTTGTGACCCTGGTTTGTAGCCCACCAGATTCCTCTGCCCATGGGATTCTCCAGGCAAGAATAGCAGAGTGGGTTGCCATGCCCTCCTCTAGGGAATCTTTCCAACCCAGGGATCAAACCCACGTCTCTTACTTCTGCATTGGCAGGTGGGTTCTTCTCCACTAGGGCCACCTGGAAAGCCCAACATATTGGAGACTTGTGGTCAATTAAAAGATTAATCCAACTCAGATCTTGTTCTCTGGAAATCACAGGAGAAAGTTACTGAAGCCTCTTTCTCCTTCCGAGGTCTCATATAACTCAGGTGGAACCACAGAGGCAGGACAAGAGATACTGTGGGGATGTCAAACCTCTCACCTTCCTATTGCAGGGGCTCCCAGAAGGATAGCTGTTTTGGAAATGTTAAAAAAAAATTTTTTGAACTGAGGTATCACCTACCTATTAATATGTTTGCATATTAATATATTTACACCCGTGGAACCACCACCATGAACAAAATATAAAACATTTACCATCACCATGTACATTTCCCACATGCCTCACCCCAGGCAGGACACCTCTCCCCCAGGTACTCTCTCCTTTCTGACTTCTAATGACCATGTATTAGTCTCTTGTATCCTTGAGTTCCACAAAAATAGAATTTTATCTGTGGTATGCCAGTGAATGTTTGACAACAGGCTCTCCAAAATAAATACATTTTTTTAAAAAAGCCTGATTTGTAGCCCATTTCCCTGGCAATCACCATCACTGATTCGAAGTCATCATACTGAAGTCCTTAAACAGAAAGTTCGGAATAGATGTACAGTAGACCACAATTCTATATAGATGCAACAGGTCTGAATAGCCCCAATCATATAGATAATGTTGAAAGTGTAGTAAAAGAATTGGAAAGTGTTCTGAGTATTAGGAGTTAGAGTTCTGAGTTTGTATAATCTTAGTCTTAAATATAATTTACCTAGTTGTGTATTTATACAATTTATTTTTTAATAACAAAGGTTGCATTTGACAGTCAGCTTGCAAAGTTCCTGAAAACATAATGATGAGTTCTCACGAGCTATTATGAGCCGCCTCCTGATCACTACTGTGTCATACTCTATATGTTAACCTTTTGTGTCTAGCTTCTTTCATCCATCATAATATCCATGAATTTCATCCCTGTCACTCTGTGTGTCAGTCTTTTATTCTTTCTTTTTTGTGTTGATGTGTAGTGTTTCATTCCATGGATATGCCATAGTTTACGAATTCACTTCCTGGTGGATGGTTGTTGGGTTATTTCCTGTTTTCTGCTACTAATTAGTAAGCTGCTACTATCACTCATGTATATACATTTTAATGGAAATATGCACTCATTTCTCTTGGCTATACGCCTTGGAGTGGATTTTTCTGGGTCTCAGATAAGCATGTTTATTTTTATTGCATTATGTCAAACTGGTTCAAGTGGTTGAACCAGTTCAATCTTCCATCTGCGATATTGGAGAGTTCCATTGCTCCACTTGCTTGCCAACACTTGGTATCATCAGCCTTGAAAATTTTAGCCATCCTGGTAGATGTGTAGGAATTAATTATATCGTAAGGATTTTGTTTCCCTTATAAGTAATGATATTGAGTTGCTATTGGATTTCAACTGTTGTTTACTCCTCAGTTTGAAGTGAAGTGAAAGTTGCTCAGTCGTGTCCGACTCTTTGCGACCCCCATGGACTATGCAATCCATGGAATTCTCCAGGCCAGAATGCTGGAGTGGGTAGCCTTTCCCTTCTCCAGGGGATCATCCCAACCCAAGTCTCTCACATTGCAGGCAGACTCTTTACCAGTTGAGCCACAAGGGAAGCCCACTCCTCAGTTAAAAAGTCATAAATAAATTCATTTTTTGAAATTGCTCCTGGGATTACTGGTGATCTTATTCAGCTTGGCTACTATTCTAGAAGTTAGGTTCTTTCCCAGGAAAGTTAGCATTGGATATCTGTTAACACCCCAAAGGGGCTATTTGTGACCAGAGTGGTAGATCCTTAAGGCCAAATTAC
The DNA here is from genome assembly GCA_006410615.1 of Neotragus moschatus. Lineage (NCBI taxonomy): Eukaryota > Metazoa > Chordata > Mammalia > Artiodactyla > Bovidae > Neotragus > Neotragus moschatus. The sequence continues at coordinate 1,850,599 of SJYA01001089.1, forward strand.
GGTGGCTCCTGATGGCCCATGAATCCCCCAAGAACGTGTCTTGAAAGGAAAGGAACTTCCAGGCAGCAGAGTGCTGCCCTGGAAGGTGCATGGGATTTAGAAGTACATGACCCAAGGTTCTAATTCTATTTCTGCCCTTTTTTTATGGAGAAGGCTATGGCACCCCACTCCAGTGCTCTTGCCTGGAAAGTCCCATGGGTGGAAGAGCCTGATAGGCTGTAGTCCATGGGGTGGCTGAGGGTCAGACATGACTGAGCGACTTCACTTTCACCTTTCACTTTCATGCATTAGAGAAGGAAATGGCAACCCACTTCAGTGTTCTTGCCTGGAGAATCCCAGGGATGGGGGAGCCTGGTGGGCTGCTGTCTATGGGGTCGCACAGAGTTGGACATGACTGAAGTGACTTCGCGGCGGCGGCAGCCCTTTTTTTTTAGCCACAGGACTTTGGGAGGCCATATAACCTTCTAATCCTCAATTTTCTCTGAGTCCAATAGGGTCTGAGCTGTGAGGGGTTCTGACGATGCATGGAGAACTTCTGTAAAACTGCGGGTAGATGTTACTTCTAAGTACTTCTTTGGGGATCAGAAGAGGGTGTCCATGGAGAATGGGGGGAGAGGATGATCCGAGGTTTCGAACACACTGTGTCTTCCAGAAAGATGAACTCCAGTGGCTTGATTTTGGCAAGTGCTCAAAAACAATAGAAAGTTTGACTTATGTTTTAATTCTAAAAATCATAAATGCTAATTGAAGGAAATCTGGGAAACACAAGAAAGAGTAAAAAAAGAAGAAAAAAATTATCCACAATCCCATTTCCAAAGTCAATTATTGTTAATATTATACATGCACACATCTGTTCTCACTTAGTCTTGTTGTAATATGCCATTTGCAACTCCTTCATATCATGTTTTTAATGATTATATTGCATTTCATTCTGGTGAGTATATAAAAATTTATTTAACCACAAGATGGTGTTTTTCACCTGCTCTCCACTTAATATCTTCTGGATACTTTAAGATTTATCAGTTTTGTACTGCTTAACATGCCAGAACTTGCCTAGTTACCACTTTTTGAACATTAAATCTCCCACCAGGAACAGGACTATCTGATTAGCAGTTATCTGTGGACAAAAAAGCAACCCTGAGAGTAAACAGAAAAAGAACACAAAAGTCTCAAAGTGGGACTTTACATTTCTAAAATATATAATAATGTTAGTTCATTATCCTTTTATCATTCAATTTCCTCTCATTTTTTTAAAGCCAGGTATTTCTCTCTTCTTGACTTAGCTCTGCTGCTTATCTGCTGAGAGACCTTGCACCAGTGACCTGTGTTCTCCAGGCCTTTATTTTCCCATCTATAAAGTGGGTAACGAGATTATTCAAGGTTGTTGTGAGAACTAAGCCTAATTAAGGACCTGGACACATTTTCTCACCTGCCCTTAAGCAGCTAAGAACCATGGCAAGCACTAATTAATTAGGTTTATAAAAGCAGTTTTGCTGCTGAGTGAAGAAAGACTCAGAAAACACAACTGGTGGAGAGCAGGGTCACGCATAAGATCAGAGCCGAGGCTAGAAAGCAGGGATTTTGGTTCCTTCCAGTGGTCTGAAGTGCCTCTTGTAGGTTGTTTCTCCTGCGGAGTTCAGAAGGCTGTGCAAACATTTCTGTCTCCTTTCCGTGCCCTTGTGTGAGGCGGTCAAACATAATTTGAATGTCACTGCCCTTAGCGAAACAACATGTGAGAGTCTTAATTTTTTCCCCTATTGCTTTCCCAGTATTTCTTCACTTCAGAAGTTTTTGTTCTGTCTAGCTGTTGCTTTCTGATTCTTTCCAGTGTTTTTCCCTAAGCAGGAAGGCAGCGGTCCCTCTGAGGGCCCCAACACTAATGATGTCACGTCATTGACTTCCAGGGACCATTAGGCAGCCAGTCCATAGCGTGTATGTCCTTGCTGCCAGCAGGACATGGAATATGGGGGAAGGGGGAGCCATTCTCCCCTGCTGGTCTGACAGTTGTCGCTATGCTAGAGACAGAGGAGGCCTTGTTAATGGCAGCTCCTGTCTGACACCTGGACTTCCTAGAAAGATGAATGTTCTCTTTAACATGGAAAAACAGAAACAAAAAAGCCCCACCTTGCCCTTCCAGGAAAGACGCGTAGGACATGTCTTGGTACTCACTCCCGCTTGCCTCTGCTGCCCCTATCTCTGCCACTCTATTTGAAGGGTTTCTCCCTTTCTACCATGAAGCACACTTAATTGCCCAGCACATTGCAGAGACTGAATTTCCTTGGTGTGTGGATCTGTTTGACGGCTTGAAGGCATTGGGAAATGATACCTTCCTCTCTATCACCTTCTGCACGGTGAGGTCCACACTGTCTAACCTTTGCTTCTTAACTCACTTTTTCACCCAAGGCCATGTGGTCTTGGTGCTCAGCCCTCTGCCAGGATCACAGTGTCAACTGACCCCCTGGTCACTCTTCTGTCGGCAGCCTGTGTACCTCCTTTCCCTCCAGCCTGGCTGTCCCTCCCTCTTGAAAATTTCCATTTCTGAGTCTTCCTAGTTTGTAAACATTCCTCCTTCCTCTTGTGTTTTTGGCAGATTGTCCGCACTCCCCTTTGTGAATTGCTCTTTTCTATGTTAATTCTTTATATCACTGGTTTTCCAACTATTTTATTTTTTTGCAGCGGAAACTTTTTTTTTTAACAAGTTAAATTTATGTATACCTAAGAAGGAAATGGCAACCCACTCCAGTGTTCTTGCCTGGAGAGTCCCATGGATGGGGGAACCTGGTGGGCTGCTGTCTATGGGTTCGCACAGAGTCGGGACACGACTGAATCGACTTAGCAGCAGCAGCAGCAAGCCTCATATAAAGAGCAGAAAATCACAACTGCTGTGGTTGAAACAGAGGTGGTGGTTCTGGGAGCTAGCAGTGATTTGTTCTCTGGTCTCCTCTCCCAGAAGCCCTGAAGGGACCTCTCTAGACCCTGGTGCTCTGGGAAGTACAGTGTGCAAACCGTACCCTTGAATGCTAGGTTTCCAGACTTGACCTCTTCATCTCTCCCTCTACTTACTTGCACTGGATGTTACTCTCCTTCCTCCAAATGTGGTGAGTGCAGAGGACATGAGGAACATCTCGATACTTCTTTCAAGCAATTGAGACAAGAGACACAGGAGACAGGGTGGAAAAAGTCAGCTTCATTACTAGCTTTAAATCTATAGCCAAATGGGCTTGCTTTCTTCCCAATTAACTTACTCACCATTCCTGGTCTTCACTGGACATGTACAAGCATGTCTGCCTGGCTGGAGAGCTGTCCAGAATTCTTCCAAAGGAGAAGGTAGAAGGCGTGATAGTCTCTCAAAGGTGTCAGAGAAAAAGTCACTTCTCCTCCCAAGAGGAAGAGGCTGGAAGGGGTGAAAACAGAGATTAGGCCTGTTACCCTTCACCAAAAAGAGTGATCCTGTTCCCTGGTGCTTTGTAATTTATACTAAAGTATTTAATGGATGGGGCCAGTGATGCCAGGCATAGCCATACATGGACCCATTCTCCATAGTAAAGAACTTGCCTAATTCTGCATAAATCTCCAGTATTCCACCAGACATTCTTGCAGGTGAATGATGGTTCTAATTAGCCACATCTGGACCAAGACTGTCTTTCCAAAAGGAAGTACATTCACAGAGTTTTGATAGACATTTTATACTAAATGAGACTTTTGAGTGTTGATTATCCTTTGGTGGATTGAGAACTTAGATGAAGATTTCTAATATTTCATAAAGTTATGTCACTGATGACAATGACTCATGGTAATTTCATCACTGAAACAATATTGTAATTGTCACCACTGTATCAGCCAGTATCTGTGGCTGCTGCATACTCTGTGTTTCCACATGTAAGTACAAGCAGCTGATGGCTCCCTTGTGGCTTCTGATAATTTGTGCCCAAATATTTACATATTAAACTGCATCTTATAAATTTTATTTTTTAGCATTTATTTAAGTATTTACTTAAAAATTACCCTCTTTTTATCCTTAACATGAAAGTTGACAGTGAAAAAAAGTGAAAGTACTTATTCGACTGTTTGCAACTCCATGGTCTGTAACCCGGCAGGCTCCTCTGCCCATGGAATTCTCCAAGCAAGAGTACTAGAGTGGGTAGTCATTCCCTTCTCCAGGGGATCTTACTGACCCAGGGATCAAACCCAGGTCTCCTATGCTACAGATAGATTCTTCACCATCTGAGTCACCAGAGAAGCCCAACATTACAGTTAGGGTGATTAAATTTTTTCCTTAGGTAGGTATATATTACCTATGCATTCTGTATCAAAATAGGAAAGGCAGAGTTACAAATTATTTCTTATAAAAATGAGGCCCTGGGTCTGTACTGGCCTAGTGCAGGGAGACCATGGAAACAAGAGGTCAGAAAAACAGAGTCCTCTTCCACAGGGTGATTTGTTTAAAAATTCAGATTCCTAGGCCCCATCCAAAGAGGACTGCACCAAAGCTCTCAAGAGAAAGACCAAGCTTCTTCCCATGCTTAGAGGTCTCTCTACGGTGTGGCCTTTGCCTGACTCTTCACATCCTATGCTCCAGGCTGGCTTGGATGCAGGAAGTTCTCTGCAGGTGCCATGCCGTCTCTCTCCTCCTGGACTTTGCACTCCCTATGCCTCCCTGGTGGCTCATTGGTAAAGAATCCTTCTGCCAGTGCAGGAGACATGGGTTCAATCCTTGGGCTGGGAAGATCCCCTGGAGGAGGGCATGGCAACCCACTCCAGTATTCTTGCCTGGAGAATCCTATGGACAGAGGAGACTGGTGGGCACCAGTCCATAGCGTCCCAGAGTCAGACACAACTGAGTGACTAAACAACAGCAACAATGCCTCCCTGACTTCTCTGAGAAGCATCTCTGACATCCCAGGGTGAAGTAAGAGTCCCTCTTCTAGGCTCCATGTCTCACCTTATGTTGGCTTCTCTTTGCTGCCTCAAGCTCTTAAGTTCCGCCAGAGGAAAGACCATATCCCTTTGACTTCTGCAGTCCTAGTGCCTGGCCTAGGTTCAAGCCTAAGAGAAGCGTCCTTTCTCTTGCTGCCCAGAACAGGAGTGGGGACATAGATCTTCATACCAGAACAAACAGCATTTCCTTGAAAAGCTGTAAATCTCTGGTCCATCGGGCATTCATGAGGTCAAATGGTGGAATCCACCCCATCAAAGCCAAGGTGAAATAAAGGTCTGGGAGAAGAAGGAAAACTTTCCTCCGAAGATTATCTTGGGAGACAATATCTTTTATTCTTTAGTGTCTCTGCCAGAAAAATCAATTCTTAAATTATGCATTGAGTCATTTTGAAAGCAATCTTCCTAGAGTGCAAAGCTTTATCAAAGTTGACATTATTCCTGCTATCAGAGCAGATTAGTTTCATAATTTAATACTTAATCTGTCCACAAAGCATAGTGATGAAGTTGTTGCTGCTTCCTGGGTACTGAGGGGAATCGAAGGCCTTTTGGATGAGTTTTACTCTCCCAATACCTCATCAAGTGAATGAAACTTGAAAGTAATAAAAAGAGACTCATGAAGTGATGCTCATTGTGGTTTACAGCTCTAATCCCTTAATTATCAGCAGCTTAACGGCCTTCCCTGACTTCCTTTTGACTTTCTTCTTCCCACTGAGTGACAGGGTGCAATCATTGATCAGGAGACCCTGGAACCTTAGAGGTTTTTTCACCTGTCAGTCAGAGCAGGTGGGTTAAAGGGCATGAAACTGAAGCCAGTACACTCAGTTCATTAGCTGATGGCCTTGAAGAGGACCCTGCACCTTTCTGTACCTTGCTTTCTTGATAAGTTAGGAGTGGGAATGCCTGCTTTGCAGAGTTGTTGGGCAGATTGAACGAGAGGTAACTGAATGGCCGCTGAAAGGAAGGAGTTGTTCAATAAAGGGTAGCTCCCGCTCCATGGGGACACACATCTGCCGTGCTTGCTCTCCTGCTCTGTAATCCTTATCTTCAGCCTTGGGTCACAGTGGAACATCTCGTTCCTTCACTTTCTTCTTCTTTTGACTCGTTTGACTGCACTACACAGCATGCAGGATCCCTGACCGGAGACCAAGGACCAAACACGTGCCCTCTGCAGTGGAAGTGTGGTGTCTTAACCACTGGACAACCAGGGAAGCCCCTTATTTCTTCTCTGGTGGCTCAGACAGTAAAGTGTCTGCCTACAATGCAGGAGACCCGGGTTCAATCCCTGGGTAGGGAAGATCCCCTAGAGAAGGCAATGGCACCCCACTCCAGTACTCTTGCTTGGAAAATCCCATGGACAGAGGAGCCTGGTAGGCTATAGTCCATGGGGTCGCAAAGAGTCGGACACGACTGAGCAACTTCACTTTCACTTTCAGTAATTCTGAAGTCTGAGGGCAAAGTTTCAAGTCTCTCCCTTCCTGGAGCCAATGCTTGATTTTCCAACTTTCTCAATGCTTTTGCAATTTTGTTGCTATCATTAATGCTGAAACTCCTTGTGAAACACTGGTCACTCAGATAACTCTTTAAAACACTTTGGTAAATGAGAAAATCTGAGAAGTGTCCCTTTTTGTGTTAATTTTACCAAATTTATACCTTGGGAAGGCACTGGGTGGAATTGGAATAGCTAGGGAATCAAATATAGAGTGGCTGGAACAACACTATTATTATTGCCAGTTCTGAAGTACTGTGGTTTTTTTTCAATTGAAATACTATAGAAACATCTCAATTAACTGGACATCAGCCTTCCTGAAACTTTCAGTAATTTGATGAAATGCAACACAACAGTAGAACTTGACCAAGTTCCCGTAAGGGTATAGAGCTATGCTCTATGTTCTGCGCTTCATTTTGCACATAACTGTCATCAATATCTACCCACAGTATTGGATAATGAGAAGTAATATGAACCAGGGGGGTCTTGAGGCTCTATAACTTCCCCAGAGAACTTTCTGCTATGATGGAAATGTTTTCCAATAGCACTGCCCAATGCAGTACCTGTGCTTACTGGGCACTGGAAACATGGCTAGTGACTGAGGAACTGAAATTTTAATGAAATTAAATGTAAATTTAATTATTGGAAAGCCCGGTTGTATGATATTTTGAGTCAATGATGCATTTTTTGTTATGGAATATTTTTAAATATTCAGAAAGTTACAGAATGTATTATAAAACATCAACTGGAATATACACATAGTTAACCTTTTGCTATATTTGCTTCAGAGATTTTTAAAGAAATAAAGTAATAAAGATACAGTTGAAGTTTTCTTAGGATTCTCCCCCCATTACCAGAAGCATGTGTATCCTTCCCATCCATGTTTTTATAGTTTAACTATTTATCAACACTATGTAGCCTTCTTTAAGTGTTTAAACAATTTAAACAAATGACACTATACTGTAAATACTGTATAAAACTAGCCTTTTCCATTTATCAATATGCTTTTGAGCCCTATGCATGTTGATACATGAAAATTGGCTTCTGACTCAGCGCAGGTGGCTGCGATGGCTGAGTGCGCCGGCGCACTCAGTGCAGCCGAGAGGAGCTACCCCATGTCAGAGGACGAGACAGCGGCCAAGAGTGCCAAGCTGTGATGGCACAGGAACAGCTGAGAGGACACACCCCACGTCTGAGGTCAGGGTTGGGGGCCAAGAAGAGCCACCCCATGTCCGAGGTCAGGGTTGGGGGCCAGGAAGAGCCACCTCACATCCGAAGCCAGGGTTGGGGGCCGGGAGGAGCCACCTTATGTCCGAGGCCAGGATCGGGGGCTGGGAAGAGCCACTGATTAATTAACGCTCAGCACAAGTGGCTGCAGTGGCTGGTGCACTCAGCGCAAGCAGCTGCGATGACTGGCACACTCAGTGCGGCCGAGAGGAGTTACCCCACGACCGAGGTCAGGGGCAGCAGCCGAGAGTGCCAGGCTGCAACGGCACAGGAACAGCCGAGAGGAGCCACCCTGCGTCCAGGGGCAGGATCGGGGGCCGGGAAGATCAACCTGCATCCAAGGAGCAGTGGCTGTGCTGGCGCAGGAGGGCCTAGAGGAGCTATCCCACGTTGAAGGTCAGGAAGGGCAGCGGTGAGGAGACACCCTTCATCCAAGGTAAGGAGCAGAGGCTCACTTTGCTGGAGCAGCTGTGAAGAGATACCTCATGCTCAAGAGAGAAGAAATCTCTGATGTTCTCTGGGTTTGGGCTTAAGTCTCCTGCTTCTGGTTTTCAGTTATATTTTTACAGTAGCCTCAAGGCTTTTCCTTCTATATAGCACCAATGATAAAACATCTAGGTTAAAGATGGTAAGTTTCTCCACATTGAGGGACACCCAGAGAGGTTCTCTGAGTTACATGGAGAAAGGGAGAGGGAAGGGGTAGTTAGAGGTGACTTTAATGAGATGAGGTGGGATCAGAAGAAGGGAGAGTGACGTCAGCATAGCCACCGATCTTTGGATGCAGGTTGATCTTCTCAGTCCCTGACCCTGCCCTCGGACGTGGGGGCGTGGGGTAGCTCCTCTCGGGCGGGCTGAGTGCGCTGGACGTCGCAGCCACCCGTGCTGAGTGCTACTCAGTCGGTGGCTCTTCCCAGCCCCCAACCCTGGCCTCAGATGTGGGGTGGCCCTCCCGGCCCCGGACCCTGGCCTCGGACGCGGGGTGGCTCTTCCCGGTCGCCGCCCCTGACCTCGGACCCGGGGTGGTTCCTCCCGGCCCCCGACTCTGACCTCGGACGCAGTGTTGCTCCTCTCAGCTGTTCCCGCACCGTCGCAGCCTGGTACTCTCGGCCGCTGCCCCTGACCTCGGAAGTGGGGTGGCTCCTCTCAGCTGTTCCTGNGAGGAAGTAGTCAGAGGTGGCCAGGAGGATAGAAGAGGGAAATGAAAAGGGGGAGAGGTAGATCCAGCCAGTAACCAGTTCTCTAGGTGTTCTACAGCATCTGAGACTCACAGGGATTCCCAGAGTTGGGTAGAGAAGAGAAGGGGGGAGGAGGAGAGAGAGACAACCTGCTGGAGATTCCAAAAGAGGAGGGAGTGGTCATGAAAGCTCAGAGTCTTAACCTCTGGACCACCAGAGAAGTCCCTGCATGGATTTTAGCAGAGGTTAATCCCACCTTCCAAACCCTCAGAGGCTTTAAAGTAGTGATGCACGTTTAATTTCTAGTTGGTTCAGATCCCTGCCAACAGTGACTTTTGAGATATTTAGGGTTTTTATTTTAAATATTTAGCATAAAATAGAGAAGAAAGTAAGGTCTGTACTATTCAGCAGAAACTTCCCTAGTGGCTCAGAAGGTAAAGAATCTGCCTGGAGTCTGCCTGCTCAATCCCTGGGTGGGGAAGATCCCCTGGAGAAAGGAATGGCCACCCACTCCAGTATTCTTGCCTGGAAAATCTCATAGACAGAGGAGCCTGGTGGGCTACAGTCCATAGGGTTGCAAAGAGTCGGACATGACTGAGTGACTAACACAGACACACACACACACACAGACACACACACACACACTATTAAGCAGAGCCATGCTTTTTACATGCTAACATTACCTGTTTAAGAGTTCTTTACTTTGAACTTATCACACTTATTCTGAAAATTAATGCAGAATGAAACTTCTTCTGCTTGTCCTGAATTACTTGAAGTGATCATCCCTCTTTCTGGTATCGTGCAATTCCTTCCACAAGCCTGATGGAGAAGTTAGGGATGTTCAGAACACACTCCACACCTCTGAGATGAAGGTCATGGAAAACAGCCAGCAAAGGTGCTTCACAGCATCCCTCGATGCCTCTATCAGAGACAGACTCCAATCTGACAGACCATCCATCTCCCCCTTTATGGCTTTTCTGTTCCTAATTCCACTCTTGTGTACTTTAAGAGCTAAGTCTTTCACTTTTTCCACTTTTGCTTGAGAAAACATTTTTATAGCTTTGGGACCAAATCTTTTTCATCAGCTCATTTTAATGTCTTTTATTTTCAGTGATCTTTTTCCCAGTGGAAGCCATGATGTTGGTGGGGGATATGGTAAAAATTTGCTGAGATCAAAGCAGAGTATTTTTTCTTTTCTCCCAGAAATGATAAGAGTTGGCTGCTTTTCCCTTTTTACATTTGCTCTATCTTAAACCATAAGAAAGTTAAGCTGACCTTTAATTGCTTCTGAAATGAAAGGGTACTGGATCGCCAGGTGTTTAAGTGGTTTATTTCTTCTAAAATTCTGGTAGTGGCAGCAGTCACGTTTCTTTCTTTGGTTGATGATGGAGGGAATGGAGGAAAGTTAGAGGTGGAAATTTGCTGCCACGTACAGGAAGCTAGAATTTAGGAAGGTAAGGGGGGGACCTGTGATGCTTGCTTAGAATGTGAAAGGCTTCCTGGTAGATTCCTAGGAGAAAGGCCAGTGTGTATTTTTATGTATATGTCTCGGGAAGTTTTATCTTATAAAACTGATGTTTCCCAAAGTGTGAGCTGTGGAATATCACATATTCTTAAAATGCTTTTCTTCCCCTTCACTCCCATATTGAAACTTCAAACCTTATTGATTTGGCTTAATGGCATTACACAAAAGTGTATCTTGCATGAAAAGTTGAAAAATGGACTGACTCTTTGTGCTTATGGTCCACTACTCTCATAAAAGTTTGCTTTGTGATAAATAGCTTGCCAATTTGGATCCCTAGATGATATGTTCTGAGTTTTGACACTCTCTAGGATCAAAATACATCTGTGCTTTGCTACAACTGAAAACAAAAATCAAATCTGAGGGGGGAAATCTGTCCTTATTTTTTACAAGAGGAGATGGTGATGAACACTTACCTTGGTGACTGGTTTCCGGATGTTATCAAGTCCTCAAATACTAACTCGCTCCCCATTATACTCTACTACCCACAAGCATCCAAATGGAAGTTATGCCTCTGCCTTTCCAGAGGAGAAGCAAGGAAAGAAATAATGCATTTCTCAATGAAATGGGAGAAGAGGCTAATTTATTTTCTTGAGAACAGCCGCAGGTAGTTTGATGAAACTATAATCTGGGCATTTCATTCTCTTTGTAAACTCACCCTGAAGTCAGAATAGCAGAAAAGGAGATAAAGAAAACTTTACTCAAGCAATTATTTCCCTCATCCGGCAAACATTGGCACTGTAAAATAATTTCCTTAGCTTCCAGGAAGTTATTCGTGTCATGTATGAATGAATTCAATAGTGAAGATGAAAAAGGTATCATTCAGTTATCAAACTCATGCCCTAGACAAGGTACTTTTATTCTTTTCTTTTCTATATATATATCTGAATGATAAAAGGAAAAAATGATACATGATAAAAGGAGTTCGTGATCTTTTCTATCATGGATTAATTGCAGTGATTGAAACATTAGCTATGCTAGTATCCACCGATAATACGTACTTTATTTATAATGAATTTGGTAGGATGGTAAATTCAGTTTTATAGCCCAGTGGTTTGAGAAGCATGGCTTTAAATTGTTCTTGAACTCTGTGCTGGCCCATCTGTGTAAATAATCTCATCAGCCTCTTATGTGAGCCCATCCTTGAAAACTTCCTCATGTGGATGCCTAATGAAAAAATATACTATGATCTTGTCCTTGTCAGTGGTGTCAGAACATATGAGGTGTTCAGCATACCTGCTAAATAAAGCTTCTGCTATAAGAGGAGGCCCAGCAACATTTTGTCTGGATGAGTAAGCAACATCCTGGGTTTCACAGAAAGAAGACAGTCCTGAGTCCAAATGAAGGACACAGTTATTTATGGTCATGTCTAGTGAATTTTGTTCATGTGGAAATTATACCTAAAAGTTCAGAGAGCTGACCTCCAAGTCTCCAGTCTTCTGGACTTGAATTTCTTTCATTTTCTTTAGAAGTGTCTTTTAACACCTGTTCCCAAAGATGTATTTATACCACTCAAGGCAAAACTTATCCTAAGATATATTTGAATCTAGGGTTTCTGAATTAGACCAACAAGCTAGGCATGCTTACATAAAATACCCTGTGAACATAGGCATTGCCCCAATTTACTTCACTTTAAAGTCTTTTGGAAAAATACCATGTAACATGTTTTAGAAAAAGCAAGTTTTGAAAATCTGAATCCCTTTTTAAAATAAAATTAATATAACCTTGCCCTTTAGGTATGTGTATTAAGTTGAAAAGTATTATATTTTTAGGTCAGACATGGTTATTTTTATTATATCCTAAGATTACTTATTTCCAAAAATATCAACCCTTTCAAATCTACAAATGGTACAATGTAGTGAAACACTTAAATATTAATTAGCCTGGTGAATTACAAAATGAAAAGATTCCGTCTAGTATATTTTGAGATATATTATTGAAAGTTGGGCTTGAATTCATTTGCCTTTACTATGTATAATCATATAGAATCTTAAGACAATAAACTAGGCTTCTTCTGTTTCTTATTAATGTTCGTGTGTGTGTGTGTGTGTGTGTGTGTGTGTGTGTAGTTGGCAACTTTTAGGCAATTGTCTTCTTCCCAAAAGGATTACCAGTGACCTATGGTGGAGAAGGATTTTTAGAGGAGGCTGTTTTAGTAGGAGGCTGGGTTAGATGGATACATAAATGAATGAATCAAAGAATGTTCCAGTTTGATGATGAACTAAACAAGCGTCCATACACAGCTGCCTGATGGTGGAAGATTTTTCTAGAGAATATCCTTATACTTTATGGCAGATTAATGCTTAAATCTTAAATACAAAAAGAATATTTCGTTTATTCAAGCTACCTTTTGAAAGACAATCTACATATTCCTCTGATGGCTAATACCAAATTAGTAATTCTTTCATTGCTAAGAAATGTCTTCTTTCTTTCAGCCATTTCTTTTTTTCAAGTGGTTTCTGTTTAACTCCTAGTGGACCTAAAAATAAACCAATTACATCTACTTTGTGAAACTTCCCTGTATTTGAAAATTGTTATTAAGTGTTGATTTTTTTCCAGGAAAAAACCTTTAAATCTACTTTTTAAAAACTTTTAATCCTATTTTCTATGGATTATAATACCTGGATTTTCTATGATGTTCCTCTGACATTTTTACCTACAACCTTTTTTTTTTTCCCTCCAGCACAGAGTTATTTTAAATCATGTTCAATATAACAGGTTTTTTTTTTTCCCTCTGCATTATATTTTACATCTCATTCTTGTGCTCACTCTGAGCAGCTCTCCAGATACTCAGGATACAAGGGGTCACGCATTTTACTGTTTTGCTTCCACTGGGTTGATTTCTTTTTACTTTTTTTCATATAACACTGCTAAAATCCTCTTTTTTTTCTAGCAATTCAGACAAATAACCCTTGCTTGCTTTTTGTCAGCTATTGGTAGACAATTTAGAAATATTATTCACTATTTCAAGATTCCAGCTTCTTTTGACTTGGTTATGAAGCTTCTAATTGATATTTTATGTTGCCTGGATGATTCTACTTTGTAAACATTCTTTTGATGACAGGTAATAGTTCAAAATTATTATTTAAAAATATGCAGAGACATTTTTCCATATGGTAAGATTACTTCTTTATAACCTGCAAATAGATTTTGTCCGCAACATGAAGATTACACAGAAGTGCCTGTCTCCGGGCGCTCAGGACCAGTGCACTGGGATGACCCTGAGGATGGAGTGGGGAGGGAGGTGGGAGAAGGGTTCAGAATGGGGACACATGTAGCCCAATGTCTGATTCCTGTCAATGTATGGCAAAACCAATACAATATTGTAAAATAATTAGCCTCCAATTAAAATAAATTTATTAATTTTAAAATAATTAGAGCTAGTAGAGTTACTCTGAGAAACCCTAAAAAGAAAAAAAAAAAAAACAGTCTTCTACCAAGGTTTGTCTTCTACCAAGGTTTATCCTCCTCCAAATGTCACTTTCAGTTGAACTACACTTGACAATGCTCCAGCTTGAGTACAGAGTCAGTCAAGCGTCTGCACATGGGTATCTGAGATTTGGAAGCCTGTCTCTTTATGACTTTAAAAGCAAAAACTACTTTTTATAACTAAAAGTTATAATTTATTGGTTGAATGAATGAGATTATTCAAGAGAAAGTATTAAGAAATATTGAGGATACTATAGTGAATCTATAAAAGGGAATCTTGAGCTTGGGGAGCCCCCCAAAAAGTCCATGTAAATGAATGAAAAAAATCTACATTTAGTTTTGTACAATCATTTTCTTCTTGGCATCTCCAGCTGAGATAGACTTTGTCCCAAGTGAGGTTGCTATCATACTTATTTACTGTTTTTTTTTAAATTGCTTTCTGCCAATATTTCATACATCGATGCATTTACTTAGTCATCTAAGTAGGCATATATAATGGCTCAGACAGTAAAGAATCTTCCAGAAGTGCAGGAGACCTGGGTTCAATCCCTGAGTTGGGAAGATCCCTTGGAGAAGGGAATGACAACCCACTCTTGGAAAACTCCACGGACAGAGGAGCCTGGCAGGCTACAGTCCATGGTGTCTCAAAGATTCGGACACAGCTGAGCAACTAACACACACACATACATTGAATGTATAATCATGCAGAAAGATGCTTGGTTTTGTGGATCAGGGACCCTCCCTTCCTGACTCAAAATTAGTGTGGCAAATAATTGTGGTATGTATGTATGTAGCATGTAAATTCTCAACACAGATATAAAAATAGGTTTAAAAACAAGAGCTTCAGGAGAATTATAAGAACAATCTTATAATGGATTTTTTGAGTTGGGACAGATTTCTTTTTTGAAAAGTAGCTTTAAATTTAATAGAAAACTTAAGTTATACTTGAGTTAAGATGATTTGGGGCAATTGGGGCGTTTTTCACACATGAAGAACTTGTTCAAAGACAAGGAAAAGGGAAGTACAGGGAGACCAGAGATACAGCTCTTTACATGATCTCTCAAAAGACAATATAGACTACAGTCTGCAGGGAGGGATTATAAAGAAGACAAAGGCAGATATAAGAAAGCACTATTCTCTTAAGAGTCACACGCCCATTCATTTTTTCCCTTCTGTCAGTAAGTCAAATAAAAATATAAAAGAACTGAAGTATATTGTATATATTTTATACACTCCACTATTATATACATCAGTATGCATAATAAAAATAAAATTTAGAAAATAAAAATTGGAAAGAAGAATGAATTTAGCCCCATCACTAAATATATGCTGTGTATATAAACTTGTTTATTGATAGCTATCAAATATGTGAATATTTGGCATTTTGATTGTTAGATGACAAAACAAATATTTAAATTACTCAGAAAATATGCAGTTTAGTAATTTATTAGAGGTTAATGTTGTTCTCTAATTTTCAGACAAAATGTCCAACTGGGACTAAAGTTTCATCATACTAACATACATTGTTGTGTGTGTGTTGTGCTCAGTCGCTTGGTTGTGTCTAACTCTTTGTGACCCCATGGACTGTAGCCCACTAGGCTCCTCTGTCCATGGATTCTCCAGGCAAGAATACTGGAGGGGGTTGCCATTTCCTCCTCCAGGAGATCTTCCTGACTCAGGGATGAAACCCATGTCTCCTGAATCTCCAGCATCGGCAGGCAGATTCTTTACCATTGAGTCACCTGGGAAGCCCCGTGGTTTGTATTTACTTAAGTTGTTAGAATCATATTTACTTAAGTTGTTAAAATTCAACTTAATGCAGCAGTGCCTCTTTAAGTCCTATGTCATCTTTTACATTAGACAGAATTTGGGGAAGGATTTTGTATTCCAAACATATCAGAAACCCAATTTGTAGTGATTCTGTGAAGTATTTAATTTGTGACATTTGCTAGCACCGTGTTATGCAAGTGTCTTTTAAAGGTCTTATTAAAAGTCTTAAAGGTAGCATGTTTGGCGTGCCTTGTTCACGAGCATTAATTCATGTTGTATTTTTCTTAATAAGCTAAATTTCATATGGGTTTCCAGCTGTGACAGTTTAACTCCAACAAGAAATAATTGTTCTACAAGTGACAAGGGTACCATTTGTTGGCTGATATTCTGGAGAGCCTGTTTTTCTTACATTCTAAGATGAATTTGAGATTAAAGAGTACTTAGATTCCTACAAACAAACAGTGCTTCCTGAATGCTTAAATCCTTAAAAATTAAATTAGTTTAACTCACCCAAAACTGTTGTTGGTTTGGGACAATTCAACCTTACATTTGTTCAGAAATAAAAAGAAACATAAACTTATTTATCACTTCCTCTTCATCACCTCCTGCTAATACTTTTATCCTTCAATGGAGATTACAATATGTTCATTAATAATTTGATTTGTAAGAGAAAATTATTATTTATAAGATCTTATTTAAAGTATACTCTAAATGTCTGGCTAATTGATTTAAACATTTCATGTTATTTCTATCAGATAAGTTTCTTTTAAAAAATGACAGCACCAAAATATTCTTAGAAAGCTCTACAGATACATCGTAGAACAAGGGGATTTCCACTAGTAAGGTGATTAAGACAAAGAGGGCTATGACATCTGCTGATTCTGCATTTATTTCACAGAAACAGCAGCGTTCTCCCACTTTCAAACCTCTCTGTGCGTCTCACCTGTTGCAGCCCTTGCTCTTTGCTACAGCAGATAAATGCGTGCTTCTGTCTAGGCCCATGCCATTCTGTGTTCTGTGTTTCATCCTCTCTTGCTTTTCTGGGGAGATGATTTAAGCAGAGCTGTCTCTTCTCTCCTGAATCATCAAAATTTCCTTCTCTACTTACTACCTTTATCTGCATAGAATGTTTTAGTTTATTCTTAATAAACATCTCTTGACTGATGTCCCTCCAGACTGTTTCCTTATGTTTTTGTATTCTTTTAGTGCAAAACCCCATTTCCTCTTTCCCTTTTCTCTTTTAAAACCACTCTAGTTATTTCCTCATTCTGGCCACTTGACCGGGTCTTTCTAGTCAGATCAAATATAAGCTCCACATTGCAAAATCCGATTAGTCTTCAACTTACTTGGCTTGCTTTCTCAAGCACATATGCCAATGAGCATTCTCCCCTTGAAAACTTTCTTCATTTTATTTTCTGGAGGCCGTGTTATGTTTTTGTTTGTTTTTTAGTTACTCACTCACTGGCCATTTCTTTCGCATCTTTTTTAATGAACTTAATCACCTTTCTAAACTTCTAAATGCTGAAATATCCCAGATCCAGTTCTTCAGATATATTATATTTATATAATTTGATATATATATAGGTTATTATTTTTTCATCTCCTGGTGGGAGGCTGGGGCTTCCAGACTTCTAACTCCAACTCTTGAATTCTCGGTTTCAGACTAACTCTGTGTGTTCTATCTGCCGGAAATCCTCTTCCCCAGTTGTAAACATGGCTTACTTTATTGAATTCTGTCTGTTCTCAAATGTAAGTTTATTAGATCAGTCTTCCCTGATTATCTTATGTAAAACTTGAGAGTCCATCTCCCCTAGCATTCTCTTTTCCCTTACCTTGCTTATTTTGTCTTCATAGTGATAATACCTGGCATGATTATATTAAGCTGTTTCTTTATTAACTGCCTCTTCTACCTAGAATGTGAATTCCATGACATCTTTATTTGCTTCATTCTCTGTATCATTTTCAGTTCCTACAGCAGTGCCTGACACAGCAAGCACTCAATAATTGTTTGTTAAATTCACAAAGAAATCAATCTTTACATTTACCTTAGTGTGACAATTTTTGCCCAAATTGTTGGCACTTACATTCATATGCCCTCTGGAAAATCTGAGAGACAGCTTTCTCACATCCTTTATTATTCTTGGTATTATGAAACTCCCAATGTTTTTGCTTGGTTAATGACTATGAAATGCTATCTTACTGTTTAATTTGGCTTTATTTATTTGTCAGATTAAAACTCCTTCATGTATTTATTGCCCTTTGGGCTCCTTACTTTGTAAATTTTCTGTGTATATCCTCTGCCCATTTTCCAATGGAGTCTTTTTTGTTTTAAAATTTGTTTGCTTATTTATTGATTATTGAGAGGTTTTCTTTGTATTATGGACACTAATCTTTGATAATAGACTTGTACTTTATCTTTTATGTCTTTTAGCATATAGATGTTTTTAACTCAGATTTAGACTACTTGTCCATTTTCTTTTTTATGCTTCATAATTTTTATTTTGCTTAAATATCCTTCTTTATTCCAAATTCTTTAAGGTATACTTTGATATGTCTTTTCTAATATTTTTAAAGTTCTATATTTCATATTGAGGGCTTCCCTTGTGGCTCAGCTGGTAAAGATTCCGCCTGCAGTGTGGGAGATCTGGGTTTGATCCCTGGGTTAGGAAGATCCCCTGGAGAAGGGAAAAGCTCCCCACTCCAGTATGCTGGCCTGGAGAATTCCATGGACTGTATAGTTCCTGGGGTCGCAAAGAGTCAGATACAACTGAGGGACTCTCACTTTCCCTTTCATTTTATATTAAATTCTTTTGTCCGTTTGGATATTTTTTGTGGTTTGTTTTTTGTGTGCGCTGTACAATGTAATGTCATTATTTTTTGGATAATCAGTCTTTCCAGTGCCATTTATTGAACTCCCTGACCTACTCTCACTCATGTGTAATGCCATTTCTGTCAACTATTACAACTGTCAGCTTTGGGGCCTCTGCAGTCCATTATTCTGACCCTGGTTTGCATGTACATTCCTGCTTCAACACTTCTAAGGTCCAACTACATACAGATTTTTAGATTTGATATCAGGTATGGTGATTCTCCCTGTCTTTCTCTCTTTCCAAATAATATTGTCAACTATTTTCCAATCCATATGCATTTTCAGAAGAAGACAGTCTGTAGAAAAAAAGTTTGAAGGTTTAATAATTTAAACTTGGAAGACTTGACATTTTTACAGTCACAATTCTCTTTAGCTTTGTAAGGAAAATATATAATTCTTCATTTTTAGGTTCTGTGTCTTTGTATAGTTTCTGTAATTTTTTTCCATGAAAACTCTGAACAACTTTTAATTCTTCCCTGTAATTTTTGGTTTTCTCATATTTGTTTGTATATTTGCTCCTGAGACTAAGACTCTTTCTAAATTAATTCTTTAAGTTAGTGTTTCCTGATTTCTGTCACCTTTCTTGATGTTTATGTATTGTGTCAGACAACTTTGTATACTTTTTTTTTATTGTTTTATAGATTAGTTCTATAGATTCTCTTGAATTCCTATAAGGACTTTCACATTATCTCTAAATAATAATAATATATTTCTTTATTTCTATTGTTTGCTTTATAATTATGTTGTTTATTGTGCTTTTAAATATGAATATTAACAGAGCATTTTTATTTGTGTCTTTATGGAGAAGGCTTACTGTTTCAATGCTTAGCATATTTTTGGAAGAAGGTGTTTAATATGTTAATGATTTCCTTTCTCTTTCTAATTTATTAAGACATACTGTTTCGAATGAATTTAAGTCATAACAAATATTTTTCATCTTAATAATTTCTTTGTTTTCTAGTTTAATTTCTGCTCTTGATATGCTATCCTTTCATGAACATTCACTGAGTTTTCAGTATTGTTATGTTTCATATTTCTTTAGTTGAATGTTCTCACTTAAATATTATTTCTGACACTTTTGAAAGCTTCTTGTTTTCTTGTTCCAGATCTGTGTTCCTTTTTTTTTGGTTTCCTGATGACTTAAATAGGATCCTCTGCCCATGAGATTTTCTAGGCAAGGATACTGGAGTGGGTTGCCATTTCCTACTCCACAGGATCTTCCTCATCCAGGGATCGAACCTGCATCTTTTGTGTCTCCTGTATTGAGCAGGTGGATTCTTTACCAATTGTGTCACCTGCTGCTGCTAAGTTGCTTCAGAGTCGGGTCCGACTCTGTGCAACCCCATAGATGGCAACCTACCAGGCTCCGCCATCCCTGGGATTCTCCAGGCAAGAACACTGGAGTGTGTTGCCATTTCCTTCTCCAATGCATGAAAGTGAAAAGTGAAAGTGAAGTCGCTCAGTCGTGTCCGACTCTTAGCGACCCCATGGACTGCAGCCTACCAGGCTCCTCCGTCCATGGGATTTTCCAGGCAAGAGTACTGGAGTGGGGTGCCATTGACTTCTCCGATTGTGCCACCTGCTAAGCCGTTTCAGTTGTATCTGACTCTGTTTGATCCCATAGATGGCAGCCCACCAGGCTCCGCCATCCCTGGGATTCTCCAGGCAAGAACACTGGAATGGGTTGCCATTTCCTTCTCCAATGCGTTAAAGTGAAAAGTGAAAGTGAAGTCGGTCAGTCGTGCCCGACTCTTAGTGACCCCATGGACTGCAGCCTAACCAGGCTCCTTCGCCCATGGGGTTTTCTAGGCAAGAGTACTGGAGTGGGGGTGCCATTGCCTTCTCCGAGTGTGCCACCTAGGAAGCCCTAAATATGTACTTCTATGTTTTAATATTGATGCTGAAGAGTACTAGTAAACAGAAGTCCTCAGTGTAGGATATAAGCTGATTTTCATAGTAGTGAAGATTGAATACCTGTGTATTGGACCAAAGCTTATGGTTTGGATTGCTGATCTGAAACTAACAAGTTGTTGCTGGTGGATACTTTTCTTAGCTTATACCATCTTTCACTGGCAATGAAAAAGTTACCATGTTGACAAATAACATGTGTGCCAGATAAGTCTAAATGATCTGACCTACACTTAACTGTGTAAAGAAGAAATGGTCACATGGAACAATTAGTGAGTAATGTAAAATAATTTGATACATTATGTACTTTATTTTTTTGTTGTTTTTAATACATTTTATTTTTTTTAATTTTTATTTTTTAGTTTATTTTGCTTTACAATACTGTATTCGTTTTGCTATACATTGACATGAATCAGCCACGAGTGTACATGAGCTCCCAATCCTGAGCCCCCCTCCCCCCTCCCGCCCCACACCATCTCTCTGGATCATCTCCGTGCATCAGTCCCAAGCATCCTGCATTGAACCTAGACTGGCGATTCGTTTCACTTATGATATCATACATATTACAATGCCACTCTCCCAAATCATCCCACCCTCTCCCTCTCCCACAGAGTCCGAAAGGCCGTTCTATACATCTGTGTCTCTTTTGCTGTCTCGCATACAGGTTTATCATTACCATCTTTCTAAATTCCATATATATGTGTTAGTATACTGTATTGGTGTTTTTCTTTCTAGGTTACTTCACTCTGTATAATAGGCTCCAGTTTCATCCACCTCATTAGAACTGATTCAAATGTATTCTTTTTAATGACTGCTTAATACTCCATTGTGTATATGTACCACAGCTTTCTTATCCATTCATCTGCTGATGGACATCCAAAGGATTTATAACTGCAGAGGAGAGCAAAGCATTGAGGACTAACGTATTTACAGAAAGTTCCATATTGTAATGTGGACTTTGCCTCTGCTTTTGGATACCTATAGGGCTTAGAATATAAGATCAGAAAAAAAAATGTCATTGCCGTTGAAGTAAATAGCATGATTAAAGCCTGAAGGTATAAGGTATGTTCATGGGATATGAGATCAGGTTAACCAGAGGCTGATTATTTGGCCATATGGGAAAATGCATTTGTAGGTAAATCTATTTATAAAAAGTATTTGTAGGTAATTTACACACAGTTTCACTGTGTATGGCCTTGATTTATTATCATAGGCATTGTTTTTTAAAAGCAAAGAGTTTGGTGGGCAGGGTGCTAACATAAAATGATGATAGTGATGAAGGTGATGACAATACCTACAAAATTCTGTTGACGCATATTACTTGCCCCAAACTGATCCAGGTTCTTCACAGGAATGATTTAAGTGAGTCCGCAGAACCTTCTTGGGGTATCATCATCATCAGTAGAAGTAGTCTTTGCTGTTGCTGTTGTTCTGTTCTAATTGTAAATACTTAGGCAGCCTCTCTAACATGCCTAAACTCTCACATCTAGTAAGAGCTGGGACCTTTAGCAGACATTATGCTTCTTCAGAAGTAATTATCAAAATTAGTCTGCGGTAGTCCCTAGGATGGACATGTGAAAGTGAGAGTGTGTCTGCAGGTTGCCACTGGGGGCTGTGAAGCAATTCAGCTGGCAGTGAGAGCAGCGTGGCCTCAGGAAGCCACGAATCAGAGAGGACTCCGAGGCTCCAGGCGTGAGTGACTGGGCTGGTGGGGCACTAATTCTGCTTTCTGTGTCAAGCTAACTTTCCTTCCCTTTTTGTTTTCTACCCCCTGTTCCTCTTGCTCCTCTCTCTCTCTCCCTTTCTTTTCAGTAAGCAATTTGAGAGTAAGTGATATTCAGGATTTGATATTTTATGTATTTGTTTTTTCTTTTCCTCAGGTCCTACATACAGCTATAGTACTCTTGCAAAAAATAAAGGAAAAAAAAAAACCCATCTTTTTGGAAAATCTGTGGAGGATTTAAGATATGCTTTTACTCCAGACTCAAAACTTTCTTCAGTAACAGTAAGATTCTTCAGTAAGAAATAATGTCATATCACATAATCTCTACATATCTAGACATAGTGTAAGGAGATCATTTAGAAATTTACACTATAAAAGTGCCTTGATTGAGACTTGGTAGACTAATCCTTCCAGGAATTTAGAAAGTAACAAGAAAATCTTACCTTATAGGTTTCTGTGCTAATCAAAGAACTCAACAACTGAAAAAAAAAAAAAAAATGGAAGGAGACAATTTCCAGTAACTACTATACTTGTCACTTTGAAAAAATTACCTTTTCCTTTGCCTCAGTCTCTCCCATATGTAGAGTGAACATAATGATACTACATTCCTTACTTGCTCTTATCCTGAAGTTGAGCAAACACATCTATAATGTGGAATATTGGATTGTAAGGAACTTCTTGAGAGGACTAAGAAGGAAGAGATTTTATCTGGATGTGTGTGTCACTGTAAATATTAGAGTATACTTAGTACCAACTTATTCCAATGACTTATCATCCAGCAATTTATACTTGTTTGTCCTTCAGCGTTTACAGTTGCCCTATTGGCTTAGGTTTTCTGAGAAGAAAAATTATGGTGTGTGAGTTATTTACTTGGGAGGAGAGCCCGAGGCGNCTTTCTTCAGTAACAGTAAGATTCTTCAGTAAGAAATAATGTCATATCACATAATCTCTACATATCTAGACATAGTGTAAGGAGATCATTTAGAAATTTACACTATAAAAGTGCCTTGATTGAGACTTGGTAGACTAATCCTTCCAGGAATTTAGAAAGTAACAAGAAAATCTTACCTTATAGGTTTCTGTGCTAATCAAAGAACTCAACAACTGAAAAAAAAAAAAAAAATGGAAGGAGACAATTTCCAGTAACTACTATACTTGTCACTTTGAAAAAATTACCTTTTCCTTTGCCTCAGTCTCTCCCATATGTAGAGTGAACATAATGATACTACATTCCTTACTTGCTCTTATCCTGAAGTTGAGCAAACACATCTATAATGTGGAATATTGGATTGTAAGGAACTTCTTGAGAGGACTAAGAAGGAAGAGATTTTATCTGGATGTGTGTGTCACTGTAAATATTAGAGTATACTTAGTACCAACTTATTCCAATGACTTATCATCCAGCAATTTATACTTGTTTGTCCTTCAGCGTTTACAGTTGCCCTATTGGCTTAGGTTTTCTGAGAAGAAAAATTATGGTGTGTGAGTTATTTACTTGGGAGGAGAGCCCGAGGCGAGAGGGAGAGCCCCTTGAGACCACACTGCAGGTCTCAGCCTGTGCAAGGAGAGAAGGCCCAGAGAAGCATTGCTTTGAAAGAGCAGCATACTGCAGCTCAATTGCAAGAAACACTCATCCAGGACAGTAGGGAGTCTATGAGCCAGAGTTTTCCACTGGAGGAGCCCCCTGTCTCTGTGGAATGTTCCCAACTTAGTTCCGCTGCCATGCTCAGTCACAGGGCTTAGAATGAATTGTGAAAAGTGCAGCCTTCAAGGGGCAGAAGAAAAGGGGCAATAGAAGGAAATCGAAGCAGTGCGTTTTCATAGCTTCCTTATCTACACACAGCACTCGATACAAATATCACTATTTTCAACTTTCTGGCTGTTTGTTCTTATTGAACCTGCCCCCAACTAACTTTATGTCTCCTAACTCATCAATATGTTTTATTGTATTAGCCAGTTTATGTCTTTTATGCCATCTCCCATCCTGGGCATATTGGTCAGCTCCTTCAACTAGGTTTTTTCAATTAGATTTCCCTTCATCTTCTTCTGGGAGTGCTTACTGATTCAAAACTCTGAGTGATTCTAAGAATTTCTGTTCTTTCTCTAAGTTCCTACTATATCCAGTGTTTCTGAAGAGTATCATATAACTATTTTGATTTGGAATCACAAAAAAGTCATCCAAATTCATTAAGATTACTGATTTTAGAGGTAGGTATGATTAGGTTTCTGATTCTGGCTCGATTACTTACTACCTGTGTTAATTTGATCAAGTTACAGACATCCATCACCTCTCAATTTTCGACCTGACAGATAAAGATAGTGGCATTTTCCTTATAATATCATGAATATGGCATATTGTTGTTGTTCAGTCACTGTCATGTCTGACTCTCTGTGATCCCATGGACCGCAGCATTCCAGGCCTCCCTGTCCTCACCATCTCCTGGAGTTTGCCCCAACTTCATGTTCATTGTATCAGTGATGCCATCCACCCGTCTCATTCTCTGATGGCCTCTTCTCCTGCCCTCAATCTTTCCCTGCATCAGGGACTTTTCCAATCTGTCATCTGTTCGCATCAGATGGCAAAAATACTGGAGCTTCAGCATCAGTCCTTCCAGTGAATTCTCCAGTGAGCAACCCTGAGTATCAAACCCTGAGACTGGTTTGATTTCCTTGCTATCGAGTCCTCTCCAGCACCACAGTTAGAAAGCATCTATTCTTTGGCCATCTTTATGGTCCAGCTCTCACAACCATACGTGACCACTGAGAAGACCATAGCCTTGACTATAGGGACTTTTGTTGGCAGAGTAATGTCTCTGCTTTTTAACACACTGTCTAGGTTTGTCATCATTTTCCTGCCAAGAAGCAATAGATTTCTGATTTCATGGCTGCAGTCACTGTCTGCAGTGATTTTTGGAGCCCAAGAAGAGGATATCTGTCCCTACTTCCACCACCTTGCCCCCTTCTATTTGCCATGCAGTAGTGGGTATCTGCCATGATCTTAGTTTTTTTTTTTTTTTTTTTTTTTTTAATTTTTAGTCTTAAGCTGTTCTTTCACTATATATCAGTTCAGTTCAGTTCAGTTGTTCAGTCATGTCCAACTCTTTGCGACCCCATGAATCACAGCATGCCAGGCCTNACTGAACTGAACTGAACTGAAATGTTTATTGAATAAATGCTTGAAAAAGACACTGACTTAATCCTTCAAAGGCATCCAAACAAACAGGCAGGGTCAGTTTTTCAGATGATGGGGATCCTAAGGGATCTTCCCTCTTTCCAGCCCCTGTGCCTAGGTTCCTGGGATGGAAAGGCAGCACTGCATTGCAGCTTTTTCTCAAAGAATGTGTACCCTCCACTAGTCTTGAATGGCCCTGAGACATCTTTCATTTGTGACCATCCAGCAGGCCATTCTAGCTAACTGCCCACTTAGAAATTAGTCATTTCCTTTCTTCCCATGACCCCTCTCATATTTTCCAGTTAATACAATATTTATTCATTTCCTACTGTGAATACAGAACTATTCCAATTGCTATGGATGATTTAAAGATGTGCGAGGTGACTTTTCTCCCTTCAGTAGATAGAGCCAGTGTGGCTTAGTGATTATGGGTTGTGTGGGGGGGTGGGGCAGGATATTGTTCACTGGTGACAGAAATTCTAGCTTTAAACCCTGGTTTTACTATTTACTGGCTGTGTGACTTGTACAAGTCACTTAAATCCCCCTATACCTCAGTTTCTTTATCTAAAAAATGGAGTAATAATAGTATCTATTCTCTAGGGCAACAAATTTGTTAAGGATAAGCTCCCAGAATTGTGCCTGGCAGATGCTGCCACCTGATAAGTTTTAGCTGTTTTTATTGAAATGTATTGTGAAGACTGGAAGGACATCCATGGAAAGTGAAATAACAATAACAATGCGTGGATTGGTGACTCAGTACTGTATTTATGCACGCATGGACACAATGTATACCCTGGTATAATGGGTATAATGGAAAGAACGTATGCTTTCGGGCCAGCCTACCTGGCTGGGAACATCCACTTTGTTTTTTGCCAGTTGTGAGGTAACCAGACCCTCCTAGGACTCCAGTTTCTCCATTTATGAAGCAGGGATCCAAATTTTTGCTTCACAGGATACGTGTGAAGACTTACCAAGATGCTAGTTCCTTGCCCTATACCTCTACTGTTGTTCAGAAATATTTCTGCAAAGACAAAGGACTGACCTGATTGAGGTGGGGTGTAGATATGAAATCAATATCTCCCTTGGCAAATCAGGAAGGCTCTTTACAACAAGAAGGCTTAGACCTTTTATTTAAAAACAAAACATCAAGATTGGGAACTCATGTACACCTGAGACAGAAAAAAATAAAAAAGAAGAAAAGAAAAATAAAAAATAAAAAAGCTAAAAAAAATAAAAACAAAACAAACAAAAAAAACCTGCCAAAGAAACTTTATTGAAACGGGGAAAAAACAGAGGATATGATTTATTTAAGAAATATATTGAGTAGATTAATCATTAAGTAAATGGATTACTCATTAAATAAATTAATAATTTATTAAGTAATCGGCTTCCCAGGTGGCACTAGCAGTAAAGAACCTGCCGGCCGATGCAGGAAATGCCAGAGACATGGGTTTGATCCCTGAGTCAGGAAGATCCCCTGGAGTAGGAACTGGCAACCTGCTCCAGTATTCTTGCCTGGAAAATTCCATAGACAGAGGAGCCTGGTGGGCTACACTCCTTGGGGTCACAAAGAGTCAGACATGACCGAGCACACACCCACAAGGAACGTACTAACTTTTGTATTATGAAGATCATCATCCTAAAAGCTGATGTTACAGAATTCCAGAAACCCAGTCACAGTGAGGGAGCAGGGGGCTCCACGCAAAGGCTCTCTGCCATCCCCCTAAAGGGGTCATGCCACTTGCCTCCACTTGAATACTTCCAGGATGGCCAACTCACTGCCACATGTGGTTGACAATTCTGTTTTTGATCAGTTCATCTCTAAGATTTGCCTCAAACCCTCCCTTCACCTGACTGCTACTAGTCTCTGGCAAAACACAGTCTCTTATTTCCTCTCCCGATGACTAGACAGGGGTTGTACTTTAATTAATGCTAATCTATGGAGCAGAGTACTTTACAATGTTTAATAACAGGCCAGTGCTGGCAAATGAACACTAGTAAGAGTTTAAGTTTAAAAAGTATTTTAAAAATGACCCATCTGTGTGGTTTAGTAGCATTACTTTCGTAATCCACAGCATGATCTGCAAAGTGGAATGGTGGGGCTGATGGTTAACACTGGCATTGACAGCAAGGACAGTATATTTGTTAGTTAAAATATATTTCTCAATACTGCATCTTGCCCCCAGTTCATTACATCATTATAGATCATCCACCAGGCTGTGGGGGGCACTAAATCCAACATAATCCCACTCAGTGGCTTCCTCCTTCAGCTCCTGTTAGCATTGTTTAGAGCCCTCTTACCAAGATGTGAGTTCAAAGTAGCATGAATGATGCTTTGAACCAAGCCATGGAGCAGAGGAAGGCAGCCTAAACTCATGCTAGAAACTCTTGATCCGGGGCTGGGGACTAGGGTGAGCAGAGTGACACACCAGGGACACAGATTCCAAGGAACGCTCACTGGCGACTCATCACTCTAGTCCCAGGCTTGTCTTCATGGCCTCTTCTAGGTTCTGGAATTCGGTGCATACAAATAAGGTGCGTGGTCTAAAAGTCACTGCCTTAGAAAGTTTTGCTTTCAAACAATGCTCTTCTGATTCCCGTTTTAGAAACCCTTTCTTGAGAATTATCTTCAGACCCTACAGTACACTTTTAATTACAGTACATCTTTGGGGATGGCAAATCTTAATCTTTTGGAGGTGGATTTGATTTTTAGGAAGAGACAAACCATTTGTGGTCAAAGCTTGAGACTAATATAGAAAACACAAATCTTGTAAGGCTACTTGGGGTCAAAAGCAGGTTTTTATATGTCTTGCAAATTGGCCTGGAAGGCAGTTGTTTAAGAGGAATTGCAGAATGTTTTTTGAGTTATAACAACTTTTTCAAATAAGAACATAGTTTCAGAGGATAAACACTCCGAAGCCAACACTCATCCTACTATGAAAGCTTTGGAGTGTTTAAAAGTCACACTTACTTCTTTCTAGTTGAACTTTGTATTTTTAAATTGCAGTAAATAGAAACCATTTACCTTATCTCCAACCTAGAGATATTACATAAGACTGTTATATTACAAAATACAAGTGTATTTGCTTTGTAATTCAAAGAGTTGACCCTTAAGAGAAATTGAGCGGAACCAAAACATTCTAAGTCTTCTCTTAACTTCCCAAACATCTCCATTTCTTTTCAGGTTTGATTCAAATATTTATGTTGGGGAAAGAGTCTTTCTTGGGCAAGGAAAGTGTCCTTCTTGGCAAATCATCTGAATCAAAGCATTTGCCAAGATATTCTGAAGGGTCTTAGAAATGGAAGGGAGAGAGTCCTTCCAGTATTTCTACTGCTGATCTGGAAAAAAAAAAAAAAAAAACTTGATTGGCAGAGAGATGAAGGAAGAGCTGAAAGACTTACCATCTGACCAGTAAGGGGTTCTCAGAACACAGACTTGTTGACTTCTCTTGTGGTCACGCAGCTTGGGCCAAAGTTTGAAAACTGGAACTCTGAAAGTCCATTTCCTGATTCTGCATGGGGCTCTTAGTCTCTCCAGATGTCCTGGCACCCACATTCCAGTCCTTGTCCCTCCAACTCTCTAGGGAGCTTTTATCCCTGGGGAACCAGCAGCCTCACATGTCAATAATCAGAACTGACTTTTTTGGGCCCCCATCCTATTGACCACTTCCTGACGTATTGGCCCCCAGAGAGGTGTAGTCTCTAACTGTGTTTCCTTGCCATTCTGGTTTCCAGCAAACCATTTGGTTCAAGCCCTCAAAGAACTGAACACTTCTATACCCTCTTATTAGCCTGTGACTTATGTGAATTGGAGTCCTGAGCACCTGTTTACAAGTCCCATAATTAACTGTTTGATAACAGTTATTGCTAATTGCTTTATGGCTTTGCAACTGTGTGGTAGCTTAGAACTGGTTTGAAGCCAAGATCAATCATCTTCCTTCCAGATATTCTGAGAAAAGAAATTATCCTTGAATAGATGGAGTGATAGAGGGAATATCCAAAGATTTAAACTTTAGGACAAATACCCTTTGAGCACCTACTATGGGCCAGGAACTGTCGAATGATTTTTCTACCTTATTTTTTTTGATCCACTGCTATAAAAGTTTAAGGCTATGATCTCCTTTTTAACAGATAAGAAAGCAGAGACTCAGAGAGGTTATGACAGTTCTGCCCCATCACAAAGCTAGTGAGTAGCATTGTCATGATTTTAACCCAGAGCTCAGCTGGGGCTGGGGATTGTGGCAAGGAGGGAGAGGGGAAGAAGTGCTGGATGATGGAATTTGACAAAAAGCAGAAATGAAGACTTCTGTGGAAGTAAGAAGTGTCCTGGGGAAAATGAGAGAGCAGGCAAGGGAAGGGATAGACAGGGAAGGAAAAGGAAGTCCAAATAAACCCCGATTTACTCATTGTTTTGTTCAGTAAACATTTCTAGTTTAAGCTGTTAAAGTTTGTTCAGAACCTTATCAGCACAAAGGTAGATATCGATGCAGAAGTGGAAAGCTATCTAGTTTTCAGATCTTCATTAAAACGTGCTTACAAGGTGTGTGTCTAGGACTCCCGACTGGGTTGAGATAAGGGCTCCACAGAGGAAATGAAATAGATAGAGCACCTGACTTCTAAACCTTGACCTGGGAGCAGATTAGCAGAATCCGTATCTTGGCTTCCCCACTTCCTACCTGGGTGACCTTGGGCGAGTTACTTTCTCTCTCTGGGCCTGAGTTTCCTCACCTGTAAAGGGGGATGATGATAAAAGTACTCCCCTGGACATGGCGAACACTTGTTTTCTAGGCGTGAGTTGTAGTCCATGGCCTATAGCCTAGGGTGGCTCCTGGGCCATCTTCCCCTCACTAACCTACAGTAGGAACTCTGGACTTTTATAATAGAGTTTCAGCTCATGTCACTCTTCACATTGTGGGAGAAAGTAAAGGGGAAGTGGTTTTCCCTAGAGCAGGGCTGAGCAGAGTCGAAGCTGAAATCTCTACCATGTACATCCTGGGTACGTGAATTCCAGCTCTTGTGTCTCCATTCTGGGCTGAGGAGATGAGTGGAATCAAACCCTAGACATACTGCAGTGGAAGGAAGGCCCTTGGGAAAATGTACCATCTTCCCTCTCCCAGGGGAGGGTGCCCACAGCCCCTCCAGTAAGCTGTGCCCCTGGTGTGCCCTCCATGAGCCCAGGTTCACAGGCTGCACGCCGTTCCCTGCTGTGGGGGCTGGCCCACTGGGGCACATGGGTGGCACTGCCTTGGTGTTTGCTCTGGCTTCTGACTGAAAGATCCTCGGGATCTAGGATGGAAATTTAGGTCAGCCCTCAGGTAGACCCAGACTGCGCCCTTCCCCTAGGGTCAAGGCTCATATGGACGAGCAGGAACTTGGGAGTGTGACAAATTTAGTCTCTCAGTAGGGCTTCCTTGTGGAGGAAACTAGATTGTGTCTCACCTTAATCTGATTGCTCGAGGGACCCTGGTGTGGCCTGGCCTTTCTTTGCAGGTGTAACTTCCTCTGCTTTGAACACCCTTCTGTCACCACTTTGAGTAACACCAGCTCCCTGTTCAAGTGTCAGCTGAAGTATCACTTTCTCCAGGAAGCCCTCCATGATTTCTCCAAGGTGGGCGTTTGCTTCACCTGCCTGTGATTTCCTCCACCCATAGTTAGACCACATGGGCATTGAATGTACTTGCTTGTTTAATGGTTTGTTTCTCCTTCCAGACTGTAACCCTCCAGGGCGGGGATTAAGTCTGTCTTTTTCACTGCTGTAGCCTTAGTGCCTAGGGTGGTGAGCTCCTAGGAGGTACCCAGTGAATGTTTGTTGAATACGTGAATCAGTGATGACCTGGGCAGTGTGAATCTCTGAGTGTGAAGCAAAAGAGATGGCCTGGAACAGTGCAGAACTTTGGGGCAAAGAGAAACAAAAGGAGAGGGCCCCTAGGCACCTTTCTGCCCCCTCCACCTGGTGTTTGTTTGTAAGCAGACAGAAGTTCAAGAGCAATGGCCTATTTGGATAGTTTCTTATTTGAGGTTCCCAAGCCTTGGCCAGTGTGAGTCAACTTTATCAAGTTTTGAGTTGACCATGTTTGGCTACAAGGAAAAAAGGATCCCCTGGAAACAAAAAGAGCTGGGCTCAGGCCTGCCTATATAGTGATGATGAGGATAGAATCTCCTGGAAAGATAAGAAGTAGGGCTACAATAGGATCCAGGTTCCTGCGAATGGACCCCTGTCAGGCACCTGTACCCAAGATGGTGCCAGGGCCCTCTGGCATGTAGACATTCAAGGATCTGCACTTTGGGATTGCCCCATCAATGTGGTGAGTCTCTTCTTCTGTGTCTATTCCTCTCTGTCTACTTGTGTCTAGTGGAGAAATCCTCCCCTAGGAGAAGCTGGCAGTGGCCCAGGTCATCATGTCATACCAGGCACAGACAGGCTTAGGTCAGCCAGCAGATTGACTGCTCTGGGGGTGGGATCCTTTACCAGCCCAATGAGTTGTGGTTGGTGAAGGAGAAGGCAGAAGGAAGCAGGCTCCTAGGGCACAAAATGTAGTCCTTCATGCAAGCAGGAGCTGCAAGTGGGTGGGCCTGGGAAACACACTTGGAACAGTCTGTTAGAACAAACTTCTATTCATCTCCTTGCTCCATGGCTTTTCTCAGAGGTTAAAGCTGCAACACGAATTTCACTGACGAGTCCTCAGGCCCACATCATAAACATCAGAGCATAATATTTATTGCCCTCCTACAGACTGGGTGTCAAAATGAAAAAGAAATAATAATTCTAAATCTTACACAAGGGCTTTGGAGATCAATGAGGTAATTTATATGAAATAGTTTGGGCTCCCTGGGAAACAAAGTGTGGCATAAATTTAGACGTTTTCACTGGATGGACCCCATGCCAATAACTCACCCCAGATAACGAAAAATTCATTTGGCCTGTGTAGACTGTGCAGGTGGCTATCTGAGTTTAGAATGGAGTATTTTGACCAAACGTGGGCTGGGACTTAACCATGATGCAGATACTGTCTCGTCTCTTTCATCGCAGGGTAGAGTGCAGATGAAGGGCAGACACCATGTCTGGAGTGTGTATGTAATACAATAGTCTCTGGGAATAATGCTTCACTCCATCAAACTCAAGCCATATTTTGGTGGCTTCCAACTCATCCCTAGACCTCAAGCTTCTATTTCTCTTGTGAATATGAATAGCTAACTTAACTGACTTTAAACTAATGTGAAAATGCTCTGTGCACGTGCCTTGTAAGCTCTTCAGTTCTATATGAATAATAACTGCTGGATCGTAGGCCCACTTATGGAAAAAGAATGACCGTGCTGAACATTTCCTTTTTGCCAGGAGCTAAAACTCCTCAAAAGAGTTGTTTATGCCCACACTCTCTTACCAGCTTTTTTGAACCCCTTCCAATCAGGCTTCTGCCCTCATCACTCTAGTGAAGAAGCTCTTGTTACGACCTCTGCTGACTGATGTGTTCCTATAGCCAATGGCTAATTCTTCACCTGACTCAACTTACTGGTGGCATTTGATACCATTTATCACTCTGAGCCCTTGAAATACTTTGTCCATTTGGCTTCCAGAGCATTCTGTCCTCAGTCCACACTATACTCCTGGGGCATCATTTGCCTTGACCAGGGTTTGGCAAACTGTAGCCTTCAGGCCAAATCCAGCACTTTGCTGTGCTCCCATAAATAGAGCTTTGTGAGAGCGCAGCCATGGCCGTTGATTTACGTATCTTCTGTGGCTGTTTTCATGCATAGTGAGTGGCAGGACTGAGTTGGCAACAGAGACCAGTTGGCCCACAAAGCCAAAACTATTTACTATGAGGCTCTTCATGAAGAAAACTTACTGACCACTGGCGTAGACTCCTTCGGGACCCTGGTTTTCCTTCTCCCACACCAGCCACTCCTAGTCTTCTTCACTTCTTCCTTTCATCTCCTTGACCTCTAATCCCTGGAGTCTTCTCTCCTGCATCTGTTCTTAGTCCCTGACTAAGCATATCCAAACCCATAGCATTAAAACTTGCCCTGAACTCCACACACATAAATCCAACTGGTGTCCCAGCATCCCCTACTTGGTTATCCACTAGACTTCTCAAACTTCAATATGTCCCAAATGGATCTGATTTCTTCTCTGCAAACCCACCATTCCTGGTTTTCCTCATTTCAGTGAGTTGCACCTCCTTGCTTCTAACTACTCAGCCCAAGTACCTGAAACAATCATCATCTCTTGTCTAGACTATTTCAGTTGCCTTCTGATTTCCCCCTTTTCACTTTTACCCCCTCCTGCCGCATCTTCTTGTAGCAATGTGATCCTTTCTAAATATAAGCCAGTTACATCCTTCTGTTGGCTTCCCAGTTCACTCAGGCTAAACTCCAGATCATCTTTCCTGCCTCCTCCCACTCAGACACCTTCTGACTTTGTCTCCTGCTTTATCCCACCTGGCTCCATCTCCTTTAATCAGGTCCATCTCCTTGTTACTTGAACACAATGAGCAGGCTTCTGCCTCAGGACCTCTGCTCTGCTGTTCTTTCTGCCAGGAACCCTCTTCCCCAACATTTACATGACTCACAACCTCATGTCTCTTTTATCATGAGCCTTTTCTAACGGCCCGAAGTCAAATAGCCTCCTTCTCACTCAACCTCATTCCCCTCTCATCACCATCTGATATACTCTGCCTTTTTTAGACTATATGTTTCCTGTTCATCTGGCCCCTCTTGGTTCTAAACTTCATGAAGGCAGACCTTTGTTTTATTCATTCTGTATCCCCATTGCCTTGAATAGGGTTTGGCATGTTATAGGTGCTCAATAAATATTTGTCTTTATTTCTTCCAACTCCATGAACTCTATTTTATAGCTCAGAACATTGAGCTTTGGAGAGATTAAGACGCTCATACAGGTCAATGAGGGTAATAGTAAGGCAGAGTTGGAGTTTGTACCTGGTGCTATCTGACTGCAAAATCAGTGCGCTTTCAGCAACTGTGTGTTGTTCTGTCTCTGACAGCAGCTCTGAGGAATGTTTGTGAAAAGACAGTTATTCCCAGGACATAAAGAATTTCAGGAAATGCTGTTGCTTCATTGTGAGTTTACATCTTTCTTATCATACTTATATTTTGGCTCTGACCACCCTAGGGGTTTGGGGTATGTATGTGTGTGTTCTGCAAGTTGACCCTAAAATAAAATTTCCCTTGGTTTATGACATTATTAAACATTTTCCCCTCCCCATTAGCCCACACCATCAGTATGTTGGTTTGAGATTCAGTGGTCTTGTGTGGACGATCAAAATCTCTGGAATTTTAAGTGTTGGCCCTTTGTCCCTCTCCAGTGTACTCCATGAGGTCTAAATATATGTGTAAGTGGGGCAGAATAATTTCTAGTTAGAGAAAACTGTAATGGATTTGAACACTTTGGGGAGGGAGTGTAGAAAACAGTATAATTTAGTGTAAACTTTAAACGTCCTCCCTTCTTTCTTCCATCCCCTAAACTCTGGTTTCTAGAACTGTAGGACTTTATCCTGCAGCATGTTTCTTCCAATTCCCACAGGATCATGTCAAAGTCCCATTCATCAGCATGTCCTGGGAGGAGACTCAGGGTTGCTGGGAGGTGGGAGAGGGAGCCTAGCACCAGGCTGAGGTCAGTCAGTGGAGGCTGATGTCCATCTCCATGCTTAATTCCTGTGTCCTCTGCAGAAAGTTCTGCCAGGCTCCTTTTAATCCTCGCCATCTTCATCTGGGGCAACTCTTTGCCTTCCCTTCTGGGCCACTTGAGTCTTCTGTCACCATTTTGGATCAGGTTCAAACTAGTATCCTTTGCCATCACCTCTCTGACCTCAAGAAGCCCCTTGGAGCACAAAATCACCCCCTCCCCAGGGCGGTGGGGGCACCTCCTGGGAAGGTGTGTTTACCCTCCCTACCCTTGCTCCATCCATATACCAGTGGCCTAGGACAAACAGGCTGTCACTGACAAACTTTGCTCTGGGAGTTTGACTTTAATCCCCTGGCCTTTCCAGCTCCACCTTCTCCCTGCCTGCAAGGTTTGGTTTAGTTTTTAATCTGATTGTGAAGTGTTTGACTTCTTGGGAGAGTCCAAGATCACAAGGGTCACAAGCAGGATGTCTGGGAGGGATGACACCCCCATCCTGACCCTGACTCGAAGCTTCTGGTCCCCTCTCCCACCCCTGTTTAGTTGCTCTTTGTCTTAATTTCAAAGATACGGTAGATGATTCAGGAGTCGTTATTTATTATCCAATCCTTAGAGTTTTCTAGACTCTTGTCTTCTTTTCTCTCTGTCCCTGGCAGTATTTCGCCATGTGACCGACTGCATGATGTTGGGAGGCTGTGTAGCGGAGGGCTCACAGGCCCGCTCAGTCCCAAGTTCAAGCCCTTTCCTGGTTGTCACATGCTTGCTTTGTGACTTTGGAGAGATGCTTTCCAGACAACAGTGCCCTAAGAGGAGATGGAGAGTCACAGCCTTCAGAAGGTTGCTGAGGATGAAATGAGCAGTGATCACTGCTTCATCCAGGACACTGTCACTGCTACTGATATAGTTATTACTGTTGCTGAAATTGACCTTTCCTCCGGGAACAACTTAACTTTCCCCTGGAAGATTAGTAGACAGAGGGAGATAGAGACTCTTAAGCTTTAGAGGCCTCCCACGAGAATGGGCTTGGGACAGAAGCAAAGTTGCTGCTTGCTAGGAAAGTGTGTAAGCCCAGCCTACAGATATTTATTTACTATGCATTATTGTGAGGGATTTAATGTATTATCATGGGTCACAATCATACATCTTCCTTTTCCCCTTGATACCTGGGGACCAGAACCTGCAGTTGTCTTCGGGTCAATGACTCAGTCCTGACCCTCCCTTAACTGTCAGTTTGGAGCAGATCAGATACTGGGAATCGTGGTCTCTGGGATACAACACTAGACATGGAGTAAATGCCACTCAGCTGGGCTAATCCTGGTACAAACTTAATCTCATTTGACTTTCACTGCAAACCTATCAGGTATTGCTGTGACTGTCACCATTTTATAAATGGGGACTTGAGATTTAGGTTAAGGACCTTGTCTGAGCCCACACAGCTTGTAACAGGCTTGCACTGATAGCCCAGAGGGATCCAAAGTCACAGCCCAGACCCTTGCTCAATACTGCCTCCTGCCCAGTCCTCAAGATGCCCCCTGCTTCATACCTACATTCAGCTGGTCCCATTCTGCTCTCCTTACCACTAGAACTTGTACCACAAGGTACCGAATGGAGAGTATCTTTGCATTTTCTCTTTTTACAAAACACCTCCCAACAAAGTCCTGCCAGATCACACATTCTTTACCCTTTTTGTGGAATTGCTTTCTCCTCTGGCCCATGTTCCTGATTCTGTCTGTCAGGGTCATGATACTCACCTGTGAGGAAGAGACCCTTAATCTGGCCCCCGGGAATGTTACTGCTCTCACCCAGACTTGGAGAGACCCTTCAGGCACACATCTATTTTCATTTATCACCCCTCTGTCTTCAGCTCCCCCCCACATCCATAATCACTTCATGAAAAGGTGTGGAAGTGGTCTGGGGGGGTGGGACAGCCCTGTGTCTAGAAAGGGACCAGGAGAAAATACAAGGTCAGTGCCCCCATTTTGCAGATGAGGAGACACTCCCATTTAACAGGTTAGGAAAGGGCAATTATGATAACATGAGGTGGAGGGGGCTAAGCCTCACAAATGGGAGGAGAAGAAAGAGGGAAAAGCACATGTGGGAGGAGAGGATTTGAAGGCAGGGCCCTGCCTCCAGCAGTGCAGCTCATGGGAGCCCTGTGGGCCTGAGTTCATAGCAGCAGAGTTTTATAGACAGAAGTGGGCCTCTTGCCCGGCCGGAAAAGGCCTCAGGGCTCCGGGGTCAAGGTTCTAAGAGAGGGGGCTGAGCTTGGGTCCGGGGCTGGAGAAACAAGGAGAAGGTCAGATCACCTGACACACCCTGCCCTGATCCTGCACAGGCCTGGAACACAGGGATCCCCCCCCTTTGGAACATCAGAACCCCCTAGCTNGGAAAAGGCCTCAGGGCTCCGGGGTCAAGGTTCTAAGAGAGGGGGCTGAGCTTGGGTCCGGGGCTGGAGAAACAAGGAGAAGGTCAGATCACCTGACACACCCTGCCCTGATCCTGCACAGGCCTGGAACACAGGGATCCCCCCCCTTTGGAACATCAGAACCCCCTAGCTGCTGCTGCTGGTGCTGCTAAGTCGCTTCAGTCGTGTCTGACTCTGTGCGACCCCATAGATGGCAGCCCACCAGGCTCCCCCGTCCCTGGGATTCTCCAGGCAAGAACACTGGAGTGGGCTGCCATTTCCTTCTCCAATGCATGAAAGTGAAAAATGAAAATGAAGTCGCTCAGCCGCGTCTGACTCTTCGCGACTCCATGGACTGCAGCCTTCCAGGCTCCTCTGTCCATGGGATTCTCCAGGCGAGAGTACTGGAGTAGGGTGCCACTGCCTTCTCCGAGAACCCCCTAGAGTGCTTGTTAAATCCAGATTCCAGGCATCTTCTCTGGAGATTGAGGTTCAATTCTTTGGGGCCAAGGCATCTGCATCTTAATGAAAGCCATGGAGGTTCTGAAGCAGAGATTCCCGGAAGGCATTTGGGGTGACATTGACCTACATCTCCTTCAGTCAGTTCAGTCACTCAGTCACGTCTGACTCTTTGAGACCCCATGGACTGCAGCACGCCAGGCCTCCCCATCCATCGCCAACTCCCAGAGTTTACTCAAACTCATGTCCATTCAGTCGGTGATGTCATCCAACCATCTCAGAAAAAGTTTAAACCTGTTCCTGGCTACCAGGGCCCCTAGACATGAGGCCAGTCATCAGCTACACTGGTCACTTCTGGCCCAGCTCGTCCTGCTGTTTGCAGGTAGATGGGCTCATCCTGGCAGCCAGCCTCTTGCCTCGATGGACAGCACGCTGGACCGTGACACAGCGTGGAGAAGGGCCGAGCTGGGGGACCATATCTGCCTGAGATACAGTCCCTCCTTCCTGTTTAGGGGCAGCAGTGGGAAGCTCTGGGCTTGGGGGCGCCCAGATGGGGCTCCAGCTCTGATCCTTCCACTTACCTCCCTAAGCCTTAATGTCCTGGTCTACAAAATGGGTCAATGGTAGCTTTAGTTTAGAAGGTCATTGAGGAGATGCCATGGAGAAATGTGTGTGGATGTATCAGGCACTGTACCTGACAAGCCTGACAAGGTGAAATTGGAGCTCCTGGCCATAGTGGTAGATACTTCAGAGCCCCCACCATGTGCCAGGTGCCATTCCCAGTGCTTTACATGTATAAACATATTTAGTCTTCACAGTAACCCTGTGAGGCAGCTACAGAGTTATGCTATGTTTTACTGTTTATTTACTGTTCAGGAAATAACACAGAGATATGAAGCAATTTGCCCAAGATCACACAGCCAAAACCGAGGCCATCTATCCCTAACGTTTATGTTCCTTAATGGTATACTGTTCTGATGCTGGGGAGAGCCCTTTGCGTTTACTTTAGGCCCCTATCCCTAAATTGTGTTTTTGAAGCATTTGTAAGCCATTGACCCTTCCTTACCGCAGAAAGTGAAGAGGAACTCAAAAGCCTCTTGATGAAAGTGAAAGAGGAGAGTGAAAAAGTTAAAGCTTAAAGCTCAACATTCAGAAAACGAAGATCATGCCGTCTGGTCCCATCACTTCATGGGAAATAGATGGGGAAACAGTGGAAACAGTGTCAGACTTCATTTTTTCGGGCTCCAAGATCACTGCAGATGGTGACTGCAGCCATGAAATTAAAAGACACTTACTTCTTGGAAGAAAAGTTATGACCAACCTAGATAGCATATTCAAACCAGAGATGTTACTTTTCCAGCAAAGGTCCGTCTAGTCAAGGCTATGGTTTTTCCAGTGGTCATGTATGGATGTGAGAGTTGGACTGTGAAGAAAGCTGAGCACCAAATTGATGCTTTTGAACTGTTGTGTTGGAGAAGACTCTTGAGAATCCCTTGGACTGCAAGGAGATCCAACCAGTCCATTCTAAAAGAGATCATTCTTGGGTGTTCTTTGGAAGGAATAATGCTAAAGCTGAAGCTCCAGTACTTTGGCCACCTTATGTGAAGAGTTGACTCCTTGGAAAAGACTCTGATGCTGGGAGGGATTGGGGACAGGAGGAAAAGGGGACGACAGAGGATGAGATGGCTGGATGGCATCACTGACTCGATGGACATGAGTCTGAGTGAACTCCGGGAGTTGGTGATGGACAGGGAGGCCTGGCGTGCTGCGATTCATGAGGTCTCAAAGAGTCGGACACGACTGAGCGACTGAACTGAACTGAACTGAACCAACCCTTCCTTTAAGTGAAGTCTTCAAGGAAATCTAATGTAAAAACATGGTGCAGTTGGAAAAGAATCCACCTGCAGTGCAGGCTACCCAGGTTCGATATCTAGGTTGGGAAGATCCCCTGGGGAAGGAAATGGCAACCCACTCCAGTATTCTTGCCTGGAAAATCTCATGGACAGTGGAACCTGTTGCAGAGTCAGATACGACTTAGTGAATAACCACCAAGTGAAAACAGCTACATGTGGAGCAATTTTGGTTGAAGGGGCTGCTGAGGGTCACCTTCTGGGCCCCTTCTCTTCCCCTTCCCCCAGCAGTGGAATTCAATCTCTGACAGCCTCCACAGTTTGCTGGGTAAATATCAGAACAGAACCATCACCTGGGAGGTAAGTATTTTGAGCTTCTGCTTAAGGAGTTCTTAGAATTTGGGAAAGAAATTGATGATTTCTTCCTGATCTCAAGACTAGGATGTTATTTGTTCACCCTGGTGATGAATACACACACACATAATCATACACATACTCACAGTCATACACACATCACACACACAATCATATACACACTAACACNCTTCTGCTTAAGGAGTTCTTAGAATTTGGGAAAGAAATTGATGATTTCTTCCTGATCTCAAGACTAGGATGTTATTTGTTCACCCTGGTGATGAATACACACACACATAATCATACACATACTCACAGTCATACACACATCACACACACAATCATATACACACTAACACAATCATACACATATACACAATCATACACACACATACAACCATACACATATCCACACACAGTCATACACACACTGCTTTCTTCCCACACAAATGCACACTCTCGTATGCACATTGACAAGCACACACACGCTTACACAGGAGCCTCGCCTCTGCTTTCCCCCTCTCATTGCCCCATTTCCTGTATCGCACAAGATTCTAAGCGAGGACGGAGGCGCCCCCAGCCTCCTTAATACACACCTGCCCCCAACAGCAAACTGGACTCTGAGCCAGACTCATCAGCATCCTGTCCCATCACAAGCCTTTTCATCTCAGGAGCTCCGTTAACAAGCAGTCTCATTAAAGCCCATTTTACAGATGGGGAAACTTTCCTCATCATAATGACATCTCGGGGTGAGTGGCCTTTCATCTGTGGATCACAAAGGACTCTTTTCACATACTAATTAGGTCCCAGAGGAAGATTCACCCCTGTTCTTCCCACCCTGTAGTTCTGGAAAGAGGAGGCGGAGGAACCTGAGGATTAGGCTATAGCGATGCGGGGGCCCATTTCCCAATTGAGGAAGCTGACTGGCCGAAAGGGTGGAGTGTGCACATCAGTAACTGGACTGTGGAACCCTCAGGGAAGGGAGGAGGAATGGGGAAGCCTCAGAATATGACTCGTAACAGTGATAATCACCAGAGCTACTATGGCGATACTGCTTCCTATGTGAGAAGCACAGTTCTGCTATAAACCACAGAGCTGTCCTTCCAGGGGTAAAGTAGGGACAATTTTTAAGCATTTCCCAGCACACCAGTGCTTGTAAGACACTGAAAGTTTCTCAGCCAGTGAAGCATGATGCTCCAGGGCAATGGATCTTAAAGCCATGCATAAGATAGATTGAGAAGAGAGTGCTAGAAGAGGCTCAGGGGCCATTGTCCAAGGGCTGGCTCAGGCCTGGGGTGACCCAGATAGGATGTACTTTAGAACTTGGCAATGGAAAGGAAGAGGGCTGTGGAGCTATCATAAAGCATCCTGGCAACTGGATGCTGGGAACATGGACAAGAAAGCAGCTGTTTGCCTTCACAGTTTTGATCCAGGTTTCCCAGAAATCTGGAGAACAGATACAGCTGGTCACACTTTGGGAGATTTTTAAAAATACTTATGCTCAGGGCCCACCTCAGATTTTGACTCAATAGGCCCGAAGTGGAGTCAAATATGCCCCCTATGTGATCCCAGAGAACAGCTAGAGCTGAGACTCACTGTTCTAAATTCTCACTATTCGGGGTGTGGACAACACCCTCTAGCCTGGCATCAGCTGGAAACTTTCTAGAAGTGCATGTTCTCGAGCCCTGGCCCTTCAAGGCCCACTGAATCCAGATTTGCATCCTCAATACCTTTCAAACTTTCATCTGCTTGACTACTACCTGGGGACCTTGGTGAAACGCACGTTCTGATTCTCATTTGGTTCTTTTTTTTTTTTTTTTAAGAATTTTATTAATAGTCTCAGGTGTACATGAGTTTCCAATCTTGAACCCCCTCCCACCTCCCACCCCACATCATTTCTTTGGATCATCCCCATGCACCAGTCTCAAGCATCCTGTATCCTGTATCAAACATAGACTGGCGATTCTNGTTCTTTTTTTTTTTTTTTTTAAGAATTTTATTAATAGTCTCAGGTGTACATGAGTTTCCAATCTTGAACCCCCTCCCACCTCCCACCCCACATCATTTCTTTGGATCATCCCCATGCACCAGTCTCAAGCATCCTGTATCCTGTATCAAACATAGACTGGCGATTCTTTTCTTACATGATAGCATACATGTTTCAGTGCCATTCTCCCAAACCATCCCACCCTCTCCCTCTCCCTCAAAGTCCAACAGTCCATTCTATACATCTGTGTCTCTTTTGCTTTCTCGCATACAGGGTTATCATTACCATGTTTCTAAATTCCATATATATGTGTTAGTATACTGTATTGGTGCTTTTCTTTCTGGCTTACTTCACTCTGTATAATCGGCTCATTTGGTTCTTTTGAATGCTAACTCTGAGATCTGCTCCTGAGCCCAGAAGGTTCTCAGTATGATGACAACTGACTTTTCTAGCAATTTGGAACTCATCAGGCACTTCAGTGACTTCAGTCACATTTTGCCTGACTCTTACCTTCACGCTACACTTGCAAAGCAGGCAGACGAGACACATTAACTCTGCTTTAGCAGTTCCATTTTACAAACTGGAGGCTGATGTTCAGAGCCGTAAGATCACCTTTTGCGCAGGCCTTACATCTGGTATGTAGCCAAGCTGCAAGTCCACTTCTGGTGCCAGATAGCAGGCTCCACTGATCCTTTGCTAGTTGAATGGCAGATTACCACACTCAGTGAAGGCAGAAGATGATTAGCCTGTGACTTGTATAAGGGGAGGAAAGGTTGTAGGTCAGTGTTTCTCAACCTTGGCTACACAATGGCATCTTCAAAGTGAGCCTTAGAAGTACCCAAGCCTGTATCCCAACCTCGGTGATTCTGATTTTTACTGATGTGATGCGGCCTGTGCTTTGAGATGTTTTTGAAGCCCCTCCTGTGATTCTCACATGCAGCTGAGGCTGGGAATCTCTGTTTCCCACATCACATGACCCAGTCCTGTACTTTCAGTGGAAACAACTTCTGACTGCTCAAACCTCTCCTCCAGGTCTCGAATCCACGTATTATCCCTGGGCAGCCTACTAGCAGAGAGACCTGCTGGGAAAACATGCCCTTTTAGAATCCCAACCCACAACTTCATTGGAGGATGCCAGATTTAGCAAATGGAAATGCAGGATGCCTAATAACATGTGAAGTGCAGAAAAACAGTGAGTCCCTTTTTTAGGAGAAGTATGTCCATTGCAGTATGTGGGACATACTTATACTTTAGACTTATTCATTGTTTACTTGAAATTCACATTTAATTGAACGTCCTATATTTTGTCCGTCATTCCAGATTCTTGTTCCTAGCAACCAGGTCTTCTAAAAGGAGGGCATTTGAGTTGAGCCTGTCTGGGCTGGATGGGAGCAACCAGTTTTGTCAGATGAGGCAGCTAAGAAGGATTGGTTTTCAGGTGACTTTATTGAAAGTGCCCCAGATAGATAGCCACAACTCCCTTCTTGTCTTTTTGGCTGCGGAGTAGGCTTTCCATGAATGTGTCCTACATGAATGAATAAACCAGTTTCTCCTCTCCCTGGCCCCAGGCCATGTACACCAGTGACGCAGCCCAGAGACAGGCTACGAGCTCAGAATTTGGACATGGAAAGATTTTTTTTCCTGGAACCAAGTAACACGAGCCAAACAGCTATATATAAAATTTGGTAGAAATGTCATAGGCTGCACATTCCAAGAAAGTTGATTGCAGGTGATCCTGACTTACATATGCAGCTGGCATTCACACTGTAGGCCTACAACATGTGCTGTCTAATAAAAATAATTGTCAGGTGAGGTCAGGTGACAGGAATCGAAACTGCAATGGTATAAATTATATCAGTTGCCTGTTTATTCATTAATTCATTCAAAAAACCTTTTCTTATCCACCTACGATGTACCAGGCACTGGGCAAAGATGCATCCTGCACTCAAGTTGCTCTCATTCTGTTGGGACAGACAGATAGGTGGAGACAATTACAATTCAACAAGAGGAACACTTTGATGAAGGTAAGTACAAGGTGCTATGAGGACCCTCGGAGGCAACTTACCCTGAGGTGGGAGCAGGAAAGGGTCTCTGGAGGAAAACCAGAAACATATATGTGAATTAGTGGGATGAAGGAGGTGGGAAGGAGAGAGTACCCTAGGCAGCATCTGCCAAAGCAGGGAGAAGGAAGAGAACTTCTGTGGGATGTGGCTGGAGATGAGATTGGAGAGCTGAGCAGGGGCCACAGAGGGCACCAGCACGCCTGGAGTCTGGAACAAAGGAAAGTAACAGAAGGATAGTTAAACTAGAGAAGGACATGACCAGACTGGCTCTGGCTATAGTATGGAGGCAGAATGGAAAGGGACAAGCCTGGAGTCAGGGAGACCAAGTTGAAGGCTGGCACAGGCATACACAGGAGAGATGATGGTGGACCTGCTTAGGGTAGAGATAATAGGGGCGGAGAGAAGTGGGTATGCTATACAAGATTTATGGAGGGCAGATCTTCAGGACGTGGAAATTCCATAGGATATGAGGGATGATGAAAGGGCAGTGTCTAACATGGCTCCTGGGATAGGAGATGAACCTGGCACCTGAGTTCGGGCTTGAGGACCTGAATGACTTCTTGACCATTCTTATAGGTGATTTTTAGGTTCTTAGAACTGCCTGTGGCTATGAGGGAGGAAAAAACTATCCTCTACTTGTTTCAGTTCAGTTCTCAGGACCCTGCAAATTAAACTGACACAAGACAGATTAATAGAAGGAAAGCCATAAAAATGTTACTTGTTGTTACTATTTTGATTTTTACTTGTAGACAAGGGTCTCAAAGAAAAGGCAGTTCAGCCTGAGTTTGTATACCAGTGTAACAAAAAG
The DNA here is from genome assembly GCA_006410615.1 of Neotragus moschatus. Lineage (NCBI taxonomy): Eukaryota > Metazoa > Chordata > Mammalia > Artiodactyla > Bovidae > Neotragus > Neotragus moschatus. Next base: position 1,895,380 of record SJYA01001089.1, read on the forward strand.
TAACAATTTGTAGAGAAGTGATAAGACTAATGAAAAGGGTTGGGATTTCTAGGGGTGGTAACTTGCAGGAAGGGAAACAAGTGGGTGAAACTAATGAGAGATAAGTGTTCTTCCAGTAAGGTTTGTGAATGCAGATTCAAGTCATACTGTCTCCAGCAATGAATCGTCTCCTCTTCCTAGTACAGAAGAAGAAAGCAAAAACTTCGCAAAAGGGAAATTTATGCCTGCTGTTTTAGACAGAAAGGGGGAAGATAAAAAGCTTTTCCTGCATCTGCTGACTCTCAGTTGTCTTCAATTCAAAATAATCCTTATGCTAAAGTGGTTTCTTTTGGGGGACGTATTCTCATCCCCTTTATGGCCAATATAAGAAGTTGGGCTCATCTTCCCCAAGCCACTCTGGGTCTCCGTTCCTTCCTTTTTTCTCTCCCTTTATCCCAGTTCAGATCTCATCTATTTGACCTCAGGTGGGGCACACAACCTCCCTGGACCTTAGGTTCAGTAAAATGGAGGCACCAGCGAACTTTCTGTAATTCATCTTTGAGGTCCTGGGTCTTCAGGGAAGAAGAACATAGCACTTATAAGAGTGAGAGTCCAAGTCCAACCAGTAGGGTTTTATCCAAGTTCTCTCATTGCTAGTTATTTAATTGAGGGCCCATTGCATCAACTTTCCAAACCTCAGTTCTCCATATATATGTACAGAGTGGAAATAATAATAAAGCTCTACCTCCTATAGTTTTTTGTAAGGAGATAGTCTATTTAGTGTTGTGCCTGGCACATATTAAGATTCCAATATATGTTAGCTAATAAAATACAATAATCATGATACATTAATAATCACCATTATTATTATCTATGTATTAACAAATATGAACAGGGAAGTGAGTGTAACAAATATTTATTGAGCACCTACAATATGTCAGGAATGTTTATACATTTCACAATAATTCATTCTTGAGGTAGACACTATAATTATCATTATTCTATGTCAAGGAAGCTGAAGCACAGTGCAGTGGCAGAACCTGCCCTTCCAAACAAGGAAATCTGGTTTTGTGGACCACACTTGTAGTCACTACAGTACATAGACCAACCATAATACACTTAGCATCTTACTCCCTCTTTCTCTTTTGTCTTTTGCAATACTTCAAGCATTTCCTCACCCAGGAAAAAAATCTGACCTTTATGTAGCTTGTGCTATTTTTTCCACCAAGGGCACCAAATAACCCAGATCTGTGTTGCTCAAACTGTGTTTCATGGTCCATGGAGGATTTCATGGGCAACAGAGTTTGAAAAATGCTAGACTAAGCAAAATTTGTTGTTGCTGTTGTTCAGTGGCTAAATCACCTCTGACCTTTTGCAACGCTATGGATTGCAGCACGCCAGGCTCCTCCGTCCTTTGCTATCTCCCGGAGTTTGCTCAAATTCATTTCCATTGAGTCAGTGATGCTATCTAACTATCTCATCTGCTGTTGATCCTTCTCCTTTTGCCGTCCAGTCTTTCCCAGCATCAGAGTCTTTTTCAATAAGTTGGCTCTTGGTGTTCAAAGTACTGGAGCTTCAGCTTCAGCATCAGTCCTTCCAGTGAATGTTCAAGGTTGATTTCCTTTAGAATTGACTGGTTTGATCTCTATGCAGTCCAAGGGGCTCTTAGCAGTCTTCTCTAGCACCACAACGCAAAAGCATCAATTCTTCAGTGCTCAGCCTTCTTTATGGTCCAGCTCTGACATCGGTTCAGTTCAGTTCAGTTCAGTCACTCAGCCGTGCCCGACTCTTTGCAACTCTATGAACCGCAGCACACCAGGCCTCCCTTGTNTGAAAAGCAAGGTTGCACAGTGAAGCAAAGAGATTAGCTCTTCCACTCCAGAAGCAACGAAAACAACACAACTTGAGAAAAGGAAATTTCAGGTCTGTAGTTGCTTCTAGTTCTGTAATCAAGGGTGGTGATCCTAATACAAATACATTTTTAAAAAATAGAAATAACTTCCCTGGCTTTTATCACCAGGTTATTTAGTAACTTGTTTATTTACACCTTCAACAGACTATACTGCAAGAGTCACCGAAACGTTTTGGCACACGGGACCAGTTTGGTGTAAGATAATTTTTCCATGGACTGGGCACCGGTGGGGAGGGGGCTTGGTTTGGAGATGGGTACCGGATGGGTTGGTTGGGTTTGATTCAAGTACATTACACTTATTGTGCACTTTATTTCTATTATTGCATCAGTTCCACCTCAGATCATCAGGCATTAGATCCCTGAGCTTGGGGACCGCTGCTGTAATAGATGAATTCAGATCCTTAGTTAAAAGGAATGGGGATGAGGAGGGGAAAAGAGGAGCATCCTCAAGTTCAGCCGAATCTTGAAATTAAAAAAACATATATATACCTTTAAAGGGTTAATTGCTTAATAGTCACCTTGTGTGCACAATGTGCATGCTTGAATGATTAACAGGAGGGAAGATTGACGGCAGCCCATAACACTCCCTTTATTTAGAAAGCATTTGGGGCAGACTGTATATTCAGTCTTAAAAGAGTCACTAATCAGATTCTGGTTCCGGGAGCTGTGAGGATGTGGAAGCCCAGCCCCATCACCCCAGTGGTCATTAGCTTTAAGCTGCACCACGTCCCTTTCTCATTGCACAGTTTATAGGCCCTTTAGTTCCAGCTCAGCAGTCCTGGAGGGAAACTGTTCAGGTATTCATATATGCCAAATCACACCAGGTACTCTCAGAGGGAAAACAGTCCTTTGACAGAACTTGGCAAGTGAATTCTTGCCTGTTGAAATACACACCAGTTTTCACATTAACCCAGATGTGGCCTTAAAGCAGGCCCTCTGCTTTCCCTCCACGTTGTGATGAGGACTCTGACGCCTTGGGGTGCTACCTCGAACCCATGCGCTTTCCTTGGGTTGGCTTTGGGAGAGGGCATGGGCTCTGCAAGGGTTGAGGCCACTCACCTTGGTAGCTTCTCCGCTTGCTTCATAGCTTCTGTAGATGGCTGCTGCTGTCACACTTGGAGGGCGAGATCAAGAGGGACTCGTTCCTCGATGTGGTAGCATACTTTTCATGTCAATAATTGCTCAGTGCATTTGGTTCTCTTTTTTACTTATCATTATACTTATTTTTTCAAAATATCTATTTACTTGTTTGGCTGCCCTGGGTCTTAGTTGTGGCACTTGAGTTCTTCAATTTTTATTACTACATGTGGGATCTTTAGTTTCGGCATGCAGACTCTTAGTTTCAGTGTATAGGATCCAGACCCCTGGCCAGGAATCGAACCTGGGCCCCTTGCATTAGAAGTGCAGAGTCCTCGCCACTAGACCACCGGGAAAGTTCCATATTTGATTCTTAAACTGTTCCACCTGCATGGCTGGGCAGCTGGGAAGGGAGCGTTGCAAAATGAGGTCTGATGAAACAGCTCCTTCTCTCTGGATTCTGTCAGAGGCCAAGTCTGTCTAGCAGTACATGCACTCTCTTTGGCTGAAAGATCTGAGTTGGCTTAGAAAAATTCGTGTGTGGGAATGGCTGCTATTTCTTACAGGAACTCGTCTCTTTATGTTTCGAACCAGACAAAGCAGACTTCTATCCAGAACAATGTTTGGTTAGGAATGTTTCCATCTCATGACAGGCCATGCTCTTGGGATTGAAAAGTCCCCAACTTGATTTGGGTTCTAAAGACTTAATCAAGCATCCTAAATGGGATTACACACATTCCTGAGGCATGTGAAGTGAAACAGGAATCTGCTCCAACATTCTCGCTGGAAGCAGGTGAAAGCTTTTTGCTGCTGCTGCTAAGTCGCGTCAGTTGTGTCTGACTATGTGCTACCTCACAGATGGCAGCCCACCAGGTTCCTGTCCCTGGGATTCTCCAGGCAAGAATACTGGAGTGGGTTGCCATTTCCTTCTCCAGTGCATAAAAGTGAAAAGTGCAAGTGAAGTCGCTCAGTTGTGTCCAACTCTTCGCGACCCCATGGACTGTAGCCCACCAGGCTACTCCATCCATGGGATTCTCCAGGCAAGAGTACTGCTTTTTAACCAGCCATTAAAAGAAGATGCCAGATGTCCAAGGGCTTCCCAGGTGGCTCAGTGTGTAAAGAACCAGCCTGCAATGTAGGAAATGCCAGAGATGTGGGTTCGATTCCTGGATCAGGGAGATCCTGTGGAGTAGGGCACAGCAACCCAATCCAGTATTCCTGCCTGGAGATTCCCATGGACTGGGATCCCTGAGGTCCAGAATCCCTGAGGAGCCTGGCAGGCTTCAGTCCATGGAGTCACAAAGAGGGGGACATTAATGAAACAACTGAGCACAGCACGACCAGGTGCCCAGACGCAAATGAAGTGACCTTCCTGGGAGGGTTGGCAGGCAGAGGGCATGAGAGGAATCACAGATTACACGTTGGAGCCAGACTGAGATGTTTGCTGGCCCTGGAGGAATTGTTGAGAGAATTGTCAGTGTCAGGCTTTGTGTCCAAGTGTCAGCTTTGTGTCAGGCCCTGAAAAGCCTTGTTCCTAGGTCATTTCTGGATGACTGAGTATAGAACCCATCCTTCTGCTGAGTTAGTGACAGTCACTGTTTGGTCTGGGTTGAGGGGAGGGGAGCAGAGCCTTGGTTGCTAAACAAAGGGAAATAAAACAACCCACTCCGCTGAGAGCGGATGACCCGTCTCTGATGTATACTCTGGGTCATAATGGGACAGCCTTCAGATTAACTGCAAGATGTGGTAATTCAGGTACTGCAAAAACTTCCTTCTAGAAAGCAGGGCTCGAGCTTGTGCAAACCCCTCTTCAAAGAATGCGGTTGTNAGAGCGGATGACCCGTCTCTGATGTATACTCTGGGTCATAGTGGGACAGCCTTCAGATTAACTGCAAGATGTGGTAATTCAGGTACTGCAAAAACTTCCTTCTAGAAAGCAGGGCTCGAGCTTGTGCAAACCCCTCTTCAAAGAATGCGGTTGTTTTGTTTTCTTCTCCCCACCTCAGGGAAGTCTGTCAGTGGCTCTGTGAGACAAGGATTCTTCCAGCTGGGGAGGGGCATGTCTGGGGGCCCGGAGGGTGGGATGGGGGGTGGGACTGGCTTCCAATGTCCCTCCTCGGTGAGGCCTTTCATGGCTATCCCACCCTAGGCACTGTCTACCCCATGATCCTGACATGGCAGTCTGATCTAGTTTCATATGTATTACAGCACTTAATGTCTTATCTAAAGTCACCTTGTTCCCTGAAGTATTTCCTAGCTTAAGGTCATTTCCCCACCCAGAATGTAAACTCCAGTGGAACGAGGGCCCCATCTGTCTCGTCACCCCTCTGTGCTCTCGCACTGGATAGTTCCTGGTCTATGGCAGGGGCTCATAAATATTTTTTGAATGAATGTATGTATGCACTGAGTGTGAATGTCCTACAGAGACTCATACTTTAAAAAGTTTTTAGACATCTGGATTAGAAATTTTACTAAGATGAATTTTTTGGTTTTGTGCTTTCCAAATATAGAAGATAACCACAAAATTCAACTTACTCTGAGTGACCTGGAGCATCACCATGAAGAGTAGGGGGAAGGGTGACTGGACTGCTCCCTGAAGGTGGAAAAAGGGGTCATAGTAGCCAGTTTCACTTCTCCCCAGGGCCCAGCACTTAATGGAACTCAATTAATTGCTTTGCAGATGCTAAGCAAGTTCTCTTCAGAGATAGATGTAGGTTTCTTGTTTTTTTCAGAGGTTCTTCATTGGATGGATGGATGGTAGATGGTGGATTATGGATAGATGGGAAGAGAGGCCCATTTCAGGTTATAGGGCAGCTCACCTAAGGTCTCAAGAAAGCACCATAGTCTCACAACAATAATTCTTTCAAACGAGAATATAGACCGAGGGAGTAGAGAAAATCAGAAACTGGCCCTTCATTTCAACTAATTCTTAGTGGTAGGCACTTTGGGTTTGAATATTCATCCGTTAGTAGGTTGAATCTTGACTCAAAAATGCACATGTTTCGCTCCAAGGAAAAGCTTTTAGTGGTTTTTCACTGCACTAGGTGCTGGGTGTGCTTCAGTGAACGGGACAGATATGGTTACTGTCTTCTCTGATATTTCTGCAGTTAAATAGGCTNTAACAGCTACCACACAACAAAACAAGTGTGAGGCCCTCTGGCCCTTGTTATCTGTGCAGCTTTGGGAAAATTACTTAGCCTTTCTGATTCAGTTTCCTAACCTTTAAAATGAGTGAAAGGGTTTACTTCATAGGGTTGTTGTGAATGAGTTTTACTCTCTGTAGGCTCTTTGGACAGGTAATGGAATATTTTAAGCACTAGCTAAAAGTTATCCTCTGTGACTTCATTATTGTTGCTATTTTATCCTTCCAGTTTGTCTGCCCAGCAGGAATCAGTGACACCATTTTCAGGAAGAGTAAACCAGCTTAGAGAAGTTAAGCAACTTGTCTAGGAGCCACCCCAACCTGTAAAGACTCTTGGTCATAAGAAACGGAAATCCACACCATCTCGCTGAAGGCTGATGGATACCCACTGTCGCATGGAACCCTAGCATATGATGTAACTGTGAATATCAACCAGGACTTCTTACTTGTGAACAAGAGAATGCAACTCCTGTTTTGAAAGAAATGAAAAGAATTGTAAAGGAAGAGTAACGGGAACACACACATGGCCGATTGCAGATAGGGTGAGGCCCCAGGGTGCCTGGAAAGACAAAAGGAGGAGTGCTGAGCACCAACAGCTTGGGCAGGCAGCAGCTGTTCAGTCAACAGAGGTGAACCGTCCCTGGTCAGCCACTTGCCATTGTGTTTGTTCAGCTCCGGACATAAAGCCTGTAAGTGGAGGTCCCTGGGGTGGGCAGAAGGATCTTGTTCCCCCACTAAGACAGTGAGACTGTGCCTGGAATGACTTATCCCTGCAGTGACTCACAGTGGAGAGAGGTCACTCCTCCGAAGGAGACAAAGAGTTAATTTGGAAGGCAATGGGCACTGGATTGTGAAAACACATAAAGCTGCTCTTTGCCAGCTCTTGACCGTGAACTGACCAGGGACAGGATTGCCCCTGAGATTGTCTCCCACTCCCTTTTTTTGAGCCCTCTTTATATTTCTGCTTCATTCATTTCTCTCTCTTTCCCTGAAAACTGAACTTTCTTTGCATCAGGTAGAAAATGGCTGGCCACAGCCTCATGATTTGTTGACTAGGGGGCTTCCAGGTGTTTCAGTGGTAAAAGAATCTGCCTGCAATGCAAGAGACCCAGGTTCAATCCCTGGGTCAGGAAGATTCCCTGGAGATAGAAATGGCAACTCCACTCCAGTATTCTTGCCTGGAGAATTCCACGGACAGAGGAGCCTGGCAGGCTGCAGTTGATGGAGTCTCAAAGAGTACGACGTAACTGAGCGGCTAACACACACCAGCCACAGCTGGGCTGAATCTCTTAGCACAGTTTCAGTTTTGCAGACAAGGAACTGATTGGTCCAGCTCAGGTCAGTTGTCTACCTTGCTCCAATCAATTGAGGCCAGGGAGGGTGGAGGGGGTCTGGTGGTGAGGAGACGATCTGAACGTCGCCAATGCGATTTGGAAGAATGGAGCAATTTGCAGGATAGGCTTGGGGACTTGTCCTAGAATATGGGTCCCTTTGTGGAATTTGTAAGTCGTTGCCTGTGTTAAACTACCTGTAATAGTGGTTCAATGCTTTGACATCTCCATACCCACCTGGGGGGGGGAGCTGGCCTAGTCTGGGGTCACTCCCAGTATCGAAAGTCTTCAGAGACCCTCGCAGCTCAGCAGGACAGATATGACAGGACACTTGTCCCGTGAGACCAGAGGCAGGAGTGATCCCTCATTGGCTGAGGCAGCCCTAGGGGGGAGGGAGGGGTGTGAGCAGAATGTGGGACTGTGTGTTCTGTGAGAAGATGTGCAAAGTGGATGAAGGCACGGCCCTGCCCTAGGCAGCTGTGCCCCGACACACAGTCAGGTAGCTGGGATCTGCTTCCTGGGGTCTCAGGCCGTGAATCCAGGGACGGAGCAGAGAGTTGGAGCCCAGAATGAGGGGCCTGAGGGACATCAGGCCAGCTCCCTCACTGCAGACTCAGAGCCCCAGGGATGTGGAGCCTTCCTCAGCCCCCTTCCTGGGTTGGTGACAGAGCTCAGGCCTGCTGACTGGTCTCTGGGTTCTTTGCCTGGGACACTCCTCACCTCATGCACCATCTCCTGTGTCTTATTTTAGAGTAATGCTTTATTCTGAGCTTCTCACCCAAGCAAAGGGAAGGATGTGATCTTCCCGCAGAAGGGCTGTGGGTTTGGTGTCACCTTGGATTCTTTGTGTGTGCTGTGCTTAGTAGCTCAGTCGTCAGGCTCCTCTGTCCATGGGATTCTCCAGGCAAGAATACTGGAGTGGGTTGCCATGCCTTTCTCCAGGGGATCTTCATGACCCAGAGATCGAACCCAGCCTCCTGTGTCTCCTGCCTTGGTAGGTGGGTTCCTTGCCTCTAGCACCACCTGGGAAGCCCCTTGGATTCTATGCTGCTGTTGCTGCTGCTGCTAAGTCGCTTCAGTCGTGTCCGACTGTGCGACCCCATAGACGGCAGCCAACCAGGCTCCCCTGTCCCTGGGATTCTCCAGGCAAGAACACTGGAGTGGGTTGCCATTTCCTTCTCCAATGCATCAAAGTGAAAAGTGAAAGTGACGTCGCTCAGTCCTGTCTGACTCTTAGTGACCCCATGGACTGCAGCCTACCAGGCTCCTCCATCCATGGGATTTTCCAGGCAAGAGTACTGGAGTGGGGTGCCATTGCCTTCTCCGCTTGGATTCTATAGTTATTTCCAAATGTGAGTTATTGACTGCAGTGTTTCTTTCTCCTCTCCAGTGAACCGAGAGAGTGGTCCAGGCCAGTTACAACTCCTCTATGTGCTTCAGGAGCTGTCTTGTGAAGCCTATTCTCGTGTCTGGACTATTTGAGACTCTGAGAAAAACCTTGCCGGCCCAATGTCACTCCAGGTCTCTCTGAGAGAAACAGAAATTGGGACATCTAGAGAATCTAGAATGCAACCCCAAGGGTGACTTAACCCGGGAGAGACTGGCTCCCCTCCCCAGCCAGGGAGGACCATACTAGGGCATTCACTGAGGTTTTGCTGACACTGAACATATTTAGGGGCTAATCCACTCCAGGATTCTCCTGAAGATAATTCGTAAGTCTCTCTTTTCTTTTTTTTTCTTTTTGAACTTTAATATTGGCATTTATTTTAAAATAGGTAATAATTATATTCAGATAGCTCAAAGTTCAAAAATGAGAAGGGTAGACAGCACGATGTTTTTCGTTCCCCCCACCCCTCCCCAGGCAGCCAGCTCCATCAAGTAAAAGCAGTCAGTGGTAATGGGTAATTTGCTTTCTCGAGGGGAGAACCTGCCTGATGAGCACAGGTTGTTACCGTTGGTGTCAGGAATTTTCTGTAAGACAGTGTTAGCTGGCATTCATTCCTCCTGAGCCCTAGCTGCTGCAGATACCTCCCAGAGCTGCCGGGAGGCAGTGGGAGGAAGATCAGCTCTGAGGGCAGGTGTGGAACCTGCAGTCTGTCTCTTGCTCCTTGTGGGATCTCAGCCAAGTCCTGGTCTTGCGCTGACTGGCCCAGTCTTCAAGATCTGGGAGCAGTGAGAGAAACTCCTTTACAAGCAGGTTGAGAGGGTTACACAACATCACATGCATCCTCGGTACATTCTCGGCCATGTATATTGCACAAATAATTCTTTCTTTAATACGTGTGTGTGTGTGTGTGTGTATATATATATATACGATATATGTATATATATATATATATATAGTTGGAGTATAATTGCCTTACAGTGATGTGTTAGTTTCTGCTGTACAATGAAATGAATCAACCATCCACATGTATACACTTATCCCCTCCGCCTTGGACCCTCCTCCCACCCCCAACTCCTATCCCACTTATCTAGGTCATCACAGAGCACTAGCTGAGTGCCTTGCGTTATACAGCAGGTTCCCACTAGCCATTTACTCTACATGCAGAGTATATATGTCAGTCCTAGTCTTCCAAGGCATTCTACCCTCTCCTTTCCCCTTGGTGTCAATGTGTCTGTTCTCCTCATCTGCGTCTCTATTCCCACCCTGCAAGCAGGTTCATCTGTCCCGTTTTTCTAGATTCCACATATGCGTGTTAATATACGATATTTGTTTTCCTCTTTTTCACTTACCTCACCCTTACAAAACTACCATATGACCCAGAAATCCCACTCTTGGGATATACCCTGCTGCTGCTGCTGCTGCTAAGTCGCTTCAGTCGTGTCTGACTCTATGTGACCCCATAGATGGCAGCCCACCCGGCTCCCCTGTCCCTGGGATTCTCCAGGCAAGAACACTGGAGTGGGTTGCCATTTCCTTCTCCAATGCATGGAAGTGAGAAGTGAAAGTGAAGTCGCTCAGTCGTGTCCAACTCTTTTCGACCCCAAGGAATGCAGCCTATCAGGCTCCTCCGTCCATGGGATTTCCCAGGCAAGAGTGCTGGAGTGGGGTGCCACTGCCTTCTCCATGGGATATACCCTAAGAAAACCATAATTCAAAAAGACACATGTACCCCAACGTTCACTGCAGCACTATTTACAGTAACCGGGACATGGAAGCAACCTAAATGTCCGTCAACAGATGAAGAGATAAAGAAGATGTGGTACATATATATAATGGAAAATCATTCAGCCATAAAAAAGGAACGAAATTGGGGCATTTGTAGAGTTGTAAGTGCAACTAGAGTCTGTCATACACAAATAACCCCTGATATCACCTGTTCACAGCCTGACCCTCTCACTAGAACATGGCCCCCTGGAGGGCAAGGTTGTGTCTGTCACCAGCACCACTGGATGCCCTGTTCTGGCACAGAAGTTGGCAGGTGGCAGACACTCAATAAGTCACCATCACTGCTAATGTTGCGAAGCACTTGCTATGGGCCAGGCACTGTACCAAGCTCCCTGCAGACAGACTCACAATAGCCCTCTCTGAGGTGGCTGCTGCTCCGTTCCTGCTGTGTAGATGGGCACATGGGGGCACAGAGAGGCTGGCCCCCAACCACAGAGCAGCCACACCAAGATGTGATAGCTGGCAGTCCAGGGGTGACCAACTCTAACTGATTTGCCCGGGGCCACCCTAGTTTTAAAATGGAAAGATCCACCTCCCAGAAAAGGGCAAAGGAGAAGGTCCAAATCAGGATGAAATGAGTAAGGTATTTACCTGGGGCCCAAAATTGAAGTGGATGCCCAAACACTCAGTAATCAAGAGAAATTACATTTTAAGGCAGTATTTTAAAAAATAACCAAAATTCATGTAGAAAATTCATGATGAACAAAATAACAAAGTAAAAAGAGTCAATTCCTGTGTGGGCCACCACTCCCCTCCTCCTGCCATGAGAGCGTGTCACAATGCGGGAAAGTCATGAAGTGTCTCAGGCTGGTCAGTGAGACAGGGAGGCCAGCCTGTCCTCCTCCGACCAGTTGGGACCCAGGGGTCTATCCTTCTGGTTTTCCTTAGCTTTGAGCAAGCAGGCGGGGAACCTCTGGGAGAAGTTTGGAATAGCTGCTGCAAAGCAGAAGGAATGGCTGAGCTTAGAGGAATTCTAAGAGGTGGTATTCTCTCCCAGAAACCTGCATGGCCAGCAAGGGGAAGACTTTGGGAGGAAGGCCAGACCAGGAGACAAGAGAGCGTTCTCTCTTAACATCAGCGGGAGAGAGGACATCTCTGTTGAGAAATGCTTCAAAAACTCCATTTGCTGTACAGGCTGCAGTCAGGGTTTCACTGGCAGCTGAAAGCAGAGGAAAGGGAAAGCTATGGTGTAACAGGGGAAAGAGCACTGAAGTGGAGCCTGGCTGGAGGACTTTGGATATGCAAGAGAGGAGACAGAGAAGGATGCTACTGCAGTAACTCCGTGTGCCCCCTCTTTGTGACCTTCCATCTTCATCTTAAATTACATTTCCAGCCATCACAAATTTCTGGGAGTGAGGCCTGTCACAAGACTGCAGAGGCCAGGGTCTGTGTGGTCCCTGGTCCACTTTTGGATTTCATTAACATCACATCTGCAGGAAATGGATTCATCCACTCTTTCTGGGAAGGTTGGCTCCTCTGTGACTGTTAGCAATTAAGAGGTTCCAGAGTGATTTTGCTATTGACCAAATGCCTATTTTTGTATCCACTTTAGTTCTTGCTACTTTGGGGATAATGGTAATGCTCTCCCAGGTTATTATAGTGGCTTTGCCACTTGGTAGAGATTAATGGAACTCATTTTGGGGCGCTCAGAAATTTGAACTCTTGGTTTTATTCCTGAACTTGTTTTTCTCCCTGTTGGCTCAGATGGTAAATAATCCACCCGCAGTGCAAGAGCCCTAGGCTCCATCCCTAGGTTGGGAGGATCCCTGGAGAAGGGAACGGCTACCCACTCAGTATTCTTGCCTGGAGAATCCCATGGCCAGAGGAGCCTGGCTGGCCACAGTCCATGGGGTCACAAAGAGTCAGACACAACTGAGTGACTAGCCCTTTAGTCCTCTGTCCTTGTAGGATAGCAGTAACGCCCTCCCAATTTATATCGTGACTTCACCACTTGGTAAATTTATGGAGCTCATTTTGGGGCACTCAGAAAGTCAAACTCTTGATCTGATCCTTGAACTTGTTTCTCTCTCATCCACCAGTAAATGGCACCACCATCTACCCAGCTGTTCAAACTAACTCCCATCACTCTCTGTAGATTTCCCTTTCTTCTTTCATCCCATCCATCAGCGAGTCAGAGGGTCTTGCCTCCAAGCATGGTGGCTTATGATAGCCAACCTGATAACCAACCACCCAGGCTGGGGATTTTTCCATCTTAGCACTAAAGGTCCCGTGTGCCAGGAAACCCCTTAGTCCCAGGCCAACAGAGGCAGTCGGTCACCCTACTCTGCTTCAGCCCCACTTGTCTGATATGCACTTCTGCGTGCTCTCCAGCTGCTCTCCCTCCTTCGCTCAGCACCCACAGCCATGCCCCACACTGCAGCGGGGTGAGCCTTCAGACAGCTGACTCGGACGGCACCCTCTGCTAGAGACCCTCTGATGCCCCGAAACGCACAGCTCCCCTCAGCTTGTCCTCTCGAGGCCTCATGTGATGGGCTGTGGCCTCACTCGGCCTCTCTGCTGTAGCAGTTCCTCGGTCACCACACTGGAACCACTGTCTCATTACGACAAGTCCCCTCACCCCACACACAACTGCCTTCACTGTCCCCCTCCTCCTAGGACGCTGTCCCCGGGTCTCCACATGGGGCTTGCTTCTCACCATTCCGGTCTTGGTGCAAATGTCACCATCTCAGAAGGGGCTCTCCTACCACCCAGATCTCAAGTGCACCCCAAAAACTGACACACTTTATCCCATAACTCTGTTTCATTCTCTCAAGTCTGAGTCACCACTAAAACAACTGTGTGTATATATGTGTTTGTTGATTGCCTTTCACCTCCTCTCTACTCCCCTAAGATGTAACCCCCTTGATAGTAGGAACTTTCTTTCCTTCATTCTCCCCAGTACTTAGAACAGTGCCTGGCAAACAGTTGGTGCTTAAGAAATGAGTGGAGACGAGGCTTCCCTTCACAGATTTCAAATTGGCAAAAGGCATGGTTTCTGCCCTCCAGAGGCTTTAAGTACTTAGGGGCTGGAGAACACAGCAACAGAAGGAGGACCTGTGGTTGTTATTTGAATAATTTAAAGGAAAAGAGGGCCCCTGAGTAGGTTACGTCCTGAAGGAAAATGGGATTTCCAGAGGCAAAATTAAGGACACTCCAAGGGCATTCCCTGCATGTGGAGGATGGAGGCAGGAACAGCTGCACTCAGCGATCTGTCCTTGGCGTGACTTTCAGAGTTTGCATAAAGTCACCATTGCCTGGGTGATGAGACCTCCACAAGGGTAGCCAGGAACCGTGGAAGGCTCTAGAGCAACATACCTGAGGGCTTCTGGGGGGATGTCGTTCAAGGTGGTGGGGAGAACCATCAGTCTGCCGCAGCACTGATGCTCTGTGAGTGCTGGGAGAAAGGGAAACATGGGGAAAACTCAGAGGGGAGACTACTAGGGCTCGGGGGAGATTTGGATCTTTGTGGCAAAGGGGAAGGAAATAGCCAACCAGTTGCCTAATTCTACTAATCTCCAATAGAATCCATTAGAATTGATCAATAGGTTAGGCAATTGCAGAAACCAATAAGATAGGGAAAGCCAGTAGAGAGAGCAATAGAATTAGGACATTGGTTGGATTTTTTGGCAAAGAAGGGCTTTGGAAGCTGAGAGCATCTAGGTTGAAGGTTGGAGGGGCATCTCTGTGGGAGGGACTGGTTTGGGAGGGTCCTTCTCGTAAAATAATGAGCTTCCCAGGTGGTACTAGGGGTGAAGGAACCCGCCTGACAATGCAGGAGACCTAAGAGATGTGGGCTTGATCCCTGGGTCAGGAAGATCCCCTGGAGAAGGGAATGGCAACCCACTCTGCCAGTATTTTTGCCGGGAGAATCCCATGGACAGAGGGGTCTGGTGGGCTATGGTCCACAAGGTCACACAGAGTTGGACATGACTGAAGCGACTTATGCATACTCATAAAGTGGTTTTGCCGACTGTTGCATGTGGGGCGCTAGTGGGAGGTCCAAGTGAAACTCCAGGGCAGCCTTAGGACCCATGGGGCTGGGAGAGAGATGTATAAGTTACTCCATCCACAGAAAAATTTTTTTAAACTTTTGGGATGAAGGACACTTGTAGATGTGAAAAAAGATTAGACCCACTCTCTAGAAAAATGCACAAATCCATCTACTCTGAAAAACTTCATTCAAGTTCAACCCAGCTGTCAAATGGATATTTTTTTGTTTGTTTATCTTTTGTGTGCCCTGGAGATTGGCTTTTGGAAAGGATTCTTTTATGGAAAGTATTATTGTGAAAAGATAATCGCTTATGGAAAGAATTATTCTATAAAGATTTAAGTTTCAATTTTTAAAACCTCTACTTCTCCCTTCATCTTTTTGTTTTTTTTTTTAGCCATGCCCTCAGCAGTGAAAACACAGAGTTCTAGTCACTGGCCCACCAGGGAAATTCCCTTCTCACTTTATCTTAAATTCAGTTTTAAAATATCTTTTTACTATGTATAAACCTACCGAAGTTTGAACCACTAACTTTAAAATCACTTTATTTACATTTTAAACTTCATTTGCACTTTCAATATATTTGGTTTCTTTAAGTCATTGTGATTATCGAATATAATAACTAGATACTTATCTCATTTTTATGAATCTAACAAATTAAACCTTAAAATAATGGATTTTAAGTACTCTTAAATGTTCCGATATGGTTTACAAACTGAATAAAATTTCAAATTAAGTTCACAAATCTACATCAATTATGCAATCATTATTTTAAATTAAAATTTCTGGGTTCAGTTCAGTTCAGCTCAGTCACTCAGTCATGTCCCATTTTCTCCGACCCCATGGACTGCGGCACAACAGGCCTCCCTGTCCATCACTAACTCCTGGAGTTTACTCAAACTCATGCCCATTGAGTCAGTGATGCCATCCAACCACCTCATCCTCTGTCATCCCCTTCTCCTCCCGCCTTCAATCTTTCCCAGCATCAGAGTCTTTTCAAATGAGTCAGTTCTTCACATCACGAGGCCAAAGTACTGGAGTTTCAGCTTCAGCATCAGTCTTTCCAATGAATATNGGGGACGACAGAGGATGAGATGGCTGGATGGCATCACTGACTCGATGGGCATGAGCCTGAGTGAACTCCCAGAGCTGGTGATGGACATGGAGGCCTGGTGTGCTGCAATTCATGGAGCCGCAAAGAGTCGGACACGACTGAGGGACTGAACTGAACTGAACTGAACTGAACTGAATGGTCTAGTAGTTTTCCCTAATCTCTTTAATTTAAGTCTGAATTTTGCAATTAGGAGTTCGTGATCTGAGCCACAGTTTCTGGTCTTGTTTTTGCTGACTTTGTAGAGCTTCTCCATTGTTGGCTGCAAAGAATATAATCAATCTGATTTCAGTACTNGAACTGAACTGAATGGTCTAGTAGTTTTCCCTAATCTCTTTAATTTAAGTCTGAATTTTGCAATTAGGAGTTCGTGATCTGAGCCACAGTTTCTGGTCTTGTTTTTGCTGACTTTGTAGAGCTTCTCCATTGTTGGCTGCAAAGAATATAATCAATCTGATTTCAGTACTAACCATCTGGTAATGTCCATGTGCAGAGTCTTCTCTTGTGTTGTTGGAAGAGGGTGTTTGCTATGACCAGTGCATTCTCTCGGCAAAGTTCTATTAGCCTTTGCCCTGCTTCATTCTGTACTCCAAGACCAAATTTATCTTTTACTCCAGGTGTTTCTTGACTTCCTACTTTTGCATTCCAGTCCCCTATCATGAAAAGGATGTCTTTTGGGGGGTGTTAGTTCTGGAAGGTCTTGTAGGGCTTCACAGAACCATTCAACTCCAGCTTCTTCAGCATTACTGGTTGGGACATAGACTTGGATTATTGTGATATTGAATGGTTTATCTTGGAAACAAACAAGATCATTCTGTCATTTTTGAGACTGCATCCAAGTACTGCATTTCAGACTCTTTTGTTGACCATGATGGTTACTTCATTTCTTCTAAGGGATTCTTGCTCACAGTAATAGATATAAGGGTCATCGGAGTTAGATTCACCCATTCCAGTGATTTAAGTTCACTGATTCCTAAAACGCCAATGCTCACTCTTGCCATCTCCTGTTTGACCACTTCCAATTTGCCCTGCTTGCCTTGCTTCGTGGACCTACCTAACATTCCAGGTTCCTATGCAATATTATTCATTACAGCATCAGACTTTGCTTCTATCACCGGTCACATCCACAACTGGGTGTTATTTTTGCTTTAGCTCCATCTCTTCATCCTTTCTGGAGTTATTTCTCCGCTGATCTCCAGTAGCATATGGGGTGCCTACTGACCTGGGGAGTTCCTCTTTCAGTGTCCTATGTTTGCCTTTTCATACTGGTCATCGGGTTCTCAAGGCAGGAATACTGTACTGGTTTGCTATTCCATTCTCTAGTGGACCACATTTTGTCAGTACTCTCCACCATAACCCATCCATCTCGAGTGGCCCTATATGGCATGGCTCATAGTTCCATTGAGTTAAACAAGCAGTGGTCCATGTGATCAGATTGGTTAGTTCTCTGTAATTGTGGTTTTCAGTCTGTCTGCCCTCTGATGGAGAAGGATGAGAGGCTTCTGGCAGTTTCCTGATGCGAGACTGAGGGGGAAACTGGGTCTTGTTCTGATGGGTGGGGCTTTACTCAGTAAATCTTTAATCCAATTTTCCATCAATGGGTGGAACTGTGTTCCCTCCCTGCTATTTACCTGTGGCCAAACTAAGGTGGGAGACCCAGGTTCAATTCCTGGGTGGGGAAGATCTCCTCAAGAAGGGAATGGCAACCCACTCCAGTACTCTTGCTGCCACCCCTCCACCCACCACCCCCCCTCCCAAAAAAGCAGCTCCAAGAAATTTTGGGAATATCCCCTGGAGGAAGAAATGGTAACCCACTCCAGTACTCTTGCCTGGAGAACTCTGTGGACAGAGGAGCCTGGTGGGCTACAGTCCATGGGGTCACAAAGAGTTGGACACGACTGAGCGACTTCACTTCACTTCAAACTAAGGTAGAGTTAATGAAGATAATGGGACCTCCTTCAAAAGGTCCCATGCATGCACTGCTACAACAGTGCCCCCAGCCTTGCAGCAGGCTACCACCGACCTACGCCTCCACTGGAAACTCCTGGACATGCCCAGGCAAGTCTGGGTCAGTCTCTTGTGGGGTCACTGCTCCTTTCTCTTGGGTCTTGGTGCACACAAGGTTCTGTTTGTGCCCTCCAAGAGCCTATTTCCCAGTCCTGTGTAAGTTCTGGCAGCTCTATGGTGGGGTTAATGGCACCTCCTCCAAGAGAGCATATGCCATACCCAAGTCTGCTGCACCCAGAGCCCTGTCCCTGTGGCAGTCCACTGCTGACCTATACCTCCACAAGTGAAAGTGAAGTCATTCAGTTGTGTCCGACTCTTTGCGACCCTGTGGACTGTAGGTCACCAGACCAGGCTCCTGCATCCATGGGATTTCCCAGGCAAGAATACTGGAGTGGGTTGCCATTTCCTTCTCCAGGGTATCTTCCCAACCCAGAGATCAAACCTGGGTCTCCCGCATTGCAGGCAGACGCTTTAACCTCTGAGCCACCAGGGAAGCCCAGGGAATACCTCCACAGGAGATGCTCAAACACAGTTCTGTCTCAGTCTCTGTGGGGTCCCTGGGTCCTGGTGTGCACAAGGTTTGTTTGAGTCCTCTGAACATCTCTGGTGGAAATGGGGTTTGATTCCAAATACGAATTCGCCCCTCCTACCATCTTGCTGGGGCTTCTCCTTTGCCCTTGGGTATGGACTATTTCTTCACAGCCGCTCCAGGGCCACACAGCAGTGGCTCCAGAGCCTATGGTCTTGCTGTAGACCTTTTTGTCTGATATAGTCCAATTTGTTTATTTTTGCTTTGTTGCCTTTGCTTGAGGAGAAAGATCCAAAAAGATACAGCTAAGACCAATGTCAAAGAGTTTACCTTCTCCTTATGTTGTCTTCTAAAGGTTTTATGTTTCAGGTCTTGTATTTAAGTCTTTAGTCCATTTGAATTTGGTTTTGTGTATGGTGTAAGAAGGTGGTCTAGTTTCATTCTTTGTGTGTGGCTGTCTAGTTTTCCCAGCATCATTTATTAAAGAAACTCTTTCTTCATTGTATATTCTTGTTTCCTTTGTCATAGATTGATCACGGGTGAAAGTGTTAGTTGCTAAGTCCGACTCTTTGCGACCCCCATGGACTGTAGCCCAGCAGTCTCCTCTGTCCATGGAATTCTCCAGGCAAGAATACTAGAGTGGGTTTCCATTCCCTTCTCCAGGGGACCTTCCCGATCCAGGGAGCAAAGCTGGGTCTCCTGCACTGCAGGCAGATTCTGCACAGAAATAAACCCCTAGATGAAGGGAACCCCTGGGTGAATCTATAGACAGCCCATATAGATTGACCATATAAGTGTAGGTTTATTTCTGAGCTCTCCATTCTGCTCCATTCATCTATGTGTCTATTTTATGCCAGTACTATACTATTTTGATTACTATAGCTCTGTAGTACAATTTGAAATCAGGAAATGTAATGGTTCCAGCTTTATTATTCTTTTTCAAGATTGCTTTGACTATTTAGGGTCTTTTACAGTTCTATTTTAGAATTATTTGATCTAGTTTTCTAGAAAAGGTCATGGGTATTTTTTTTATAGGGATTTGCTTTGAGTCTGTAGATAGTTTGGGGGTAATGTAAGCATTTTGACATCCTTTTGTTGTCTTCAGTTTCTTTTATTGTTGTCTTATAGTTTTCAGAGTACAGATCTTTTACCTCCTTGGTTAAATTTATTCCTAGGTATTTTATTCTTTTTATTTTTTTGATGCAATTATAAATGGTGCTGTTTCATTTCTCTTTCTGATGGTTTATTATCTGTGTATAGAAATGTAACATATTTCTGTATAGTAATTTTTATTCTATATTGATATAATTGATGAACAATATTGTGTTAGTTTCAGGTGTACAGCAAGCTATATATACTAATTTTGTATCCTGCAATTTTACTGAATTTTACCGAGTTTTTTTGTAGAGTCTTTAGAGTCTTCTATATATAGTATCAGCTTCCCTGGTGGCTCAGACGGTAAAGCGTCTGCCCGCAATGCGGGAGATCAGGGTTCGATTCCTGGGTTGGGAAGATCCCCTGGAGAAGGAAATGGCAATCCACTCCAGCACTCTTGCCTGGAAAATCCCATGGACAGAGGAGCCTGATAGGCTACAGTCCATCTACCAATAGTGATAGTTTTACTTCTTCCCTTCCAATTTGAATGTCTTTTACTTACTTTTCTTCTATGATTGCTATAGCTAGGACTTACAGTGCTATGCTGCATGAAAGTGGTGAGATGGGCATCTTTGTCTTATTCCTGTTCTTAGAGGAAAAGCTTCCAAGTTTTCACCATTGAGTGTGATATTAGCTGTGGGTTTGTCATAAATGGCCTTTAGCATGCTAAGGTATGTTTCTTCTGCACTCATTTTGTAGCGACTTTTTATTGTCAGTGGATGTTGAAGTTTGTCAAAGGTTTTTTCTGCATCTATTGAGATGGTCATATGACTTTTATCTTTCATTTTGTTAATGTGATGAATCATGCTGATTTATGAATATTTAATCATCTTACACTCTTGGCATAAAATCCATGTGATCATGATGTATACTCCTTTTAAAGTATTATTGAATTCAGTTTGGTAATATTTTATTGAGGATTTGTTGTCCCATCTTTTTTTCTCTTTTAATCCAGAATATTGGCATTCAATTTTCTTTCTTTCTTTTTTTTTTTTTGGTGGTGTCTGTCGATTTTGCCTCGTAGAATGAATTTGTAAGCTTTCCCTTTCTCTTCAATTTTAAAAAATAATTTGGTAAGAATAGGTATTATGTCTTTCTAATGTTATGCTCTAAAGTTTTTAACATGAACAACTGAGTAACTCATTACTAAGATCAGGAAGCCTGGGGGAGTCAGGAGTGGAATTTAGGTCATGTCAAGTTTGAAAGGCTGGTGGGATATGCCTATGACAGGAACGGTTGAGAAGCAGTTGGAAATTCATGTCTGGAACTCAGATAGCTCCAGGCTGGAAATAAATATTTGGGAGTTGTTAGCAGAGAGAGGGCATTTAAAGGCATTTAATAACCTATGCCTCAGTGTAATCCTGACCAGCATTTTAAAAAAGTGAATAAAATAGAAATTTCAGAGTGTGTTATACATAGTATGTGGTCATTGTTTTGTGAAATATTTCATTTCAGTTGTGTTTGTGTACATGCACAAACTGGGTCAGGATGTAAAATGTAGTTTTTACTGTGAAAGTCAAAGTGTTAGTCGCTCAGTCGTGTCTGACTCTTTGCAACCTGATGGACTGTGTCTTACCAGGCTCCTCTGTCCATGGGATTCTCCAGGCAAGAATACTGGAGTGGGTAGCCATTCGCTTCTCCAGGGGATCTTCCCAACAGATGGATTGAATCTGGGTCTCCCCCATTGCAAATAGATTCTTTACTGTCTGAGAGTCATGGTTAAAAGTTTGAAGGTCATTTAGCTAAGGGCTGAGTGAAAGAGAACTGAGGACTGATCCCTGGGGCACTTTGAGGTGTAAAGTTTAGGAAAGAATTCCAACAAGCAACTCATGAGAAGGAGTGATGTAGGAGGAACATTAAGAAGCTGAGCAGTGAAAGTATTTGAATCAGAGAGAGAGATCGTGTGCCTCAAAAATGCTATCACAAGGCTGAGTAAGGTGGCTAAGCACTGAAAACGAGATCAGCAACATGGAAGGCAATGGGGACCTTGACAAAGTTCTTTTGGTGGCATATGGAGGGCCAAAACCTGGTTAGAATGGGTTCCAGAGAGACTGGGATGGAGGAAGGAAGTAAAGACAGGGTCTGGATGACTGAAGGACTTTACTAAAAGGTGAGAAAGAGAAATGGGACAGTAGAGGGAGATGTGAGGTCAGTGAGGAGGATGACTGGGAGAGCTGTCCTGGAGCAGGGCAGAGAGAGGAGGGGAGAGGATCTAATAAAGATTAGAGATGGTACTGTTAGCTGAGTAGAAGGCAGGGGGAGTAAGAGATCCTTGCTCAGTCACTAAAACAAAGAATGACCAAGCCCTCCAGTGGTCTGCAGCCTGCCACTAGAGTGTGCCTGCATGCCCTCCCGTAACTTGTGGCTGGAAGCTTGAACATCCATGAGGTAGCTTTACCTCTGGGCTTACTTGGGGCTAAGTGTAGAACCTGCTTTCCATCAAAATCTCCCCCAAGGGCCCTGAGTCTGCAGCTTATGCTCATCCATGGTAAACAGTGAGGTCACCAAAAGGATGATTATGATTCCAAATGGAATGGAGCCAGGTCTGTGGAATCAGCCCGGCATGGATGCAAGTCTGTGCGGCTCTAACACAGGCCCAGTCCTGCCTCCCACTTCCATATGCATGAGGAAGGTGTCTCCACCGGTGCCACACAGACCCAGGCAAAAATTAAAAACCAACAAAAAACCTCTGGGTGTGAGAAAACAAAATAACTACAGTGAAATGCACCCAAACTCATCATAGTGACTCTTCACTGACAGTAACTTCCCTCCTTTTTTGGAAATGTCACAATTTCCACAACAGCCATAGATTCCTTTTATAATAGAAATCTTCAATAAATGTATTTTTCTTCTTTTTTTTTTTTTCTGAATGAGGACTAATTCAGTTTGGCAGGCTGCAACTCAGAAATCCCAGGGGTTTCACAGAGCTCCCTCCCAATCTGCACCCCTATCCCTACCCCCAGAGCCCCCACCCAGGTTATAAAGGCTGGAAGGGAGATTGGGAGGTGGAAAGAGCATGGGAGGCAGGGGGATCAGATCATTCAATTCTGCTTTTATCTGTTTTATCTGTTGGCACAGAAAAAAAAAATCACTGGAACAGATGATTTCTAAGGTTTGTTCCAACTTAAACACTCTGTGTTCTGTGTTACCTGTAAATTGTTGAGATGATTGCAGTACTGCAATTTTATCTGAGCAAAGGTTTCCACAGAGTTATACACAGGGTGATGCCTTAGATTCCTGGCAGAGTGGAAAGTGCTTTGACAGGTTCCCTGTGTGAGAGCTCAGCGGGTACCACAGTGCCTAGATCAGAAGGGTTACTTTGGAGGTTTCTGGAAAGAATTGAAATTTGGTCAAACTTACCATTCAGGGCAAAGACTGTGTGACTTGTGCAGTGACCTCAAATCAGCAGAGGTTCATTTCCTGAAACAAGATGAGACTAGGTTGTGCTTGCTCCACTGTGTCTACCCACTGCTTTTTTCTGAGTCACATTCAAGAGTCCCCCCCCCTCCTATCCCCCACAGATCAGAAAGAATGAAAGAACAGCTAACAGTAGTAGTTAAAAATGGCAAACCTCTTGCCCTTTCTCAGGAGTTACTAAGCTTCTAGCAAGGGAGGGAAAGGATTTTCATTTTGTTGAGTTTCTATAAGGACAAAGAGGCTTCATTGTTCCTGGTATGTAGCAGCTGCTCCCAGGATGGAATCCTCTGGACAGTTGCCCAGTGCAAGCATGGGCACCTCACAGGGACAAGGAGGCCCTCTTCACCTTCTTCATTCTGTGATGGGAGAGAGCCAAAGGGGCAACCACATCAACAGTAGTGATGGCAAGGCACTGGCGTTTTAAAGAGTTGGGACAGGAATGCGATGCCTGCAGTCAGGTGGTTTCGTAGGAGCCTTCTTTCCTGAGATGAGGCTGATTCTGATAAAGGGAGAGCTGGCACAGAGGAGGC
Organism: Neotragus moschatus; assembly: GCA_006410615.1. NCBI lineage: Eukaryota > Metazoa > Chordata > Mammalia > Artiodactyla > Bovidae > Neotragus > Neotragus moschatus. Next base: position 1,918,730 of record SJYA01001089.1, read on the forward strand.
CATGATGCTGATGACATAGGCCTGTTCTCTGTGGCATTCATTCGCTCCACAAATGTCAGTTGAGTTCTACTCTGAGCCAAGTGCCCCCCGAGGTTTGGGGATCACAGCAATGAGTAAGAGATAAGTCCCTGCCTCCATGCAGTGTATATTCTATTGTCATCTAGAACTTAGTTCTAGAAAGAACTAAACAGTGATGCCATTCAGAGGTAGTGAGCCAGCCAGCAGCTAGTATGCTGCATTTTGCCTGAGATAGATTTTGTTCGGCTCCCCAAGATGGCTTTTTGGAGGCTTTTATGATTTAAAAATTTTGAGCCAACCTGAAAAATTCTGAAATTTTATTCTTTTAACTTATTATTTTTTTAATCTTACCTATTTATTTGGCTGCACTGGGTCTTAGTTGTGGCATGTGGGATCTAGTTTCCTGACCAGGGATGGAACCTAGGCCCCCTGCATTGGGTGCATGGAGTATTAGCCACTGGACCCTCAGTTCAGTTCAGTTCAGTTCAGTCGCTCAGTTGTGTCAAACTCTGAGATCCCATGAATCGCAGCATGCCAGGCCTCCCTGTCCATCACCAACCCCCGGAGTTCACTCAGACTCATGCCCATCGAGTCAGTGATGCCATGCAGCTATCTCATCCTCGGTTGTCCCCTTCTCCTCCTGACCCCCAATCCCTCCCAGCAACAGAGTCTTTTCCAATGAGTCAACTCTTCACATGAGGTGGCCAAAGTACTGGAGTTGCAGCTTTAGCATCATTCCTTCCAAAGAAATCCCAGGGCTGATCTCCAGAATGGACTGGTTGGATCTCTTTGCAGTCCAATGGACCCTCAGGGAAGTCCCCAAATTCTGAAAATTTTCACTGCTGCTGCTGCTGCTAAGTCGCTTCAGTTGTGTCTGACTCTCTGCAACCCCATAGATGGCAGTCCATCAGGGTCCCCTATCCCTGGGATTCTCCAGGCAAGAACACTGGAGTGGGCTGCCATTTCCTTCTCCAGTGCGTGAAAGTGAAGTCACTCAGTCGTGTCCGACTGTTCGCAACCCCATGGACTGCAGCCTACCAGGCTCCTCCATCCAGGGGATTTTCTAGGCGAGAGTACTGGAGTGGGGTGCCATTTGAGCTGTGAGAGACGTAGCAACACAGGTCCTCATGCCAAATAGCAACAATCAACTAAAGGTGAGTATTAGCTGCTGATTTTTTTTTTTTTTTTTTGGTTACTCAGCTGAGGGATCTTAGCTTCCTCACCAGGAGTGGAACCTGTGCCCCCTGCAGCAGAACCACAGAGTCCTAACCACTAGACTGTCAGGGAGTTCTGGGACCTTCTGTTACACTGGGCTTTTTCCCTGAAGACTCGCCTGACTGTGGCACTGGCCACTGGCCAGAGTTCCAGCTCAGGGAGGTGTTGCACTTCAGTGGAAACTACCCTGAGCCCCACTTTCTCATGTCTGCTTTGATTTTATTACTATTCAACAAATATTCACCGGGAACCAGATTCTGTGCTGGGCGCCAGCGCCAGGGACACAAAGATCGAGAAGGGACAGTGTTGGCTTTTCCTTGGGAGGGCTTCCTGGGGGAGGTGACACAGGGGAAGAAAAGAGATGAGGTTGGATGTATAGGCAGAGCCATGGAGAGACTGCCAGAGTGGACTTTGGGTTCTATTTTATCAGCTAGCAGTTCTTAAAATTAGATGCACACCAGAATCACCTATGTGACTGCTGGGCCACATCTCCAGGCTTCCCCATCAGAAACTCTGGGGTGGAGACAAGAAACTGCATTGCCAAAAAGGTCCCATTGCTGCTGGTCTGAGAGCCACACTTGAGGAACTAGTGTTGTGAGTTCTTTGGCCTCTTGCCAGCTGGCTGACTCTTGCTTTAATGCCTTGAAAACTATAAAGCATCCTTGGCCTTTGGAGTTGCGTCTGTTCCTTCTGTTAGACCACCACCCCATAATTCAGGTTTAAGTGAGCCCAGTGCATGGAGCAGCCTTTCTCCTTAGAAACCACTGGTCCTGAGATTTGTGCTTCTGGAAAACCAGGGATGGAGAGGCCTGCTCGCTATGGTTTTAGAGCAGAACAGAGGCCAATTCCGAGTTGGGTCAGACAAAAGAAAAGGGTGGGGGGTGGAGGGAAGAAAAAAAGAGGAAAGGAAGAAAGGAAAGGAGGAAGGAAGGAGAAGGGAGAGGGAGGGGAGGAAGAGAAAGGGGGAAGAAGTCTTCATGCAGAGAAAGAACAGGCTAATTTCACTGTGATTCAAATCACAGAGACTTGCATCTCACCAGGTGTGAGGCGATGCAAACATTAGTAAACTTTTGGGGTCTTGAAAATGCCTGCACTTGAACCTGCGCTTGAGTCCGTCCTTGAGTTCTGTGCTTTAAGTGCCTCTTGCCTCTCGTGTGCCAGGGCCTGGACACACGTATAAGCTTTGGAGTTAGGCAGACATGAGTGAATCTCAACAGATGGGAAAGTAATGAACCTCTTGGTCTGGATTTCTCATCTCTAGCATGTAAATAATAATTCAGTCACTCAATGGGCTTCCCTTGTGGCTCAGTGACAAAGAATCTGCCTCCACTGTGAGAGCCCTGAGTTTGATCCCTAGGTCAGGAAGATCCCCTGGAGAAGGGAATGACAACACACTCCAGTATTCTTGCGTGGAGATTCCCATGAACAGAGGAGCCTTGTGGGCTATAGTCTATGGGGTCGCAAAGAGTTGGTCATGACTGAGCAACTAACGCACAACTGAGGATGTGAGATAATGCATGAGGAGCTAGATTTGGGGTTTGGAACATAGAGGCTCCCCATATAGAATTAAGACAAAAATCACAGTGGAGTCCTACTGTGTACCAAGCTGTATATTTGGTATTGTACATGCCTCAGTTAAACTAGTCTTGATAACAACCTGCTGCTGTAAGCACTATACGCGCAGGGACCAGGCCTCCACATAGAGCCTGACACATAGTAGGTGCTCCATAAAGGCTTCCTGACTAACTGCTGTGGAAGGGTCCCAGTCTCTCAGCTGGCCAGAGAGAAGGGACAGGGGAGACCTCAGATTCCAGAGGAAAAGAAATGTAAGAATCATGTATCCCCATAGGAGAGATGGGAGAAGAAACTCGTTATGATAAATTAAGTAGCAGTGAAACAAAAGAGGGTAGCAGAGGACTTTAAGGAACCATTTATAATTAATAATAATAATAAGATTCAAGGTAAAAAAAAAAAAAAGCTCAAAGTACTGAAGCCTTTTCGTTAAATTGATCATTATCCATCATACCTTCTATATGTTCAAATTGTGTATTAAGAAGGATCTGAGAACCAGAGAGGCCACAGTCTGAGAGCCTAACTTTGCTTCTAGTTGTTACAGACCTTTAGCAAGAAATAAATGGAAATAGCTTTTTCCTGAGTCCCTGCTGTGTACTAGGCACTATAATAATACTTGATATTCATTAAAGCCTCTTGATGAAAGTGAAAAAGTTGGCTTAAAGCTCAACATTCAGAAAACGAAGATCATGGCATCCAGTCCCATCACTTCATGGGAAATAGATGGGGAAACAGTTGGAACAGTGTCAGATTTTATTTTGGGGGGCTCCAAAATCACTGCAGATGGTGGCTGCAGCCATGAAATTAAAAGGCGCTTACTCTTTGGAAGAAAAGTTATGACCAACCTAGATAGTATATTCAAAAGCAGAGACATTACTTTGCTGACTAAGGTCTGTCTAGTCAAGGCTATGGTTTTCCAGTGGTCATGTATGGATGTGAGAGTTGGACTGTGAAGAAGGCTGAGCACCGAAGAATTGATGCTTTTGAACTGTGGTGTTGGAGAAGACTCTTGAGAGTCCTTGGACTGCAAGGAGATCCAACCAGTTCATTCTGAAGGAGATCAGTCCTGGGATTTCTTTGGAAGGAATGATGTGAAAGCTGAAACTCCAGTACTTTGGCCACCTCATGCGAAGAGTTGACTCATTGGAAAAGACTCTGATGCTGGGAGGGATTGGGGGCAGGAGGAGAAGGAGATGACCGAGGGTGAGATGGCTGGATGGCATCACTGACTCGATGGACGTGAGTCTGAGTGAACTCCGGGAGTTGGTGATAGACAGGGAGGCCTGGTGTGCTGCAATTCATTGGGTCTCAAAGAGTCGAACACGACTGTGTGACTGAACTGAACTGATTCATTAAGTTACTAAACAACTTATGAAATGCAAAGTTCTATAAACTTTTAGGACCTATTAGTTATGACTCAAACAGAACATTCATATCTCTTAGAAGTACCAACAGTCATTACTGTGGTCGATCTCCTGTGTATCAGACATCATGCAAGGCACTTTACGGATAAACATTTACGTTTATCAGTTTCATAGACATGAGTTTGTTACATCTGTGACTATAACTCTCTAGGACTTATTTGTTACTAGACACCAGCACAGTACCTGACTATAGCAAGCACTTAATAAATGGTGCCATTACTGTTCTCTGCAAGGCTTCTAGATGAATTTTACATCTTATTTGAATACTCAAAAGTGAGGGAGTATTTGGAGTGAGTTGAGTAGATACTATCTTATTAAGAAATGGAGTGACACAGCTTCAGATCTGAGTATTTAGGAATGGACAGCTCAGGTCCAGCATCGATTTCTTTAAAAAGCATTTACCTTAAGAATTTCTGGTTAAGAAAGGAAAATATGGTCTTGAAAAATATTTTAGTAGAAGGAAAGTCTCGAGCATCTAGTTGTTGTTTCTTTTTAATCTAATGGACACCATAGGTTTTTAACTAGTGTTATTTCCCCCTTCCAGCTGGTGACTAGAAAACTGAGACCCAAAGTTGCCTAACTCCAGCGAGCATAGATCTGCGTTTTATATTAAGTTAGGCTACATGAGAGTGGGGAAGATTTTTGATCTGCAAAAAATGGCAATTTCATTTGGTTCCACTCATTATATAGCACCTGCCTCTTATCTAGCTCAATCTTACTTCCCCATCTTTCTCTTTGCCTCTTGTTTCTCACTTATTTTTGAATCAATTTATTTTGTGTCTTTGTAGATTTCCTAAAATCTTCTTTGGTGGTTTAGTTGCTAAGTCATGTCTGACTCTTGTGACCACATGGACTGTAGCCTGCCAAACTCCTCTGTCCATGGGATTCTCTAGGCAAGAATACTGGAGTAGGTTTCCATTTCCTTCTCCAAGGAATCTTCCTGACCCAGAAATTGAACCTGAGCCTTTTGCACTGCAGGAAGATTTTTTACTTACTGAGGTACAACAGAAGTAGCAGTATGCAAATAGGAAAAAAAAAAAAAAATAACTTCACACATTTCCACTACCAGATATAGCACTGTGAACCTTTCTGTGCATTGCTTTCCAGAATTATTCTCTGCATATTTATACACATATTTAAGCAAAGTGGAAAACAGCCTACAGTTATGTCAGTCTGTCTTCCATTTCTTTAACCTTTTCCCATTTAAGCCTGATTCTTTGAAGTCTAGTGCTGTCTCACAACTACGCAGCGTATTCTTTGACATTTCCTGAATTCTGGCTGCACTGAAGACTGGGCCTGGCTGAACACTCTAAAATTATCAACGCTGCCACAGGTCCTGAAGAAGCTCCTAATGGATGCAAAAGGTTCTAAGTGGTTTTGTTCCGGCGTTATTTTTGGAGCCACTTTTTCAGGCTTTTATGGTACAATCCACTGGATGCCTTTTTATTGCAGGGGCTGTGGCCACGACAGCACCAAGCTGCTGGCCCACTGCCTTCCAGGGTGGGTACCTGAGCAGACAAGTTCTCTGGGCCCAGTTCTCACGGCTGAGACCCAAACAGGAATATTTGCCATCCCCTTCTTTTCTTGTTTCAGTCACTGGCAGCTTCCCACTGCTGAGGAACTGGGGATGAACTGGGCAAGGCCAGGGGTTGGTTCTCCTGTCTGTCTGAGTGCCTTGGTTTTCTCAGGCCTGGTGACTCAGGGCAGGGCACTGAGCTGAGGAAGAGAAATGAAAGACTCTGGCTCCCGGGTGCCCATCTCTCAGGGCACAGCCATCTCCCAGGCAAAAGAGCTATCTTCTCTTCTTGAGAGCTTCTCTCTACCACTTTAAAGAACACCAGCCCCACTGAGTGGGTTAGGAGACCAGCAGGAAGAAGCACCTGGCCCCAGAGGACAAGCAATATATTAATACATAGCTGGTGGAAAGGGCCAGGGTCTGAACATCTGAGAATAGATTCTGGCATTGCATGAACACTGAACTGGTGGTCCACGGACCTGCTCTGGGGCTTTCTCAGTGTTCCAGTAGTAAAGAAAGCTGCAAAGCAGTAGACATAGTTGACACGGGTTTGATCCCCGGGTTGGGAAGATTCCCTGGAGGAGGAAATGGCTACCCAGTCCAGTACTCTTGCCTGGAGAATCCCATGGACAGAGGAGCCTGGTGGGCTACGGGGGTCTCAAAGAGTCAGACACAACTGAGCATGCATACAGATCTGCTTTGTTTGGTCTGCCTTTTTTTTTTTTTTTNTCACTCAATGGGCTTCCCTTGTGGCTCAGTGACAAAGAATCTGCCTCCACTGTGAGAGCCCTGAGTTTGATCCCTAGGTCAGGAAGATCCCCTGGAGAAGGGAATGACAACACACTCCAGTATTCTTGCGTGGAGATTCCCATGAACAGAGGAGCCTTGTGGGCTATAGTCTATGGGGTCGCAAAGAGTTGGTCATGACTGAGCAACTAACGCACAACTGAGGATGTGAGATAATGCATGAGGAGCTAGATTTGGGGTTTGGAACATAGAGGCTCCCCATATAGAATTAAGACAAAAATCACAGTGGAGTCCTACTGTGTACCAAGCTGTATATTTGGTATTGTACATGCCTCAGTTAAACTAGTCTTGATAACAACCTGCTGCTGTAAGCACTATACGCGCAGGGACCAGGCCTCCACATAGAGCCTGACACATAGTAGGTGCTCCATAAAGGCTTCCTGACTAACTGCTGTGGAAGGGTCCCAGTCTCTCAGCTGGCCAGAGAGAAGGGACAGGGGAGACCTCAGATTCCAGAGGAAAAGAAATGTAAGAATCATGTATCCCCATAGGAGAGATGGGAGAAGAAACTCGTTATGATAAATTAAGTAGCAGTGAAACAAAAGAGGGTAGCAGAGGACTTTAAGGAACCATTTATAATTAATAATAATAATAAGATTCAAGGTAAAAAAAAAAAAAAGCTCAAAGTACTGAAGCCTTTTCGTTAAATTGATCATTATCCATCATACCTTCTATATGTTCAAATTGTGTATTAAGAAGGATCTGAGAACCAGAGAGGCCACAGTCTGAGAGCCTAACTTTGCTTCTAGTTGTTACAGACCTTTAGCAAGAAATAAATGGAAATAGCTTTTTCCTGAGTCCCTGCTGTGTACTAGGCACTATAATAATACTTGATATTCATTAAAGCCTCTTGATGAAAGTGAAAAAGTTGGCTTAAAGCTCAACATTCAGAAAACGAAGATCATGGCATCCAGTCCCATCACTTCATGGGAAATAGATGGGGAAACAGTTGGAACAGTGTCAGATTTTATTTTGGGGGGCTCCAAAATCACTGCAGATGGTGGCTGCAGCCATGAAATTAAAAGGCGCTTACTCTTTGGAAGAAAAGTTATGACCAACCTAGATAGTATATTCAAAAGCAGAGACATTACTTTGCTGACTAAGGTCTGTCTAGTCAAGGCTATGGTTTTCCAGTGGTCATGTATGGATGTGAGAGTTGGACTGTGAAGAAGGCTGAGCACCGAAGAATTGATGCTTTTGAACTGTGGTGTTGGAGAAGACTCTTGAGAGTCCTTGGACTGCAAGGAGATCCAACCAGTTCATTCTGAAGGAGATCAGTCCTGGGATTTCTTTGGAAGGAATGATGTGAAAGCTGAAACTCCAGTACTTTGGCCACCTCATGCGAAGAGTTGACTCATTGGAAAAGACTCTGATGCTGGGAGGGATTGGGGGCAGGAGGAGAAGGAGATGACCGAGGGTGAGATGGCTGGATGGCATCACTGACTCGATGGACGTGAGTCTGAGTGAACTCCGGGAGTTGGTGATAGACAGGGAGGCCTGGTGTGCTGCAATTCATTGGGTCTCAAAGAGTCGAACACGACTGTGTGACTGAACTGAACTGATTCATTAAGTTACTAAACAACTTATGAAATGCAAAGTTCTATAAACTTTTAGGACCTATTAGTTATGACTCAAACAGAACATTCATATCTCTTAGAAGTACCAACAGTCATTACTGTGGTCGATCTCCTGTGTATCAGACATCATGCAAGGCACTTTACGGATAAACATTTACGTTTATCAGTTTCATAGACATGAGTTTGTTACATCTGTGACTATAACTCTCTAGGACTTATTTGTTACTAGACACCAGCACAGTACCTGACTATAGCAAGCACTTAATAAATGGTGCCATTACTGTTCTCTGCAAGGCTTCTAGATGAATTTTACATCTTATTTGAATACTCAAAAGTGAGGGAGTATTTGGAGTGAGTTGAGTAGATACTATCTTATTAAGAAATGGAGTGACACAGCTTCAGATCTGAGTATTTAGGAATGGACAGCTCAGGTCCAGCATCGATTTCTTTAAAAAGCATTTACCTTAAGAATTTCTGGTTAAGAAAGGAAAATATGGTCTTGAAAAATATTTTAGTAGAAGGAAAGTCTCGAGCATCTAGTTGTTGTTTCTTTTTAATCTAATGGACACCATAGGTTTTTAACTAGTGTTATTTCCCCCTTCCAGCTGGTGACTAGAAAACTGAGACCCAAAGTTGCCTAACTCCAGCGAGCATAGATCTGCGTTTTATATTAAGTTAGGCTACATGAGAGTGGGGAAGATTTTTGATCTGCAAAAAATGGCAATTTCATTTGGTTCCACTCATTATATAGCACCTGCCTCTTATCTAGCTCAATCTTACTTCCCCATCTTTCTCTTTGCCTCTTGTTTCTCACTTATTTTTGAATCAATTTATTTTGTGTCTTTGTAGATTTCCTAAAATCTTCTTTGGTGGTTTAGTTGCTAAGTCATGTCTGACTCTTGTGACCACATGGACTGTAGCCTGCCAAACTCCTCTGTCCATGGGATTCTCTAGGCAAGAATACTGGAGTAGGTTTCCATTTCCTTCTCCAAGGAATCTTCCTGACCCAGAAATTGAACCTGAGCCTTTTGCACTGCAGGAAGATTTTTTACTTACTGAGGTACAACAGAAGTAGCAGTATGCAAATAGGAAAAAAAAAAAAAAATAACTTCACACATTTCCACTACCAGATATAGCACTGTGAACCTTTCTGTGCATTGCTTTCCAGAATTATTCTCTGCATATTTATACACATATTTAAGCAAAGTGGAAAACAGCCTACAGTTATGTCAGTCTGTCTTCCATTTCTTTAACCTTTTCCCATTTAAGCCTGATTCTTTGAAGTCTAGTGCTGTCTCACAACTACGCAGCGTATTCTTTGACATTTCCTGAATTCTGGCTGCACTGAAGACTGGGCCTGGCTGAACACTCTAAAATTATCAACGCTGCCACAGGTCCTGAAGAAGCTCCTAATGGATGCAAAAGGTTCTAAGTGGTTTTGTTCCGGCGTTATTTTTGGAGCCACTTTTTCAGGCTTTTATGGTACAATCCACTGGATGCCTTTTTATTGCAGGGGCTGTGGCCACGACAGCACCAAGCTGCTGGCCCACTGCCTTCCAGGGTGGGTACCTGAGCAGACAAGTTCTCTGGGCCCAGTTCTCACGGCTGAGACCCAAACAGGAATATTTGCCATCCCCTTCTTTTCTTGTTTCAGTCACTGGCAGCTTCCCACTGCTGAGGAACTGGGGATGAACTGGGCAAGGCCAGGGGTTGGTTCTCCTGTCTGTCTGAGTGCCTTGGTTTTCTCAGGCCTGGTGACTCAGGGCAGGGCACTGAGCTGAGGAAGAGAAATGAAAGACTCTGGCTCCCGGGTGCCCATCTCTCAGGGCACAGCCATCTCCCAGGCAAAAGAGCTATCTTCTCTTCTTGAGAGCTTCTCTCTACCACTTTAAAGAACACCAGCCCCACTGAGTGGGTTAGGAGACCAGCAGGAAGAAGCACCTGGCCCCAGAGGACAAGCAATATATTAATACATAGCTGGTGGAAAGGGCCAGGGTCTGAACATCTGAGAATAGATTCTGGCATTGCATGAACACTGAACTGGTGGTCCACGGACCTGCTCTGGGGCTTTCTCAGTGTTCCAGTAGTAAAGAAAGCTGCAAAGCAGTAGACATAGTTGACACGGGTTTGATCCCCGGGTTGGGAAGATTCCCTGGAGGAGGAAATGGCTACCCAGTCCAGTACTCTTGCCTGGAGAATCCCATGGACAGAGGAGCCTGGTGGGCTACGGGGGTCTCAAAGAGTCAGACACAACTGAGCATGCATACAGATCTGCTTTGTTTGGTCTGCCTTTTTTTTTTTTTTTCCCTAGTGGTAAATTTCACACGAAAAACTGACTTCTTCAGAAAACATCTGGAGCTAAACCCTGGCCTGGGTGTTGCCTGTTCAGATTAGAGCAGAACACCTGTCTTCTCTTGCCTGGGGCCTGCCCCTGAGGGAGTAATTTCTGCCTCAATCTGTGCTCAGGCACTTTATCTGTGTCCTTAACGGCTAAGGCTGATGAGTTTAAAGATAAGATATCTGACTCCTGCCTTCTCCAAAGTCTTCCTTCTCCAAAGGCAGGAACGTTGGAGTGGGAGGGGTTTGCTGGAAAGTGGGGACATTTGGGGAGTCTCAGCCTGCTGGATTTCCCCAAGTGGCACTAATGGTAAAGATCCCGCCTGCCAATTCAGGAGACACAAGAGACATGGGTTCAACCCCTGGGCTGGGAAGATCCTCTGGAGGAGGAAATGGCAGCCCATTCCAGTATTCTTGCCCATGGACAGAGAAGCCTGATGGGCTTTGGTCCATAGGGTTGCAAAGAGTCAGATGGAAGCAACTTAGCAGCAGTGGTAGCAAAGCTTTCAAGAAAGAACAGTGGGAGAGGACGCTATTTATGAACAAAAAGTCTGAAAGCCTTCCTCTGTTGACTGGTACACAGTGTAAAGCAGGTGGGTGAGAGCAGGACGCTCTCAGGTGGAAGAGATGGGACAGGAGTGTCCTGGCACAGGCCAGGCCTCCCCTTCACCTAATCCTGAGTTGGGTTGTTAACTGCAGGAGAGTAGGTGTCCCAAAGAGCTAGAGTTTGTGTTATAACTTATTATGCATTTCAGCAGCTTTTCAGGTAAAACCAAGGACAAATACGTGATATAAATATTCTAAATGGAATTCCAGTCCTTGTCAATGCACAAGGACACATTTGGTAGAGGTTACTGGGGATGTGGAAGGACTACCCTGTTTTTCCCTACTGAACACAACAATATTTGTGTATGTGTATATAGACTGTTGAAACAATCCGGCTATCAGACATTTGCGTAACCCTTTTCTTATGCTGTCTTACTAAATGTTCGTCATCTGTGAGACTGTTGTTTTTCAGTCGCTAAGTCATTTTTGACCGTTTGTGACCCCAGGGACTGCAGTGCATCGGGCTTCCCTGTCCTTTACCATCTCCCAGAGTTTCCTCAAACTCACGTCCATGGAGTGAGCTGGTGATGCCATCCAACCATCTCATCCTCCCTGCTGCCCTCTTCTTCTGCTCTCAATCGTCCCCAGCATCAAGGTCTTTTATAATGAGCTGGCTCTTCCTGCTTGACCACCTCCAATTTGCCTTGATTCATGGACCTCACATTCCAGGTTCCTAGGCAATATTGTTCTTTACAGGACTTTACTTTCTCCATCAGATACAGCCACACTGAGCGTTATTTCTGAGAATGAAGACTCTTCACTCTCTTTGGAGCTATTTCTCTAGTCTTCTCCAGTAGCATATTGGACACCTTCTGACCTGGGGGATTCATCTTCCATATCTTTTTTCATTTTCATACTGTTTATGGAGTTCTCAAGGAAAGAATACTGGAGTCGTTTGCCATTCCTTGCTCCAGGGGACCATGTTTTGCCAGAACTCTTCACTATGACCTGTCCATCTTGGGTGGTCTTGCACAGCATGGCTCATAGCTTCATTGAGTTATGCAAACCCCTTCCCCACACCAAGGCTGTGATCCATGAAGTGGATGAGTTAGGTAAAGCAGATCAAAACATTGGCCCCATATAACAAGTAAGAAAACTGAGGTTCAATTAGATGACTTGTCCATGTCAATCAGTGACAGAATAAATTATTATTCTTTTCATACCCACTGTCCACCCTTCTTTCCAAGCTCTCTGCTCCATGAGAGCTGTATGAACTCTGTCAAAAGGCTTGCATTTTGCTGGCCTCTAGGTTGGAAATTCAGGAATGGTTGGTCAGTCGTGTCTGACTCTTAGTGACCCATGGACCATAACCAGCATGGACTGTAGCCCAACAGGTTCTTCTGTCCATGAAATTTTCCAGGCAAGAGTACTGGAACGGGTTGCCATTGCCTCCTTCAGAGGATCCTCCCAACCTAGGGATGGAAACTGTGTCTCTTGCATCCCTTGCATTGGCAGGCAGAGTCTTTACCTCTGTGCCACCTGGGCTTTTAGCAATAAATGGATGGAAAATAGATAAAAATTAAATTTTTATTTCTTGGGAATTTCCTGGCAGTCCAGTAGTTAGGACTTGGTGCTTTCACTGCCAAGGACCTGGGTTTAATCCCTGATCAGGGAACTAAGATCCCACAGCTGTGTGACATGGCCAATAAATAAATAAATAAATTTCTGTTTCTAATTTCAAAATAAGCATAAATAGATACACACACACATGTATAAGAATAAATCCTCAGATAATCCCTGTTAAGACTAGTACATACCTTCTAATCTTTTTTCTCTCTGTATCTATTCTGTGCTATTTCAGTGGTACCCCACTGGCTCAATGGTTGTCTGGATGGAAGGATTTGGGTTATGTATACATGAAACAGTAAACATTGTGTCTAGCCTATACTATAACATTACATAAAATCAATGTCAATGTGGGAAAGGTTGTGAGGTTTGAAACTGTTATACACTCGTTTAAGTGATTTCCAATTGTTTGGCACCATTTCCAGTTGTTTGCTGCTGCTGCTGCTAAGTTGCTTCAGTTATGTCTGACTCTGTGCGATCCCATAGACGGCAGCCCTTAGGAACATCTAAATACATAATGCTTTGAGGAGGAGAGTAGAAGCTGAAGCTGAATAGGTGCTAAAGCAAAGTAGAAGACTTTTTATTTGGGGGTGGGAGGGTAGCGGGTTGTGGGACTTTAGTTTCCTGACCAGGGATTAAACCTAGACTCTTGGTTGCGAGAGGCCTGAGTCCTAACCACTGGACTGCTAGGGAGGTCCCAAGAAGATCGTAGTTAAGCCCTGCTGTCACACTGCCAGCATTGCCTCCTGAGAAAATACACACACCCTCTTCTTTTCCCACATTGGGTTCTAAAACGTCCATTTATGGGGGAGGTGTGATTGCACATGATAGGAGTATGAGATGCCCTAAAGGGCTGTTAGGAGATCTTTCACTCACATCCCTTTGGTGTCTTCAACCAGGCCTGTTGGACCCAGAGACACCAGAGAGTAGAAGGATGATGCAGGCCTCCTGGGTGCCATTCAGATTGAAGTTCATACCTGTGAGTTCCTCTTGAACTTCAAATTAGTATTAAAATCTTTTTATTTTAATTAAGAATTAATTTAAAATTATGTGATTAAAGAAAAAGGTAGGCTACAGTCCATGGGGTTGCTAAGAGTCAGACATGACTGAGCGACTTCACTTTCTCTTCACCTTCATGCATTGGAGAAGGAAATGGCAACCCACTCCAGTGTTCTTGCCTGGAGAATCCCAGGGATGGGGGAGCCTGGTGGGCTGCCGTCTATGGGATCGCACAGAGTCGGACACGACTGAAGTGACTTAGCAGCAGCAGCAGCAGATAAAAAATTGTATGTTCTAAACTCTAAATCCCCTTGGTTAAGAAATGCTAAAGTCAACTAGAAAACAAACTTATGGTTGCCAGGGGTAAGTTTTGGATGGTCATGTACCACTGCTATATTTTAAATGGATAATCAACAAGGACAGGAAACTGTGCTCCATGTTTTATGGCAGCCTGGATGACGCGGGTGGTGTAGGGGAGAATGGATACACGTAAATGTGGCTCAGTCCCTTCACTGTTCACCTGAAACTGTCANGATAAAAAATTGAATGTTCTAAACTCTAAATCCCCTTGGGTAAGAAATGCTAAAGTCAACTAGAAAACAAACTTATGGTTGCCAGGGATAAGTTTTGGATGGTCATGTACCACTGCTATATTGTAAATGGATAATCAACAAGGGCAGGAAACTGTGCTCCATGTTATATGGCAGCCTGGATGACTCGGGTGGTGTAGGGGAGAATGGATACACGTAAATGTGGCTCAGTCCCTTCACTGTTCACCTGAAACTGTCATAACATGGTTAATTAGCTATAGTCGTAGTAGTAGAAGTAAAGTCACTCAGTTGTGTCTGACTCTTGGTGACCCCATGAATTGTAGCCTACCAGGCTCCTCTGTCCATGGGATTTTCCAGGCAAGAGCACTGGAGTAGGTTGCCATTTCTTTCTCCAAGGGATCTTCCTGACCCAGGGATTGAACCTGCGTCTCCAGCATTGCAGACAGACACTTTAACATCTGAGCCACCAGGGATGCTCCAGTGGGGGCTATACCCTAATACAAAAAATTAGCTATAAATACCCCAATTCAAAATTAAAAGTTCAAAAAAAAAAAAAGTCTTGAGTTGAAAGTAAAATATTTATGGCACAATCAGGGCCTCAAACCCCAATCCCTCAGCCCAGGAAGAAGTCATCTCTTTGGAGGTCTATTGTTGAAAAATACGAAACAAAAAAAACCATACAACAATCTGTGAAGGAGATAAAAATAGGGTGACAATGGAGGGCCAGGAAAAGGCACAGTGAAGGTCTCTGAGATCTGAATGATAAGGAGGCGTGTCCTTGTGAAGGCCTAATGTTTCCTTCAGAGAATGGCAAGAGCAAAGGCCCTGGGGTGGGAATGAGTGACGGAAAGCAGACCAGATGGTAGGGAAGCCACCTTTTCTCCACACTGGACCCCTGGCTACCACCCAGACTGTGTATCTGAGGCTCAGATACACACATATACACATACACACATACATACATATACACATATACATACTGATCCACACTGAAGCAGCTTGTTAGGCGTGTTACTATTATGGTATGTCCTTTTAAAATAGATGTTTAGTGGCAATGGCCTCAAATATTTAGAATCTGGCCTAATAAGTAAGGAAACGTTTTCTGATTATCCTAAGTAAATGTTATTAAGTCTAGGTAGCACAATATGTATATAAACAGATTCAGGCTTACTTCCTCTTGCTTGACACACAGTTTCAATGACTGTTAACTGAACAGATAAATGAATGAGATGGGCAATTTTCTTAATCCACAACTGGTTAGAAATAACAATATAATAATAATAATGAATGATAGTGATAAAGCATATATACATGGGGAAAATTTAAAGGTGTGTTAGTAATCTGGACCTATTTAGGTTATTAAAAACAGCTCTGAAGTGCTTAAGGAACTTTGGGATTGTCTTTGGATTTTGTAAAATGATCCAAGTCAATAAGCCATCAGGAGGTGGTTATATTCAGTTCACTCCCACTAGGAAAGTCTGTGTGTTCTATTTAAAAAATTTATCACATAATTGGTGTTGGAGGAGGTAATAGAGAAGATGTTACCGCTGGCTGACCCTGGAGCTAGACCCAGGCAATTGTAGGTTCCTCACTCCCTCCCCTGTTCTTGGAATGTACATTCTTCCAGCTGTCTCAAGGACACAGCCTTGGGAGAGTACGGTGTTGTTGAGACCATCTGGGTGATATGTGTGACTGAGCCCAGTTAAGGCTTCCATAGAAACTTTTAAACTTCTGGCAGGCAGGTGCGCAAATCTACTTGTTTTGCAGCTGCCTGAGACAAGCCTCATATGGGAGTTTCCCGGCTTACTAAACCTGCCACCTTCCAGTCTAAAGTGGTTGCCTCTTTCTAGGGTCTCTGCCTGCCTTCTGTGTGTGGGGCCAATTAATGAACGAACAATTGATAAAGCATCCTAGACAGAGCAAGACATATAGAAGGACTAGCTCTGCTACTGATGGAACATTCACGTGACAAAGCTAGTAAGTGGCTCAAACTTTCTGGCTTTAAAAGAATTCCAACTCAGTGAAATAAACCCAGAACCTATCTTCTTCCTTGAATTCCTGCCTAATACTGATGATTTTTAAAAAATCTTTTAATTGTGAGACATTCATAGAAAAAAAAAATACATAGGATTAGTGTAACTCAAAGATTTATCACAAATCAAACAGTTATGACCAAGAAGGAGACTGCCACCACCTCAGAGAGCTCCTCATGTTCCCTCAGTCTTACCCCCTCCTTCCCACTAAAGTGGCCTGCACCAGACTTTTCCTTTTTTTTTTTTTGGCCACACTGCATGGCTTGTGGGACTGGGAATGGAACCCAGGCCCTCTGCAGTGGAAGCACGGAGTCCTAACACTGAACCGCCAGGAAGTCAGACTTTGCTTCTTTTCTCCAGTTACCACTTAAGCACACATTCCTGATGACTAAAATTTCATTTTGGCTGGCTTGGGACTTTTCTACAAGTATTAGAATCAAACAGTATGAAAGTTTCGGTCTGGCTTCTTTAAATTAAATTATGTTTGTGAGATGAGACTTGCCATTTCGTTCCATGGGATACTAAATAAATTGTTCGTTATCATTGATGCATACTATTTGACAAATTTTTACTACAAAAATGGCAAATGTATAGTAGTATTTCATTGTAGGAGTGTTTCACAGTTAATATTCCATTCTATGAATGGAAATGGACATACAAGCCATCTTGTGGGCATTTTTGTGTATGCTTTTTGGTGAACATATGGGTGCATTCCTCTTGGGCAGTGGCGTGGGAGTGGACCTACATACACTGGGTTTGAATCTCACTGTGGTTTAAACTGCATTCCCCTCAACTGTGATAAATAAACCTTTCAATGTGTTTATTAACGACTTCCATTTGTGAAGTCCCTGTTCTGGTCTCAACCACGTTTCTTTTTCTGACTGTGCCCCTTGACATGTGGGGTCCTAGTTCTCCAACGAGGGATTGAACCGTGCCCCCTGCAGTGGAATCGTGGAGTCCTAGCCATTGGCCTGCAAGGGAATTAACAAACATTTTTCAATTGGATTCTTTCTTCTTTATGTACAGACATTCTCTACAAATTCTGGAATAAGCTCTTAGTCAATTATATGTGCTCCAGATCTTTCCCTTGATTCTAGTTGTCCTTTTCTCCCTGTCAAAAGCTTCTTTTTCTTTATGGTTAATGTGTCTTGTATCCTATTGAAGAAGTCTTTCCTACCTTGAGTTCATTAATATTTGTCTATTTTGTCTTCTAGAAGTCTTATTGTTTTACCTTTTGTCTCTAGATAAATTCTCAGGGCGGAGGAGGGGGGCGGCAAGGGAATAGGTGGAGCGTGAAGTTTCATTTGTTTCCATCTGAATATCCTTTATTGCAGATTTTCTGTACCTACTGTCTGCAGTGATATTGTTGTAAAGCAAGTATCCATATGTGTTTCTGAGCTGTCCATTTTATTTCATCCTCCTCATCATACCAGTCCTCTGGGCCACAAATATCCTTATAAGGAAAAGGAGGTAAGAAAGTAGCAGAAAACTTTGCTGATTATGTGGTTGAAACTGGTAACTGGGTTAAGATCTTAATTCTGCCCCTTATTAGTCTTGTAACATTGGGGGACATTGTTTGACTTCTCTGGGGCCCCCTTTCCCAATCTTTATATTTAGCTCATTGTGTTACAAGGATTAATGACTATCTATATATCTATATAATGTTTACAACAGTACTTGTATACAGTAAGCACTCAATAGAGGGCCTTAAAAGTCTTCATTATAAGAAAAACATTTCTGTAACTATGTATGGGAACAGGTGTTAACTAGACCTACTGTAGTGATCCTTTTAACTGTATATGCAAATAGTGAACACTTATGTTGTACACCTGAAACTAATACAATATGTCAATGATGCCTCAATTAAAAAAGCAAGAATGCTACTGATACACACCACACTAGTTTAAGTGAATCACACCTGTCACAAGAGAGCACACACTATATATTTCCCTTTATATGGAGTCTGAGAACAGGAAAAGCTAATCTCTTGTGCAAAACAGTTGTGTAAAAGTCATGCCTTTGAGGGAAGGTGAGTTTAGAGTTACTGAGAAGAGGTATGAAGGAATTTCTTAGGGTGACAGAAATATTCTGCATTTTAATAAAGAGTTTGAGTTTCACAAGCTTACATATTTGTCAAAATGTGCCAAAAGATACATTTATAATTTGCATTCACTTTTGTATATATTACTTAGAAAATAAACCAGAAAGAAATATTGAACTCTGGTTGCCAATATGCATGCTGAAGAATTTATAGCTGAAGTGAACTGACGTAAAAATTAAGCAAAATAGTGGATTAACAGGAGAATTGATAGAAGGATAGATACATAATAAAAGCAAGTAGTATAGTAAAATGTTTATTACAAAATCTAGGTAGAATGTATACACATATGCAGTGTAAAAATAGTTCCACTTTTTTGCATGTTAAAAAATGTTTATAGGGTGCTTGTTTCGGCGGCACACATACTAAAACTGGAACGATACAGAGAAGATTAACATGGTCTCTGTGCAAGGATGACATGCAAATTCATGAAACCTTTAAAAAATGTTTATAGGGAATTCTCTGGTGGTCCAGTGGTTAGGTCCAAGCTGCAGGGGGCATGGCTTTGACCCCTGGTCTACTGAGTGTGCATGTGCGCACACACATGCAGAACTAAGATCCTGCACAGCCAAAATCAAACAAAAAATTAATAAAAAATAAAAATGTTTATAGTAAAGGTATAAATGGAAAACATGTATATATAATGTAAAATACCCTACACAAGTAAAATATTATAAATAAATATAAAATACTTGGCTGCGGCAAAAAAAAAAAAGTCATGATCTCTAATCTGCCATTTAAAAACTCATTCCATGCCCTAGTCTGATGTATAAAATCAAATTTATTCCACTTAATACCAATATGTATACATTTTTACAGTAAAAATATCAATGAGTTTGATCACAGGGTACTGCCCAAATCCCACTGGAGTATCTGCATCTTACTTTCTAAAAATATAAATTTTTATATTCTGAACTACATCTGGCCCCAGGGACTCAATAAGGAATGTGGACATGTATTAGCACAGAGATTGTAACTTTGGACAAGATATTGTGTGGCCTCTAGGTGGGCCTATCTAAATCAGTCAGTTCTACCTTGTAGGACAGCAGTATGCAGATCAAGTTTGCTGAAGGAAAGCAGTTTAGAAGTTTATGGGTAAGCATAGGCTGTGCTTTATAGTGCTGAGTGATGGTAGCTTTCTGTANCACTGGCAGGTGGATTCTTTACCTCTGAGCCACCAGAGAAGGCCCCCTCCCTGGATTCTGTGTGCAGTAAGTGGGATGCTGACTGCCACTGGAGCGTGGAAGCATCTTTTCCATTTGTCTAGATTTGGGCTTTTAATCAGATAGATATCACTTTTGATGCTATGAATGCATAACTCACTCCTTCCAGGAGAGTTCCAGGTCATACAGTCATGAGAGGCAAGCATGTGGACTCTGGAGTCAGAGAAACTCTCAAATCATGCCTGTGACCTTGGGCCAAGTGACTTCATCTGTCTGAGTGCTTTGGTTTTCTCATCTGTAAAATGGGAACAACACAAACCCCTTGCAGAGTTGATAAGAGGAGTTAAGAGGATCAATTTATTGAACAGATTACTGTATAGAAATTAACTCATTGAAGCTGCCTAGTAACCCAGTGGTTTATAAACATACATTCCTATGCATGGGAAACTGAGGCACAGAGCAGTTGAGTGACTTGCCCAAAGTCACAGTGTATCTGGGGCAGAGCTGGGGTTTGGTCCTAAACCTCTGTACTGTATAATACCTACCCTAGAGCCAGCCCTGTATTTTCTTTTTAACCTCAGAGCCATTTCAAACTCACATTTCAGATGTGCCAGCCTGGAGCTGAGGTTGAAGTTCTCCCAGATCAGTCTTGGTCTCTCCTCCCCAGCCACCCAGCTTCACCCCACTTCCCCTGCCCAGGCTCAGCCTTGTAGCTGCCTCTCAGCATACCCCGGGTGGTGCCCCATCAGCAGGCCTGGAGAGCAGTAGGCTTTGCCCCCAACCCTAGGAGACTGGATGGAAACTCACCTGGGTTCAAGGCTCTGCCATGTGGGACCTTAGGCAAGTCACAGGTCTCCGTGTACCTGAGTTTTTCTTTTTCTTTTTTTAAATTGGGTATAATTGCTATTGGGGCTTCCTTGATGGCTTAGTAGTAAAGAATCTGCCTGCCAATGCAGGAGATTCAGGAGATATGAGTTCGATCCCTGGGTTGAGAAGATTCCCTGGAGGAAGAAATGGCAACTGACTCCAGTGTCCTTGCCTGGAAAATTCCATTGACAGAGGAGCCTGGCAGGCTACAGTCAGTCCATGGGGCCACAAAGAGGCGGCCACAACTGAGCAGAAAGGCACATGCAATTCTTCTACCATGTTGTGCTGGCTTTTGCTGTACAACAAGTGAATCAGCTATTTGTACACATGTCCCCTCCATACTGGACCTCCTTGCCCACCCTATCCCACCCCTCTAGGTCACCACAGAGCACCGAGCTGAGCTCCCTGGGCTATAAAGCAGGTTCTTCATCTTGGGATGTCATATAATGGCAGAATAATAACAACACTTCTCCGAATGGGCGGTGGTGAGGCTGAGCACAGCTATTGGCTCCTGCTGGCTAGGCAGGTCCCAGCATCCTGTTCAGAAAGCACATGAAGCCTAGGTGTCAGGCTCAGTGCTGGGAGCTTATGAAGCTGAAATGAAAGACCTGGTCTGTGCCTTCCTCGAAGCCAGTGACTGCAGGATGTTGGCTTTGATCACAGGAGTATGTGCCATGCTCTACAGTCACACAGGGAAAGTTCCTTGGGCCAAACAAAGGCATGAAATCCTCTCATGATGGGAATTCACAGAATCAGCTTCTTTTAACTCCTGGCTTTATCGGTATGAGTGACAGTAGCCATACAAGTGATCTTGAATCACTTAACTTCTGTGAGTTTGGGGATGGGGCTGCATCTCTTGAAGAAAATAAATCACAGACAATCCTACCACCCCTTGTGTACCCCATGGAACATTTCTGGATCCTTATCGTGATCATGCTACGAATGGGATGTAAATATGCCTTCTATTCACAATTTATCTAAAATATTTTCCTGAGGTTGTATTTAGTTTGTTTTGCTGATTCTTTATAATGGCATGCTCTTTGCTGTGTGGATGTACCATGGTTAATACAATAGTTTTTATTTTTGACCCTGTAAATAAGAGTGCATTTTGGTTTGCATCACATTCATCCATCAGTCAATGTTTACCAGGCCTCGTCAACGTCACAGGCAGAACTCTAGACCTTGAGGATGCAGTTATGAGCAAGACAAAGGCCCCTTTTTTGGTAGAGCTTACATTCTGACAAGCAGAAATGATTTCTGTTGAAGAAAAATGGGAAAGGAAACAGACCCAGGTTCTGGGAAACCCTCTCAGAGCAAGGCAGTACTTTTGATTTTCTGAGAAAAAAAAAACAAACTGTCCCTAGATTTTTAATTTCTACAGGTGAAATTACTGGGTCAGAGATGTATGAAATATGTGTAGGGTTTAGACATTTGCCAACTTCCTTCCAGAACTTTTGGCAATGCTCATTTCACTGGATCATCTCCAGAATGGTCCATTATACTTAAATTTTTATTTTTTGCTAATTTGATAGTTGAAACTTACCTCACTGTTTTGCATATCTTGGGTCATTAATGAGGCCGAACTCTTACTTTGTAAGAAGTGTTTGAGCCACTTGTTCTTCCTCTTCTGTGAATTGTTTATTCCAGTCCTTTAGGTTGCGTTGTCTGACGTGTGTCATGACAAAGAACTGCAAGTAGTGGATGTCTCGGCATGTAGGGAGCCAGGTCTCCTCTCCACGGAGCTGAGAAAAGCTTTATTGAGAAAATGGGGTGTGAGGAAGTCTATCAGACGCTGGCAAGAATGTGGTTCCAACAAAGGGTTGTTAATTCAGGCAGCATAGCCTAGTAATCATTGCTCCTATTTACCTGGCACTTTCTGGACATAACCATTAATCTCATAACCCTACAAAGCAGGAAGCATTGTCCCCATTTTATAGATGGCTCAGAGGCCTAAGGGGACTCTCCTAAACATACGCCTACTGATAAGGGGCATCTATGGGCTTTGAACCAGGTCTACTAAATCATGCTTCTCATAGAGGACCCAGCGGCAGGTAAAGCAGGTCGAGTGTATACAAGCATTGACACAGACCATAAGTCCACTAGGTGAGGTCTGTTGCAGATCTGCAGGTGAGCTTGTCCTTTCATGAGAAGCAGATGGGGAGCCCATTGGATGATCGTGAGGGCTTAGTGGTACCACGAGTTGATGAAGATGAATGGGTCCGTGTTCCCTTTCTGACTAAAGGAGAGAGTCGAGACAGACCAAGGCAGAGCAACCAAAGGAGGCTCGGCTGGTGTATGGATTTGAGGCTAGGATGGAAACACAGAAAACAGTGGTTTGGTTTAGTGACAGCCTGGGTGAACAAGAGAGGGAGGCCTCCAGAGGCATGAAATATGGTGCTTAAGGGTCCACGCTTAGGACGTACAAGCATGAATCTTTGCAACCACTGTCTCTTCTTGTGGAAACTGAGTGGGCTTCCTTTCAGTGGCTGCTTCTTTAAGCTGTTTTCCTATCACAGACCATGGCTCCTTGGCCTGAGCTGGAAAATGCCCAGCCTACCTCAGAGAAATACACTGTAAATGCCAATGATGAGCAGTCTGCCAAGGCTGAGAAAGGCAAGGAGACTGAAAAAGGTAAGTGCCCCCCTCCAGCCCTGGGCTGGCCCCCTTGGGAAGGCCCCAGGAGACCCAGGCCTGCTTCCTCTTTCCTCATGGCCTCTCTGCTTGTTTGGGCAGATGATACCGGCACCCTTATCACCAAGATAGAACTTGTGCCGTCTCATTCCACTGCGGCACTGATCGAGGAGCCCACCGAGGTGGAAGACCCCTGGGACCTGCCCGAGCTTAAGGACACGGGGATCAAGTGGTCAGGTAAATGAGGGCAGCTGAGGCAGGTGGAAGGGGACTGCCCATTGGCAAGAGACTGAGATCACTATCTTTACAGTCTCACCTTGGTGTCGTTTCCCTTCGATTGTTCAAGCAAAGGTCCTGGCTTTAAGAGTCAAGCCTCCTGTGATGACTGGGGGATCTTTTATCCTTTCATTCATTCATTCAACAAATGAACCAGGGTTATAACCAGACCGGACCCTGTGCAGCTCCACTGTGTGCTGACCCAGGTCCCAGGCACTGCCTAGCACCATGGATGCAGCAGGAATAGACGAGACCCCTGGGGGTTGGGGAAGAGGGGTCCCCAGACCTCAGTGTGGGCATCAGAGAGAGATTATAGAAGGCAGTCTACATAGACAAAACAGTGGGGATGCAAGCAGATGTCGCACTTCTGTTCCAGGCAGTAAGGTCAGTCTGCAGGTCAGGTAGAAGGAGAGGAGAGCTGGGAGGGAGGACGCGAGAACCACTTTAAAAGTGAATGGAGAAAGCGACAGCCCAGGATGTAGCCTTCCAGGACATACGAGGGCCCAGACCCTCCCCAGATGGAGGCTGTGACTGCTACCTGGCAGCCACTTTGTTGAAAATATTCTGTGTGGTTCTGAAGGTGCTTAGAAAAGCCTTTATCTCTGACCTCGCGCTTAGCAGGGAGCAAGTGCTCTTAAGTGGCTCATCAGTGACACTTGCTCTTGCCTGTGTGTGCCCCAGACCTCACCAACCCCCTTCTCCCAAGAGCCCAATCCTTTAGACATTTCACCACAGGTTTCAGCTGAACGGATTCTAGTGGTAATTTGAAAACTAGAGCCAGCCAGGAATGCATCCCATTGCTAGGTCTTGCTAGATTTAAGACTATAGCTGCCTGGCTGGGAGGGGAGTTGGGGGAGTTCTGAGCTCATCGTCAAACTTTCCAGTGTTTCAGCCATGCCTTTCCCCCTCCTCCAGAGAGAGACACCAAAGGAAAGATTCTCTGCATCTTCCAAGGGATTGGGAAATTTATTTTGCTTCTGGTGTTTCTCTACTTCTTCGTGTGCTCCTTGGATGTCCTGAGCAGTGCCTTCCAGCTGGTTGGAGGTATGGATGGAAGAAGTCAAAGTTCTGGGGTGGTGGTGGTGTTTTTGGTGAATTTATTTCAGAAAGTCATAGCTCAGCAAGCCCTATGCAGTTGCAGTCTACCTGAGTGTTCTAGAAATGGAAGTCACCTGAGATCATCTGAAGTCATGCCCCCATTTTACAGAAGAGAAAACCAATGCCCATGAGAGGGTTATGATAGGCTGGCTGAAGTGGCTTAGGCCAGGCCAGAGCCAATGCCAAGGGCAAGCTGTCAGCTCCTTGTGTTTGTCTGTGATCCCTGGACAGGAAGCTGTTTGACCTAAAGGCTTATGTGAGGGTTTCTGGCTGTCTTGGGGCCTCCCCACTGGAGGGGACTATTGACTAAGAGTGTTCTTAGGCTAAAGCAACTACTAAAAATCAAAGTTGGTCCTTTGCTGGAGAAGGACAGGGGTCCCTTGGGGGATCTGCTTTCACTGCAGTTGCCTAAACACCTCCCAGGACTGAGCATGGAAGTGAGGGTGAGGGGACCCAGAAGTGAAATTACTGTTTGCTTGGTCATATCCCTGATAGGCAACAGTAGTATGAGCCAGCCCTTAACTGCCTACTGACATGGGGGCATTGTCTTAAACATTCCTTCCCAAAGTCCTTCCTGCCTACAGAGGAATGGGCCAAGGCTCTAGAAGGTTGCCACCCAGCGCTGAGTTTCACAGCCCATAATTGGCTTAGTGGGATTCAAACTGAGATCTGGTGACATGGAAGACTATAGGTTTCTGTATCCCTTGGTTCTGTTCTTGAGAACTCATCTTTGTGGCCTAGGAGAACTGGGGGAGCATGAGGGGCAGACTGACTTGCTGAATGCCACTCTGGTCTGCCCCTATCCCATGCAGCCTCAGCAAGGGGCCTTGCTGTCTCTCAGACAAGGCATTCCACTCCCACTCTCAGTCTTCTTTTAAACATTAATTGGAGGGATGGATTGATGGTCTCAGAGCACACTCTTAAGTGATGCTCCTAGTGTTCAGTTACGGACTGGGGCTAGCGGCTTGAATCGAAGGGGTTGGATAGAGAAGAATGGGAAGATCTACACGGATCAATCTTGTGAGTTGGGAATACATCCCTGACCAGAACCAGGCCATCAGGAGATGCACTGGCATTCATCAAAGTACAGAGCTGAGGCCAGATTCACGATCAGAGGTAACTAGAGGAGGGCTTGCTGATAAAGGTGGTTGAAGTAGGTAGGAAGGTGCAGGGTGAAGAGACAAGAGGAACAGGGGTGGGTGCGACTAGAGCAGCACTGGGGAGAAGCTTGAAGAAGCAAGATGCCTGAGATACCACCAGCAAGTCTGCAGGCTGGAACCTACAGTCATCGGCCAGCAACTTGAGGCTGGTCACTCGGCGCCCACCTAACGTCCATCACATGGTTATGGGTTTGTTTTTCAGGAAAGGTAGCTGGGAAATTCTTCAACAACAACTCCATCATGTCCAATCCCTTGGCGGGGATGGTGATCGGGGTGCTGGTGACGGTCCTGGTGCAGAGTTCCAGCACCTCCACGTCTATCGTCGTCAGTATGGTGGCCTCCTCACGTGAGTCCAGGCACCTGTGAGCCCATGTTTCAGGCATTTCCCTGGTCAGCTGGGAAGGCTGGGATTTACTCTGAATACGTCCAGGCTTGTTGCCATTAACTTCCTAACTTGTCCAGTTATGATGTGCTTTGCTTAGATTGCGGGCAGCCTCCTGTTTCCCTTCCCAGGGCTGACCCTGAAAATTGGCCCCAACGCTTGAAGACTCAGTTCCGAATTCTCTTGAACTGGGTTGTCTAGTCTAGTAGCCACTAGCTACATGTGGCTGTTTCATTTAACCTTAAATTCAGCTGCTCAGCTGCAAGAGCTGTATTTCAAGGGATCACATGTGGTTAATGGCTGCCATATTGAACCACATAAATTTAGAACATGTCCATTATTGCTCTCAGGGCTAAGAATAAAACCTCATGTAATCACATCACATGTTGGCCTTGAGGCATCTGAGCTTGGGGACCTGACTTTCAAACTTGAACCCACTCAACGTTTGCCCTGGCTATGTTGAGACAGACCCTCTGAAGGGAGCCAGTTTGAACTGGTTAATTTTCAACCCAAACCAGTATTTTTATCTAAACTTTAGTAGAACAACTTTTCAAGGACCAAATTAGAAAAATATTCTTTACTTCTACAAAATACTTTTATACTTTTATAACTTATATTTTTTATACTTCTTAATACTTTTATATGTACTTTTGTAAAAGTACTTTTATACTTTTATACATTAGAATATATGGCAATGTATTAATTTTGTGAGAAAAAGATATTCCCATAAACTTTCCATAATAAATACACAAGTCCTTATACATTGTTTCCTGGTCTCCTTTAAGCTACCCTGCCATCTGGAACTGGGGGACAGAGGGATTTAGAATGGAACTTTTAAACTGAAACTTTTAAACAGGAAGGCTTTGTAGAGTCTCTGAATTCCCTGCAATTAAGTGCTGAAATTTTTTATTTTAATCTTCTTTGGCATACGTGCCTGTTTCTATAGTGAGATGCCCAAGTTTTTTTCAGATTCACAGTGAGGTGCAGACCCTAAAGAGTTTAAGCCCTGGTGCTTTAGGGGATTACCAGCCTGAATGAGGTCAGTTTGCCTCGGGCCACATCAGGAATGCAGCCAATATGCCTTCCTCACCTTGGCTAACTTGCTGACTTACTCTTTTCCACCCTCCAGTGCTGCCTGTGAATGCTGCCATCCCCATCATCATGGGGGCCAACATTGGAACTTCAGTCACCAACACCATCGTGGCACTCATGCAGGCAGGAGACCGGAAAGATTTCAGAAGGTAGAAGGCTTGGAGCCAGCCTTGGCACCACCAGGCCCATATAAGAGTGGCCAAGGCTTCCCAACTGTCTTTGACAAGAGAGCATGTTATCCCTGGACCTCTTAGAAGTAGCTACAGAGGAGCAGGGCTGGAGGCTAGGATCACATACTTCTCAGTTGGTAACTCAGCTCCCTGATTTGCAGAGCTTGGAGAACAGAATCTATCAACCTCCAGGTTGCCTAAAGAAATTAACATAATCACATAGATAAATACTTAGCAAGGTGCCTGGCACCTAGTCAGGGCTGCCTGAATACAAGGTTTAGCCAGAAGCTTGACCTGTGGCATAGTTAAAACAAGGCCAGTTAGAATAGCATTTACTATCTCACTTGGAAATAATTATAACTTCCTAGAGCTTCCATTAAACACAGTTCCCAGCCTCTCTTCTGACTGGTTATGGGTTTTTCCAGAGCTTGTTACAATAGCAAAACAGTCCCCATCCAACAAAGCCAAAAACACCAATTTGAAAAGGTACAATGCACCCCCAATGATCATAGCAGCACTATTTAGAATTTCCAAGATATGGAAGCAACCTGAATGTCCATCAACAGATGAATGAAAGACGTGATCCATCTCCACACACACACGCACACACATATACATACAATGGAGTACTCCTCAGCCACAAAAAAGAACAGATTTTTGTCGTTTGAAGCAGTATGGATGAACTTGGAGGACATTATGCTAAGTGAAATAAGTCATACAGGGAAAGACAAAAATTGCATGATATCACTGATATGTATAATTTTAAAAATACAACAAACTGATGAATAAAACAAGAAAGAAGCAGACTCACAGGTATGAGAACAAAGTAGTGGTTACCATTCAGGAGATGAAAGGGGGATAGCAAGACAGGAGTAGGGAAATAAGAGGTACAAACTATGAGGTATAAAATGCACTACAGGACATACAGCCAATATTTTCTAATAACCATAAATGGAATAAAACCTTGTAAAATTGTGAGTCACTGTATTGAACACCTGTGGCTTATATAATATTGCACACCAACCGTACCGCAGCTGTCACATCAGACAGATGGCGTTAAACAGGCTGGTAGGGGTGGTCAGCAAACACCGTCCCTCATCCACGGGTGCACTGGCAGGCACCGGATGTCCTCAGCCGTTCAGTTTCTGTCAACCATAGCTGAACCCCTGGTCCGTGATAAAATGTTCTGAGATCTAAATTATAACACATATCACCCAGGGTATTTGCTAATTTGATCTTAAGAGACTGAGTAGACTTTTCTATGTACTATTTTATTAGTATAGAAGCACGAAGAGGTTAAGTAACTTCGCTGAGGAGCACAGCTAGGACTCAATCCAGGCTTTCTTGTTGGAAATTCTGGGTTCCTTTCACTGTTACACTAATTTTTACCTCTGGATATATAAAGATGAAAGTGCGTACACATAGAATATAATTGATCTAGCTCACCCCTCTCTGTGATATTTCAATAGATTGCTTTCAATAACATCTCTGGAGATGTGTATTATTCTTTTCTGGTCATTTTTTTCCTGGATAGATTCCTGAAACAACAACTATATCAAATACCTATAAGGCTTTTTTAACAGTTTTCCAAACTACAAAGAAATATTTGTAACACTTTGAGTCAGCAGTGTATGAAAATGTCTTAAATCACCCTTTCCAGGAAGCATAAGTAAAACTTTGTACTCGCAAACAAATTGCAAATTTCTAAAGGAAGATTGTAGTCAGTATGCATGATTCAGAAGTAGTCTTAATGAAGTTTTTTCAAACAGCCACTTGCCGAATTAATAATTGCAGCCCAAATAACCTCTATTGATAGTTCCCTTTCCCCCACACAGAGCAAACTGTCCACTGTCTAATCTGGTGGGAAATGTTCTGCCAGGCAGTAGGAGATGAGATTCTTGGACCCAGCACTGCTGCAGTGATCTTCAATTCCTGTTTGCTGGTCCTCAATTTCTTCATCTGATGAATGGCGGTGGGATAGGGGGAGGATAGTATTAATACCACTCACTTTGGGGGCTGCTGTAAGAGGAAAAGTGAGATTGTAATACCTATATGCATATAGGTAGGTGACATCTGGCAGATAATACGATGAGCTGCCTAGATGGTACCCAGCCACTCGATGACTGATGTGTCTTGGGGTGGGGTTCTCCTCCTGCAGGGCCTTTGCGGGGGCCACCGTCCATGACTTCTTCAACTGGCTCTCCGTGCTAGTGCTCTTGCCTCTGGAGGCCGCCACCGGTTACCTGGAGCGCCTGACCAACTTAGTAGTGGAGAGCTTCCACTTCAAGAATGGAGAGGAAGCCCCAGAACTTCTGAAAGTGATCACAGATCCCTTCACAAAGCTCATCATCCAGGTAACCTGGCTTTCTGCAGAGAGGTAAATGGGATGGAAGAGATGGATGAGGGTCTGTAATCACTGCCCTTAGCAGAACTTCAGGAACACCAGGTGGGATGGAGTTCTTGTTCAGTTGCTCAGTTGTGTCAGACTTTTTGTGACCCCATGGACTGCAGCACACCAGGCTCCCCTGTCCTTCACTATCTCCTGGAGTTTACTCAAATTCATATTCGTTGAGTTGGTGACGTTATCTAACCATCTCATCCTCTGCCATCCCCTTCTCCTGGAGTAATTGGCATTTATTATCTCTGTGACTTCAGCACACGTGTGTCATCGTTATTAGTGTGGGAGAGATGGGTGGTAGTGAGTGCTTCTCAAGACTCAAGGACTGTCCATTGGACACTTTGTTCCCACCTCTGACCTCGGTATCCCCTGGCCTCACTGATTAAAGTCCCATCCTACTCACAGCCAGAGAGGAAGAGTTTACTCCCATCTTATTCCTCTACTCACTAGGGTCTGTCCATATTATTGAAGTCAGTGAAAGAAGGCTTTGTAGATGTTGACTTGGGGAGAAAAGGCCAGCTTGGACCTTGTTCATTCACTCTTCATTTTTTTTCTCTTATTTGATTATCCAATGAATATTTTACTGCATGCTTCCTAGATACAGATCCATTGTTCATACCAGTCCTTCATTTATTGAGCACCCACTGACATCAAGGTGCTATGCTTTGCCCTAAGAATGCAGATAGGGTGAGTCCCACTGCTCCAGTGGTGAGTCTCACCGCTGCAACCTGGTTCACTTCCTCAGCCCCTCTTAACAGCTTAACATCTGTCCCACCTCAGTTTTGACAATGGGCTGACTCTCTTCTGTCCATTGCTTTCCTCAGCTGGATAAAAGTATTCTCAACCAAATTGCAATGAATGATGAGTCGGTCCAAAACAAAAGTATGATCAAGATTTGGTGCAAAACTTTTACCAACGTGGTAAGTTTCTAAGAATATTGCTGGCTGGGTTAGCTCTTTTGTCTGTACTGGATAAAGCCAGATCTTACCTTCAGATTAGGCATATAAAAGGTTGGGAGAAAGAAAAATCGAGGATTCCTGAAAGGTCAAAACTAGCCAGTAAGAATCCTTACGTCCTGATTTCTAGATGGACAAACATGCTATAGGACAGACAGGACCAGCCCACATCATGGATGTGTTATTCCTGGCTAGTTATGTGCATGTCTCCTGGCTTATCCCTGGCTGCCACCTTGCCTCCATTTACAGAGGGACTTGTGAAAGCAGTGCCCCACAGTTATGGGGTCTCCCCTGATGCCCCGAATTTCCCTCCACTCCCCACCAGAAGTGAGGGTTGTAGACGATGCATGGTATTTCTCATGTTTGCCACCCAGACTGAGAGAAATGTCACCGTCCCCTCGCCTGAGAACTGCACCTCCCCTTCTCTCTGTTGGACGGATGGTTTGTACACCTGGACCATCAAGAACGTGACCTACAAGGAGAACATTGCCAAGTGTGAGTGGAACTCACAGAGCATCAGCCATTGGGACAGGCTGTCTGGGGTGATGATGGCTATTTCCTATCTGTGTGGAGCCCCAGTAAGTGAAGGAAAGAAGGGCAGTGAAATTCACTGAATACCAATCCCACATGGGACAATGAGCTGTGAGCTTTCACAGCAGAAAAAACTAAGGCTTGGGGACTGGGGGGCAGGCTCAAGGTCCCCCTGTAAGGGGAAGAACTAGGACCTGAAACTCAGTTCTTCTGGCCATTCCAGACCAATTCAGAACTCATCAACAGATTCCAGAGCACTCCCTCCATGGTCTTTGGTATTTCTTTGGCAGTAACTGTAGGAAGATGACAGCCTGATTTGAAAGTTAGGAGGCATATACAGAACAGATACCATTGCCCTCGAGTCAGGAATCCCTATTGTACAGTAGGCCCCATTTGAGGCACTGGGGCTATAGCACCGAACAAACCAGTGAGCTAACTTACTGCTCCAGCTGGAGCACTGATGCTCCAATTCCTTAAGCTATACTGTTGCCTCTGGACTTTTATGGCCCTGATGCTAGTTCTTCTAATTATTTACTCTTATGTGCCCATTTGCATATCTCTGCCTCTCCTCCTCTCCATGCATCCCCACATTAATTCTGAGCCATATACCTTACTATTCCAGTTGTGGTTTACCTCACAGAATCATGTGAATGTATCACCTCTTGTATTGTAGCTGTTGTACATCCATTAAAATCACCATGTTTTTTCTGGAATTATCATGGGATTTTAAAAAGAAAAAAACACAAGCAGTTTTATAATTAACAGTTGCTCCCACTCTGACTTGCCCCTCCTGCCCCAACTTGCTCCTTGAATGCTTGTAGGTATCCTCATTATCATGAATAAAACACAGAATGGGATTTAGAAGAATGGAGTTGGAGGCCTGAGTCTGCCCCTGGATTTTACTACATCTTCACCCTCATGAGATCCCATTGGCCTAAACATAACCTCAGGGTTTTACTTAGCTGCAAGGGAGGCTTGAAAGAGTGGTCTTTATTCTGGGCTGCCCTGTGTCAAGCTGACAACCAAGATTCTATTACTTTGAGACAGAAGGATGTTGGGGAATAAATAACAATCTGTGGCTGCCAGGGGCTCCATGCCCTCCTAACAAGGGCTGTCTGTGGTCTCTCCAGGCCAGCACATCTTCGTGAATTTCAACCTCTCAGATGCTGTTGTTGGCACCATCCTGCTGGTAACCTCCCTGCTGATCCTCTGTACCTGCCTGATCCTAATCGTCAAGCTCCTGGGCTCTGTGCTCAGGGGGCAGGTGGCTGCTGTCATCAAGAAGACAATCAACACTGGTAAGCTTGCCGCCTCTCATTCTGGACCTTCTAGGCGTGGCGTCACTGTGGCCCTCCCCAATAGGGGAGCTCCTGTTGATTCTCTTCTAGCAACAGCCTCTACATGGAGTTTCTGTCTTGGCTCTGAGAAGCTGTGAAAGTTACAATGCCACTTGCCTTCAAAATCCTCCTTAGTATTTTGAGTGGGGCCTGGAGAGCACTTGTTTGCAAGGTCTTGAGAAAGAGCCAGCTTAAGTTCAAATTGCTGTGAGTTAGGCCTTCCTTCCTACCAAGTTCCCTGTTTGCCCAGCACTTTACTGAGTCTGTCAGGATCCCTTAGGTAATAAAGGATAGCAGAAGTCTCCACTGTGACCCTTATTTCCCTTCAGCTCTTGGGAACGGAGAACTGAAGGGAAATGTGGTTCTGGATAAATACATCAGCATTTTGAAACAGCCAGTGAGACTCTGTTGCTGAGAATGGCATCCTAGCCAATGAAAACATACCCCATGAACTCTGCCTGTGAAAGAGGGCTGAGGATGTCTACTTCCCAAGGTTGTCATGAGGGTGAACTGAGTGACTCTTCTCTGGGTGCTTGTTGGCTATGCGGGGCATGGTCCTGGACTGGTGGTGCCAAGAACGGGTCTCTGGGGCTTCCCAGCTGCTTCACATCCTCAGTGCTCCTTTAAGTGGAGGGTATGAAGCGCTGGGAGACCAAAACAGGAGGAAAGCTAGAGTCTGAATGCTCAGAGTGCTTTGTTGTTATTTGGGTGACATCTTAGTGTGACTCAGAGGGTAAAGTGTCCACCTGCAATGTGGAGACCTGGGTTTGACCCCTGGATTGGGAAGATCCCCTGGAGAAGGAAATGGAAACCCACTTCAGTACTCTTGCCTGGAGAATCCCACCGACAGAGAAGCCTGGTAGGCTGTAGTCCATGGGGTCGCAAAGAGTCAGACACGATTGAGCAACTTCACTTAGTCCAACCACTGTAACAAATTCCCATAGACTGGATGGTTTAAACAACAGCAATTTATTTCACATAGTCTTGGAGACTGGGAGGTCCAAGGTCAGGGTGCCAGCACAGTTGGGTTCTGGTGAGGACCCACTTCCTAGTTTATAGATGGCTGCCTTTTCACCATGTCCTCACGTGACCAAGCTCTCCCTTCTATAAGGGCACTAATCCACTCTTGAGGACTCCAACCTCATGACCTCATCATCTCTCAAAGGCCTCACTTCTAGTACAATCACATTGGGGATTAGGGTTTCAACACATGGATATGGGGTGGGGGAAATGACACAAACATTCCATGCATAACAGATGGGTTCAGCATTCAGAACTCCAGTGAATATGTGTTTTTGTCTTGGCAACACATCCTTGCTTCCACTGTTCGAATATGCAAGGTGAGAGAATGCTAAAGAATCCAATTTGCAGCTTCAGACTTCCGTGTGGGCATGGAGAGGAGTTTACACAACTCAAACCTCTGGCCCAGTTTTGCTGCCTGGGTCCTAGGGAGATGCCAGCTGGGCCTCCCAACCCACGCCTCCTCCAGAAGGATTGTGATGCATCTCTTATCCTCTGTCTTCCAGATTTCCCTTACCCCTTTGGCTGGGTGACCGGCTACCTGGCCATCCTTGTGGGGGCAGGCATGACCTTCATCGTTCAGAGCAGCTCTGTGTTCACGTCTGCTATGACCCCACTGATTGGTGAGTTTCTCCCCCAGGTCTCCCTCTGTCTGCTGATACCATCTCCTGCCATCCTGTGGGGCTGATGCCACGGGCCTTGTATTTTCATCCCCCCAGGTATTGGTGTGATATCCATTCAAAGAGCATATCCACTAACGCTAGGTGCCAACATTGGCACCACCACCACCGCCATCTTGGCCGCCTTAGCCAGCCCAGGCAATACTTTGAAAAGCTCACTCCAGGTAAGGAAATGCTTCATGGAACAGGGGCTCTGGGTGGGATGCAGACCCATCCATGGTCTTGTAAGCACATGGTTTCTAAACAAGAAACCAAGTCAAGCTTTTCTCTGTTGTGTCCAAAACTGTGATGTGGGGATGCCTCAGGGAGACAGATTTGAGAACAACCAAAGGCACCTGCTCCCTAGGGTGGTAGTCAGACTCCCATCACCAGAGGTTGTTTAAACAAAGGTGAGGTGGCTGTTTTGCTGGAGGAGGAAAGGGTATTCCAGAAACATAGATATCACTTCCTATCTCCTTGCCCTCCTCTTGGCAAACTCTGCCTGGACAATGGGAGGTCACTTGTGTCCTAAGCCTGGCATTGAGAAGAATCAGGGGGATCTGCCTTGCCTGGACCAGCTAGGTGACCTTGGGCAAGATGACCTTTGATGTCTGAATCACTGTCCCCCGTTTATACACCCAGTGCCCTTGGACAGGTGGCCTAACCTTTGAGCATCAATCCCCTCATCTGAAAAACAGGAACCATAATCTCTGGCTCAGTAGGATTATTTTAAAGATCTGATGAGGCTCTGTCTGAAGCCATGCTGTTGATAGAACTATAGAATGAGTATAGAATATGTGAATCACTCATGAAATCTGAAACTTTTAGGACTGCAGTTTTAAAAGTCAAAAAGGAACAGGAAGATTAATTTTAATAGTGTGTTTGAACCATTATCCTTTCAACATCTAATTGATATTAAAAATGATGAGATTTTATATTCCTTTATTTAAAAATTAATTTATTAATCCATTTATTAATTTGCTTTTGGTTGCAGTGGGCCTTTGTTACTGCACATGGGCTTTATCTAGTTGCAGTGAGTAGGAGCTATCTTTGTTGCCTTGAGTGGGCTTCTCATCGTGGTAGCTTCCGTTGTGGTGGAGTGTGGCCTCAGTAATTGTTGTGCACAGGCTTCTTAGTTGTGCCATAGCATGTGGAATCTTCCTGGACCAGGGATCAAACCCATGTCCCCTGCATTGGCCAGTGGATTCTTAACCACTGGACTACCAGGAAAGTCATTTACAATTGTTTTGGACTAAGTCTTGGAAACCCAGAGAGTATTTTACACTTATGCCACATCTCAGTGGATAATGATTAATGCATTGGATAGGGCTGGTCCAAAGCCCCTAACATCGTGCACGGTGCCTGGTGGAACATATGGAAAATACAAAGTGTATGGCCTCTGGAGCCAGGCTATCTGGGTTTAAATCCCATCTCCCATCTGTGTGATTTGAGGAAAATAGTTTAACCTCACAATGCCTCAATTTCTTAAAGTTCATTGTTAGATTTTGCCTAATGGAGACCTCAGGCCCTGAAAACTAAACTGTGATTCAGGTGGTCACTTCCCTAGCTTTCCCCTCTCCCCACCTCGCCGGCTCCCCACCCTGCCCACCCACAACACACACTAGGCCCTCAGCTAATGTAATCCCTCCCACTCCGGGCTGAGCTACGAAGGTGAGGAAGACCCATGACTCCACTTCTAGATGACGCCCCCTGCTCTCTGTACTGCAGACCCGTTCACCTCTCCAACCCCTTGCTTTTCAGATTGCCCTGTGCCACTTTTTCTTCAACATCTCAGGCATCATCCTGTGGTACCCAATCCCGTTCACTCGCCTGCCCATCCGCCTGGCCAAAGGGCTGGGCAGCATCTCAGCTAAGTACCGCTGGTTCGCCATCGTCTACTTGATCATCTTCTTCTTCCTGATCCCTCTGGTAGTATTTGGCCTCTCCCTGCTTGGCTGGCCAGTGCTGGTGGGTGTGGCATCGCCCATCGTCCTTGTGATCTTACTGGTGGTGGTCCTCAAGATCCTGCAGTCCTTCTGCCCTGGCTCCTTGCCCCAGAAGCTCCGAAGCTGGGACTTCCTGCCCTTGTGGATGCGCTCCCTGGAGCCCTGGGACAAGCTCATCACCTCCCTCACCAGCTGCTTCCAGAGGCGCTGCTGCTGCTGCTGCCGCGTCTGCTGCCGCGTCTGCTGTGGGCTGTGTGGCTGCTCCAAGTGCTGCCGTTGCAGCAAGTGCTGCGAAGACCTGGAGGAGGTGAAGGACGAGCCGGTCAAGTCCCCTGAGGCATTCGATAACTTGGCCATGGACAAAGAGGCCCAGGATGGGGTCACTAAGTCTGAGGTGGATGCCTCCAGCACCAAAATCGTTTCCAGTGTCACAGCCTTGTAGGTAGGGGCTGCCCAGAGGTGGAAGGAGGGCCCCATAGTCCACACGCTCTCACTCCCTCCTGGTTCTTCCTCCATTCCAGGGGAATTCCTTCCCCATTGAGAAATGACATCCATCCCAGCTCTCATTCCCTTGGCCCAGTGTATCAAGCCCACACAGTAGTTCCATCCCAGCCCCATACTCCCTGGGCCTTCGAGGCTCGGGAAGGCACAAAACAACACTGAAAAGAGAAGTAGTGAAACCTGGCCAGAGAGATGATCACAATTGCCCCAGCACACAGCTGGGTTGGTCAATAGGATTTTTTACCCCCTGACCATCCTCTTCCAAAGGAAAAGCCCCAAGGGAGGAATTTAAGGAAGGTTCTCAGAAGTGCATATTCATGTACACTCTTCTTTATTATGATCCAGCTCAGGCATCTCTCTTTTACCAAAGACCTGCTTCAACCAAGAGCAGCTGCTCCCATACAGTCCAAGGGCAGCCCAATTCAGGGGAAATGGTGTAATTGTCTGGGACTTGGAGAAGACCGTCAGTGTGGCCTTTTCCCCTTCTCAGTGCTCCTCACATCCCCTGGCAGGGTTTTTGTAAGACAGCAGTCTTGTCCCTGAGCTGGCAGGTGGAGGATAAGTGCTGGGAATTGGGGAACATTTGAGGGAGATGCTTCATCTCTGCCACAAGAGCCTTGGGTGCTTCTTAACCCAGCTAATTTAAAAGCCAAATCGGCATATATTCTGGCTAAAGCTTGGTGCTGATAAAAAATCACCCCTGCTGAGTCTTCTGGAGTAAGATATGCCGTTCTGAGTCCCCTCCATTCTGCCCCCTGAATCATAAAGCGCTTGAGCGTAGGACAGCTCTACAGCTCTCTCTGCCCCTTGGCTCCTTGTACAAAATGACTATCTGGGTCAGCTTCCGCCCATACTTGAACCCATCCCTCCTTCCCTCAAAGCCAGAACCTCTTTCCAGACACTGTCCCATAGCCCCACCCATAAATGAACTTTGCTCATCTGCCCTCTCTCCACGTCTGCAAAGCTTTGAATTTCTCAAGGACAAGGCTGGACTGCCCACAGAACCATGATCATCAAGCGGCAGTGGGGTGCGTGCATGTCTGTGGATCCAAGAAGTGTGCTCCTTCTTGGGCCAGATGCCTTCTCTGTGCCTTTGAGAGCCCCCGTTGTATTATTTACACCTCTTGCCATTGCTACTTACCCTCAACAAACCTAGTTCTCCCTGGAGAGTGAGTGAGCTTCAATCAAGCCTGGGAAAGGGGATCAATGCAGCCGTGCTCCCAGACCCTGTCCTTCCCCATTCTAGCTTCTCAATCACTCTAGCAGGTTGGGATACCAAACTGAGCCTTCCCCCGACCTTCCCTGTGTAGATACAGATTCCCAAACAGAGCCATTTATACTCTATATTTATACTCCTGCAACTGTACAGCATTTTTTGTAAGTTATATAGTAAGTAGTACTGTGATTTGTGTTATGTAGCGCTCTCATTTGGAAACCAGGCCAGGTTCTACTAAGAAAGACCATCTTTGTATATTTTTTAATACTGCCTTTTAAACGCACTTCCGCAGCCACACCCACACCACACACCTCTCCAAATATGTAAATATGTAAGTTAAACCTGAGCAGGGCTGTGGTCCTCTTTGTACTCTGATTTTTAAAAATTGGATCCTTGTACCTGCATTGATTGTATCTTTTTTTTTTTTTAAACTGGTTGTGGGAAGTGAGAGAAATAAAAAAGATAAAATCCCAAAGGAGCGAGTTGTTTTCAATCATAGGGAAATAAGGACCTCCTAGATCTATTTCCAAAAAATTTGAGGTCGTTCCCTCATTTAATGTCACTACTCAACAACAGCACCAGCTAATTTGTGGAGTCCCTCATTCGAAATGCAGGAAAAAATGCCATAAGAGGAACTAAAAATATCAAGTTTTCCTTTCGATGATGGTCCCTCCTTTGGACTTTTAAAAAAATTACTATTTAATACTAAGTTGACATTTTAAAATTATTAGTGTGAATTTCGTGGTTCCTCTTTATATTGTGATGCCAGCTTTAAACGCAAGCAGGGCTTCCCTGGTGGCTCAGATGGTAAAAAATCCATCTGCAGTGCAGGAGACCCAGGATCACTTCTTGGGTTGAGAAGATCCCCTGGAGAAGGGAATGGCAACCCACTCCAGCATTCTTACCTGGAAAATTCCAAGGACAGACCATGGAGTCGCAAGGAGTCGGACACAACTGAGCAACTTTCACTTCATTTCACTTCAAATACAAGCAAGAACTGTTAAACTCAAATGCAGTATTCCTAGAAGTACACAATTCGTGTCTGTTAGCTCGGACGCGTATTTTGTGTTCACCAGAACAGCAGGGACACCGCACAGAATTCACTCAATTGTTTTCATTTCTCTTCTTGTTTGTGCACATTCTGCTGACGTTCCCTACCTTACTGATGAGTAAGGAGGCAATGAAAGGGAGAACTCCAGGTTACCCTTCCCGTGTCAGCATTTTCAGCCTTGAGTGGATGGCTAACACAGGAAAGCAACAGCGGTGAGGAAAGAGATGATACAGCTTCTTAGTTATTTCTTGTGTTGTATTTGGACAAAGCTCTGGTTTGAATGAGAAGCACGGCCTCTTGGGGCCCCTTGCTTGATCAGTTATAGATGAAGCACACCTAAACTTTGAGTCTTGCTATACTCCCACTTGTGATTGGCTGGAGTTTTGTACTCATGCATGTGTGCTAAGTTGATTTAGTTGTGACCGATTCTTTGTGAGGCCACCAGGCTTCTCTGTCCGTGGGATTTCCCATTTTATTGCAGGTGGATTTTTTACTGTCCGACCCACCAGGGCATTGCACGTGCTCTGTGTGAGTCGGGGTGGGAGAGAACTGCAGGCATGCACACTGCCCATCTGCTTCTGCTCCATTGCCCCATTGCACTTAACTTACAAAGTTAAAAGAAAAAATTGTTAAGAATTTCAGGACCCTGACAACAGAGCATTTCAGCTAAAGGATGAGGCCCAAGAATGGGGGCTGGGATCATTTGAAGAGCTGGGTTCCATCCCTGACTCTGTCATTTACTAACAAGCCTAGTAACCTTTCTCGATGTCAATTTTCTCATCTGGAATATGGGACAGAAACACTTGGCTTCCTGTGGTTATTAAAACGAAGTAATGTATGTAAGTTTCCCAGGTGGCTCAGTGGTAAAGAATCTGCCTGCCAGACAGAAGACATAAGAGATGCAGATTTGATCCCTGGGTCAGGAAGATCGCCTGGAGGAGGAAATGGCAACTTACTCCAGTATTCTTGCCTGGAAAATCCCATGGACAGAGGAGCCTGGCGGGCTACAGTCTATTGGGTCACAGAGTCGGACACGACTTAGCGACTAAACAACAACAATGTATGTAAACATTTAGCCCCAGAAGTGGTTTACTCCAAGTGCTTGGTGTATGGTTATGCCTCAAAATATATTGGACTAACATACGTGATACATGATACACTTCCCACACTTCTTTGCATTTTTGTTTCCTTGAGTGTTTCTAAAGTGAAGTACCAGGTATCAAACCCAAGCCACACAGGTCAGAACTAGCCTTGGGCTCGTTATTAGGATGAGCTGGACTACTGTCACTTGGCGCAGCTCCAAGTGGGTCGGGGGTCAGCTGAGGGACAGGGTGAGGAGCAAGCGGGGAACAGGATGCAAAGAATCACTAGGAAACAGACTGGCGTTGTCCTCTAACAAGCGACTTACTTTCCAGCCCCAGTCTAGGATGTGGCATTGTGTTACAGGATTTTTACATTATTTGTGTCAAGGTTAAAAATCCAATAGTTGGAGAGAGTTTACAAGCATCAGCATCGCCATTTGCCTCATCCAGTGGTTAGGACCTGGTGTTCTCACTGCCAGGACCCACGCTGGACCCAGGTTCAATCCCTGGTGGAGAAACTAAGATCCCACAATTTTGGCAAAAACATAAATAGAATAAAATAGCGCTTCCTCACTTGGCCCAAGTTCATTACAAAGACTGCAGAGAGGTTCTAGGGTTTGCCTGTTAGTGCTGAGTATTTACATTTTCCACTGGAATCTTAGAAGTCCAAAAATAATGTCCCTTTTTTTTTTGCCTTATAGAATTTGGTATCAAGTGAAAAATAAGGCAGAATATAGACTTATGGAGATGAAAATATCCATTGTATTACTAAGGAAACTGATTGTTAAGACATGGCTTTCTTTAGCTCTGCAGAGAGGGGAAAAGCTTGCTAACATTCCACCTTGGAATGAAACCAGTTTACTAACCCAGCTGCAAGCAGGTGTGAATGCCGCAGGGGGCCCCCGTGGGGCATCATCAGCCCCCAAGGCCAACTCCCTTGCCCTCACAGGTGCCCTGGTCCTTGAGTGAAGCACGTGGGGGACATGTCTTGAGTCAAGGCAGCAAGTCACTTCCCAAACACCCACAGCTGAGGTGAGAAAGGGGGCGTTTTTCTTCCACCTGGAGTTTTAGTCCCAAGTAAGACAACAGGCAAGCTTTGCTCAAGGAAGTGGACATCCCTGACCTTGTCCTGCTCCTATCTCTCCTCATTCTTTCTGAAAACAATCAAGGAGTCTTATTCCTTCTTTGTTCCTCTTAACAGTCATTTTGCTCCTCAAGGAAGGAACGCATTAAGAATTTAAGTGTGGTAGTGAAAAGATATTATCAGGAGACTTATTTTATTTTTTATAATTTTTTTTAGGAGACTTATTTTAGATAGAGCAAGAAGTTAGGGTAGAAACAGGTCTGGTAGTTGGCAGGTGTGACCATTAACTCCTGCTCCCGACACCCTCACATGTTTCTGTATGAATGCCAGTCCAGACAGGCATGCTGCCTTGCGCTCAGGTCTGGTGAGATGACTTCGGTGGAACCCTCAGAGAGTGAGGTAGGAGTGTCCCACCACTGGGGACCCATCTTATGTCAGAAAAAAGGGCTATGTCTGAGAAATAGCTGCAGTCCTATCTGACAGACAGTTGAACGACGTCCAATATGGCTCACTCACACCAATACATATAAAAATTAGAGAATGTAACGAGACAAAAAATAATCTCTCTACACAGTGCCTACTTTTAGGGCTGTGGATATTCAAGGAATGAAGAAATGAATAAAGGCTGCCACATTTGAGTAAACACTACAATGGAAATATTTGCATAACTAGAAAGAAAATATATAATATATAAACAGTCTTAGGATCACTTAAGTCACAAATTCAAGCTGGCTGGGAGCCCAACTGAGGCTGTCAACCAGAGTGCCATGGGTCTCTTTCATGTGACCTCTCTTTGTGGCTTGGGCTTCACAAAGTGTGACGACTGGCTCAAAATGGCATTGGACCAAGACTTGGGAAGAAGCAGCTCTGGACCTCTTACATATGGCCTTTCCTCAGAAGTTATATAGCATCACTCTTACCACCTTTTATTGTTCAAAGCAATGACAATCCCAGTTAAAGGGGAAGAGACTCCACCATTCAATAGGAAGAATGGCAAAGAATTTGCAGCCATTTTTAACCCAGCCCCATTAGATTTGTGAGTTAAGTGATCCTAAGACTATTTATTTAGTATTTTATTTCTAGTTATGCAGATATCTTCATTGTATCATTTATCCAAATCTGGAAGCCTTTATTCATTTCTTCACTCTTTGAATAACTGCAGCACTAAAAGTGGGCACTGCATAGAGAGATTACTTTTTGTCCCACTACATTCTCTAATTTTTATGTATATTTAGACTTTTCATCTTCATGATAAACATCTAGAGACCTTTTGGGACTCATAGAAATGCTTACTGGTAGATCAGCTACATATTGAAATTGCTCTGATGGAGATCCTTTGTTTGAATTTTTTCTGTTTTCCTGCACTGTGTGACATAGAATCTGAATTTCCTGACTAGGAATCAAACCCATGCTCTCTGCCTTCTTGGAAGTGTAGAGTCTTAACCACTGAGCCATTAGGGAAGTCCCTGATTTTTCTAATCTCAGTATTCAAACACTGCAAGCAATTTTTTGGATATAATTTAGGCAGCAGTGAAGTTCACCTTTGTTAGAAAGTCCCTCCTTCCTAATGCAGGTTAATCATTTCAACAGTATCGCGGGGGAGAACGTTCAGTACCTGAGAACAATGCAAGTTTGCTCAAGGATGCCCCAAGTTCTCTTTTGTTCCATGGTTGACAAGTCAGCACAGCTCACTTAATAGGAAGAAAAAAATCAGGAGTTGTTTCTTACAAAAATTTTTGGAACACTTTGAAATGTTCCTCTTTCGAATGCTTTTGATAAGAAATATCTTACTGAATTTTCTATTTATCTACAAAAACAGCATAGGGTCAGTACTCCCAAGCAAATAACATAGAGACATTAAAGGAAAAACTGAAGATAAGAACTCGTGCTTGCCCCCTCTAAGATAACTGGTACCAATATTTTGAAGTATTCTTTCAGGTTTTTTTCTTTTCTGATGCTCAAACCTATCAAAAACATGTTTATTCACATATAGTTTTGCTTTCTGCTTTGTTTTCTTTTAACATTTAGTGGCTAATTTAAATTTCTTCTTTTTTAAATTAATTTTTTCTTTTACACTAGGTCCTTGTTGTTTATCTATTTTAAATACAGCAGTGTGTACATGTCAATCCCAAATTCCCAATCTAGCCCTCCCTCTCGCTCGTCCCTCCTGATAACCATAAGTTCATTTTCAAAGCTTTTTAAAAAAAATTGAAGTTTTGTTGATTTATAATTCTGTGATAGTTTCTGGTGTACAGCAAAGCAATTCAGCTATATGTATTCTTTTTCATATTATTTTCTGCTATCATTTATATCATGGAATGTTGAATATAGCTCTCTGTGTTATACCATAGGACCTTGTTGTTTACTCACTCTATGTATAATAGTTTGCGCCTCCTAGTCCCAGATCCTCAGTCTATCCCTGCCCAGAACCCTCCCTCCTTGACAACCATAAGTCTGCTTTCTTTATCTGTGAGTCTGTTTCTGTTTCATAGATAAGTTCATTTGTGTCATGTTTAATTTTATTACTTTTTGGTCACACCCATGGCATGTGGGATCTTAGTTCCCCAACCAGGGACTGAACTCATGCCCCCTGCACTGGAAGTACAGAGTCTCAGCCAGGGACGTCCTTCATCTGTGTTATATTTTAGATTCCAAACTAAGTGATATCATAGAGCATTTGTCTTTTCTTTCTGACTCACTTCACTTAGTATGATAATCTCTAGATCCATCCATGTTGCTGCAAATGGCATTATTTCATCCTTTTTTATGGCTAATATTCATTGTGTGTGTGTATATATATATATATATATATATATATAACATCTTCTTTATCCATCCATCCATCCATGAACATCAGGTTGTTTCCAAGTTAAGACTTTCTCTTAACCTAACAAGGACAAGAAAAATTATAGTGATTTATGAGGAAACCAAGAAAGAACTTTCTATTAAACAACGTTTAAAGATCAAAAATACAGCACTGAAATACATAAAACAAAATACAGGGAACATTTAATAGAAAAAGATTCATAAAGGGAAAATGTTTGGTTTACTCCAAAATGTTTAACGCTTTCTTTTTTCAGTCACATAAAAAACTAAACAGAAAAGTATAACGAAATCCTACACGCCTTTCACTACGCTTCAGTAATTATCAACTCAGAGCCAATACTTTTTCACCGATACCCCAACCCATTTTCTCCCTTCCCACGCTGTTTCAAAACCAAGCTCAAAGATCATATAATTTCATTCATAAACATTTCAACGTGCATTTCTAAAAGATAAGAATGCTTTAAACAAAATTGTCATACAATGATGCATGTTAACTAGATATTGTGGTGATTGCTTTATAATATATAAATACAATGAACCATTGTGTCGTGTATTTGAAACTAATAGAATGTTATGTGTCAATTATAGCTCGATAAAAATCTTGAAAAGTACAATACCATTAGCATATCTTAAAAATTAACAATAATTTCTTTAAAGTAGTTGGACATTTTAATATCCATCTATTTAGTGGATCTTGCAGGAAAAAATAAGTAAAATAAAGGATATAGTTCTTCACTGTCCAATACAATATGTTGTAGTCACAAGTGTTGAGTACTTGTGCTTACT
This sequence comes from Neotragus moschatus, assembly GCA_006410615.1. Taxonomy (NCBI): domain Eukaryota; kingdom Metazoa; phylum Chordata; class Mammalia; order Artiodactyla; family Bovidae; genus Neotragus; species Neotragus moschatus. The sequence continues at coordinate 1,963,281 of SJYA01001089.1, forward strand.
GTAACTGAGAAATTAAAATTTTATTTTAATTAATTTTAATATAATTTTAAAAATGATACTTGATTCAGTACTGATTATTTTTAAAGAATGTTTAGAACAATTTGGATATGTGAATCTACTTTTGAAACTGTAAATTTTATAGAATCTAAATACTGAGCAATAACTGATGACAATTTAGCATCTGAACTGAGATACACTATAAAGGTAAAACACATCTTGGAATTTATGAAAGAACTTTGAGGAATAAATAATTCCCATAATAAAGAAATTGTTGCAGGACAAGGGATAGAAGAAACTATGGGTTGTATCACAACTCAGTTTTAAAGCTAACGCAGACACAAAGTTAAAAAAAAAAAAGATAAATGATGTACATGTTGTTTACTTATACAGAGACAAGAATGTTAAACAAAACTCCAGTAAATAAGTCAAGCAGCACATAAAATAACAAATTATGTTATGGCAGAAATTTAAGAAAGGTTTATTATAAAACTTCTACTCATAAAAATCACATCAATTCTCTACCAAATAGTTTTGAAAAAAATTAATAAACTCCAATATCCACTTCCAATTTATCTAAAAAATAAACTTTGATTAAAAAAAAAAACATGCTTTCTCTTCATGATATAGAATATTCATCTCAACATCCAATCTCTAACATGTATAAATAAGAATTAATATCAGGGCTTCCCTAGTGGTCCAATGGTTAAGAATCTGCCTTGCAATGCAAGAGACCATTCGATCCCTAGCCTGGGAAGATCCTACATGCCATGGAGCAGCTAAGCCCAGGCACCACAACTGCTGAAGCTGGGGCACCTAGAACCCGTGCTCTGCAACAAGAGAAGCTACTGCAGTGAGAAGCCCGAGCGCTACAGTAGAGTAGCCCCTGCTTGCCACAGCTAGAGAAAGGCCTCGTGCAGCAACAGACCCACCATAGCCAAAATATAAAATAAATCTTAAAAAAAAAAAAAATAGTATCACGCTTAAAAGTTAAACACCAAAAGGATTCTTATTACAATTAGGAACAAGACAAAGATTCATATTATCATTACAACTAAATACCATGATTCCAAAAGTCTTAACCATTTCTAAAATAAAGTGCAAAGAAATATCACTCACAATAGTAATAATGCCATTAGCTACCCAGAAATAAGCCTAGAAAGAAATGTGGAAGAAGGAGGAATCAAAATTACATATGCAATGTAATATTTATTAAAGAAAAAAGTACATAATTAATAGACAATTTTTTATTATACCTTCCTAAACTTTCCATTAACATAAGCATAAATTGTATGATCACTAGAAGATAAACAGCAACAACAAAATTTAAAAATCCAGAGAGAGAGAGAGTTGTAGTTGACAATGTGATGAGTTTGAAGCATCAGGAGAGGGAAGGTGGGAAGGGGTCACCTGGGAAGCCAGGTGTTTGCCCTCCTTTCCCCAGGACACCTTAGGAGATACCACTTCCTGGAATATGTCTCTATTCTTCCAAAGCTGAGTGTGACATTCAGGGATGAACCACTGGGGTTCAAATTCCTCAGTGAGTCAAAGCTGAAACTTGCCAATAATTAGATGGCTGTAAAAGTCACGAGAGGGCAAGCAGGCCATGTGATAAAATTTTTCCATCTGGCTAAAGTCCTCTAATCCCAGATAGTGTGCAGATTGGGCCCCTGGGGCAGTTGGCCTCCTAAGGGCCCACTCCTTCCCAATGAGTGAAAGGCCCCAGCCTAGGGCAGGATTGAGTCTTTGGAAGCCAACTTTATCTTTCACTTCCACGCTCCAAGGGCCCGCCTGGAGAGAGGCAAAAGTAAGGGGTCTGTGTGTGTGGATGTCACCCTCAGTCTAGCCACTATATTCTCAACATTTCCTTTAAAGGTCACCCTCAGTCTAGGATAACAGGAATTCTGGTTCATTGCTGGTAACTTCTGAGGCTTGCGAGGAGTGCTCACGCCTTTGGTTGTGACTGGTCACCTTTGGTTCCAAGCGGCACCATGTCTCCTGCTCAGAGCTGGACTCATTGGCTGCTACTTACCTGGTGTTTCTTCGCCCTTTCCATTCCACTCCCAAAGCACCAAAACTGCGTTAAAGTCACAGGCTTTCCTAAAACCTTGAAAATGTCATGAGGCAGACAAGGCAAGAAGCAAAATTTCCATCTCAACTCCATCTGTCAGCTTCCTGTGCTCACCTGGCCGGTTTGTTTCTTGGCCTAGCTCCCTGTGCTCAGCAAGCTCCTTCCTCTCAGATCACAGCCTCCTTTCAATTTCCCCTTGGCCCATGCCCAGGGACTTCCAAACTCCCTCCCTGTTTCCCGGGTGTCCACAGAGGGATCCCCAAGTCAGTGAGCATTCTGGTAAGCGAGGCGGGCATGCTGATCCTGGGCTCTGTGGAATGGTGGGGCTCTTCCTTCTAAACCGCAGATGTCCTGGTTAGGCCCTGGTATGAGCACTGGAGTGGTTTTCCTCCACCTAAAGCAGTTCCTCCATCGCCTGTCTCCAGGATGACTTCTCCAGGATGACTCCTTTTTTACTGGAGTGTTGCAACTTCACAGAACCTATTAAAATGCAGAACTCCAAGCCCCATCTCAGACTCAGTAGGTGGAGGGCCAGGAATGTTCATTTCTCAAGCAATTCTGATGCTGCTAATTTTCAAATCATACCTGGCGAGACTCTGTCTTCAGCAAAGGGCAAAAATGATAACGCTTTTTCATATAGTTTGCTAAGCCTTTTCTTTTTCTCTCCTTTTCTCCCTCTGTCTCTCCATGCTTCCTTCCTTCCTCCTCCTCCATTTTCCCTATACTTGCAAAAATGTTCACAGTTATTCCCAGGTGGTAATAAACATTTATAGAGAAAATTATATATATATATATATATATATATCCATATCCATTGGACTTCTCTGATGGTTCAGTGATGAAGAATCCACCTGTCAACACAAGACACTCAGGTTCAATCCCTGGGTTAGGAAGATCCCCTGGAGAAGGAAATGGCAACCCACTCCAGTATTCTTACCTGGAGAATCCCACAGACAGAGGAGTCTGATGGGCTACAGTCCCTAAAGTCGCAAAACAGTCAGACACGACTTAGTGACTAAACAACAGCAACAATAATTCATTATATATGGATATATAAAAAGATAGAAATGCTTGTATTTATGTCTTTTGGCCCTCTTTCCAATTTTTTGAATTTATTTTGTCACTAGGAAAAAAATAAAGAAAATAAAAACTTGAACAACTTTTAGCAATTATGTCAATTGGGAAACCGGATTTGAAGAGAATGTCTCCTTGCTCAAGAACAAGTCTTCGTCTCCTAATATCAGTGAGAGATTATCTTTTTGGACTCCAAAATCACTGCAGATGGTGACTGCAGCCATAAAATTAAAAGATGCTTGCTCCTTGGAAGAAAAGCTATGACCAACCTAGACAGCATATTAAAACGCAGAGACATTACTTTGCCAGCAAAGGTCTGTCTAGTTAAAACTATGGTTTTCCAGTAGTCATGTATGTATGTGAGAGTTGGACTATAAAGAAAGCTGAGTGCTGAAGAATTGATGCTTTTGAACTATGGTGCTGGAGAAGACTCTTGAGAGTGAGTCCCTTGGACTACAAGGAGATCCAACCAGTCCATCCTAAAGGAAATCAGTCCTGAATATTCGTTGGAAGGATTGATGCTGAAGCTGAAACTCCAGTATCTGATGCGACGAACTGACTCACTGAAAAAGACCCTGATGCTGGGAAAGATTGAAGGTGGGAGGAGACGGGGATGACAGGATGAGATAGTTGAATGGCATCACTGACTCGATGGACATGAGCTTGAGTAAGCTCCGGGCGTTNGACAGCATATTAAAACGCAGAGACATTACTTTGCCAGCAAAGGTCTGTCTAGTTAAAACTATGGTTTTCCAGTAGTCATGTATGTATGTGAGAGTTGGACTATAAAGAAAGCTGAGTGCTGAAGAATTGATGCTTTTGAACTATGGTGCTGGAGAAGACTCTTGAGAGTGAGTCCCTTGGACTACAAGGAGATCCAACCAGTCCATCCTAAAGGAAATCAGTCCTGAATATTCGTTGGAAGGATTGATGCTGAAGCTGAAACTCCAGTATCTGATGCGACGAACTGACTCACTGAAAAAGACCCTGATGCTGGGAAAGATTGAAGGTGGGAGGAGACGGGGATGACAGGATGAGATAGTTGAATGGCATCACTGACTCGATGGACATGAGCTTGAGTAAGCTCCGGGCGTTGGTAATGGACAAGGAAGCCTGGCACGCTGGAGTCCATGGGGTCACAAAGAGTCGGACACAACTGAGCAACTGAACTGAGCTGAACTGAACTGCACTGAGCTGAGGGAACCAGGGGATGGTTCCTGTGACTGCAAAGAAACCTCCCAAGTGAGCATGTGTGCTTCCTGGCAGGAAGTTCCTTTGGCCTGGGCCTCTGAGCTCCGTAGGGTGCCTCTCCTCTCCCCACCCCATCCTCTCCTCTGCCTCACACCACAAGAGGCTTGGGAGAATCAAATGCAGATGATTGTGAAAGTGTTTTGCAAACTGTGCCCAGCAGTCACTCTTGCAGCCTTCAGTGCTTTCCACAAAACCTTAGGAAGTTCTACTGTGCTTCAGGATACACTGGGCATGGGCTGTAACCCTAAGTGAAGGCACTTTCCTGCTTTCAAGGTACTTCAGCCATCCAGAGAAAGAAAGTGACACTTAGACAAAGCCAGTGTTGAGTTTTGCTAGGGCAGGAGGAATCAAACCAATCTGGAGCAAATGCTAGTCCTTCAGTGACCCCAGGCAAGTTACCTTCGGGGGCAGTTATCTCAGAAATGTGAAAATAGCTATTTCACAGGTGGTTGTAAGGACTGAAAAGAGATTGTCCCAAACCTCAGGAGTTATCATCATCTCTCCTTTAAAATGTTTTCTCCACCTCCCTGTAACCTCTACCATTATTTCATTAATACCATCCCCCACTTTTGCTTCCTGAGTAAGAAAGCTAAGCTGCTTCAGTTTGCAACCCCATGGTCTGTAGCCTGCCAGGCTTCTCTGTCTATAGAATTCTCCAGGCAAGAAAATTGGAGTGGGTTGCCGTTTACTTCTCTAGGGAGTCTCCCCAGGGGCCTTTGCTTCCTAAGCAGCAATATTCGTGAAATCCTAGTTTTGATGCATGAGTCCTATCTTTTCTTCTAATGAACATTAAAACAAATGCATAGCTGTAAAAATTCAAGTTCCCCTAGAAACACTTCATGTACACCCCCCCCCCCAGGACATAAATACCATCCTTAAGCAGGGAAATATGAATTTTTTTAATATTCTCAATTATATTGTTTCAGATGAGACTTAAATACACACAATTTTGTTGATTCTGAGAAACAAGCACAGACTAAGTAAGAGGACGCAATGCCTTAGGGCTGGGGTGGGGGGCAGAAGTTACCCAGAGTGGGTGAAATATGAACACAACATTGAAGCTTAACCTATGGTGGGTCATCAGACGGGTGAGAAAAAACTTGGGGTGGAGCGTGGCTAAGGGAGGCACTTTCCAAGGAAAGGGGGACAAAGCCTAGGAGTAGAATGGGGCATTCGAACATTTTTGAGGAATTGCTTGCAGGGTAGGCAGGTTGGGCTGTAAATGGAAGCCTGAGAGAGATGAGCTTGGAAGGGAGGATAAGCCGACTCAGATACAGATAAAGAAGGGAGTACATGCTCTTTGAGGAATTTGGACTTGATCCTGGCAGTCAGAGTGAAGCCCTGAGCAGTCATATGTTTGCATTTACAGCCTAAAAAGATGTCAGAATTATTTAGAGCAGTTCAAGATGAGAGGTGCACAAGGCTGCCTGTCAAATCTGTAAAAGCAGCTCCCATACTTCCCGGTTCTCATCCCTTCGTTCACTAACTGGGGCTTCCACATAAATCACATAGAACTAGTTATTTCAGCAGAAATGAGCCTTTTTTGTGATGTCAGCTTCTACTGTCCCCAAAAGCCATGACTGTTGGAATTGTCAGAGCTCTCTTTGTTTCCTTCCTCTGCTTCGCCCCCCACACAGGCTGAGCAACTTGTCAATTTCCACTTTCTGATAACTGATCAAATCTTTGCTCTGTCTGCCTCCCACTGCCCCTGCAGTTTACACCCTCTTCATCTCTCACTTCCGTGCTTTGTCATGGTCTCCAAACCATCTCAGTGCTGGTTGTATCTGTATGCCTCCACATAGGAAGTGATAAGATCCTAAGCAAATCCCTCCATCTTCAGGGTCCCAGTTTCTTCATCTATCAAATGGGGATGATGTGTTTGTACACCTATCTGTCTCATAGGATTGCTTTGGGGATTATGTGAGCTACTGAGTATCAAGCACTTCCTATATTGCTTGGTACATAGTAGAAGTTCAGTGAGGATTTGGCATTAATATCATATCCCGCTTCCATTCTGTAGGGTTTCCCTGGTGGCTCAGATGGTAAAGTGAAACATGAAAGTGTTAGTCGCTCAGTCATGTCTGACTCTTTGCAACCCCACGGACTGTAGCCAACCAAGCTCTTCTGTCCGTGGAATTCTCCAGGCAAGAATACTGGAGTGGATTTCCATTCCCTTCTCCAGAGGATCTTCCCAACCGGGGAACTGAAGACAGGTCTCCTGCATTGTAGGCAAATTCTTTACCAACTGAGCTACCAAGGAATACCTCAGATGGTAAAGTATTTGCCTGCAACGTGGGAGACCTGGGTTCGATCTCTGCGATGAGGGATCAGTTGGGACGAGGCTGGGATGTAGTGAGAGAGGCACCAGGGGCACAAAATTGAAGGGGGCACTGCCTCTCAGGATCATGCAAGTGCTCCCTTAAGTCCTGTGCCCTAGTTCCAAATGTGGGTTTCCACCCTACTTTGTTTTCCTCTAGTTGAGTGATCCTCTATGCAGAGGACCGAACTCTCCAGCTGTGGGTAAAATGCAAGCAAAGCTCCAAGTGCAGCCTTCCAGGTACCCTGCAATGGAAGGGAGTAAAAGGAAGAGGGGGAGCCCAGGGGAGGTCTAGGGTTACTGTGACCCAGGGGAGGGGAGGGCCAAGGATGAGTGTCAATGTCCCAGGCATCTAGACCATCCATGGTAGGGGTCTGCTGCCACCAACCCTGAGTCATCACAGGCTGCCTAGTATGTTTCAATATCAAAATGTGGATCTGTAGTTTCTCCCACCCCCAGCTCAGTCTTCCATCAAAGGAGCAATGCCCCTGCCTCCCTTTTGTTTGACACCGGTCCCAAGCAACTGAAGTGTGTGCTGATTAGCTGAGGCCATTCTTCCAAGCCCTGACCAGATTTATATTGCTGATTGATTACCCGGGCAACTCTGGATCTGTTGGGGTTTTGGAGGGTGGCTGAGGTCAGGGATCAGGTGTCATCCTATGAAGAGGTGACCTGGGAAGACATGTCAGTCTTGACCCCTCACACCCTGGGTGAGGTGATGGGCATGGGGCAGGGATGAGGTGGAAGTAGAGGACAGGGAGAGGTCTCAAATTTTCTGTGTATCTGTCCTGCTCAATATTTTAAAATTCCTTTCTTTTGTGTGTGTGTGTGTGTGTTCTCAAAACTTTATTTCCAAATAGGTTGTTTAAGTCATTACCATATAAAGTAGAAATAATGTTCTAGGTCATAGTTGGGACCCTCAGGCATTCTATGCATGTCTATTTAGTCCAGAAGCATGGAAGTCATAGTCACAAATGGGTCCCAGGATGAGTAAGGAAAGAGAAGGAAGAGAGAATGGAAGAGGAACAGTCTATTCTCCTCTGTAGTACAGACTTAAGCGCATTTTCAAAACGATCAAGCTCACCTTTGGCCTCCTCGTATTTCCCTTGTGGCATCCTTTCCCACCTTTTGGTACATTTAGTTTTTGACTTTTAGATACTTGCACCTTTAAATTTCCCTCAAACCCCCATTATAGACATCTAGACCGACTTGGCCCCTTGAACCACATGCCATGGACCTAACATCAGATGAAAGTTTGAATTCAAATTTTATTTAGTTTTTAAATTTAAATTTATCTATCTTTTAATTGAGGGAAAATTGCTTTACAGAATTTTGTTGTTTTCTGCCAAATATCATCAACATGAATACATGTATAGGTATACATATATGCCCTCCCTCTTGAACTCTCTCCCATCTCCCTCCCCATCCTACCTCTCTGGGTTGTCACAGAGCCCCTGTTTGAGTTCCCTGACTCATACAGCATAAAACTCCTTTCAAATCAGCAAGCTAATGTAGCGAGGTGAGACCACATCAGGCTGGTCCCAGTCTGGGGCTTGTGATTAATGTATCATGAAAGAAATTGAGGATGTTGCTGAGGCCAATTAGAAAGTCAGTGGTGTTGGGAATACCAGTCGGCAGGGTGTGCACCCCTGATCCCAGGAAGGCTTTCCCTTTGACCCAAGGTTCATTCTTCCTCATCTTGCTTCACCTCTCATCCTGGTCCCCTCCAATGGGCTTGACCCAGAAGAAGACTATACATTTAGGTCAATACCAGGTGACTTTGAACTCTGGATCTCCAACTGACCATCATTGAGGTCAAGTTTCCCAATCTCTTTGAGTCCCAGTTTCCCCAGCTGCAGGATGGAAACTGTATATCTGCCCAGAAGATGGAAGAACAAATGTGGTGTTTGCCAAGCACTTGCCCATAGTTTCCACTGATGCTAGTTACCCAGGTTAGTTCTGTCCCACCTTTTTTTCAAATGCAGAACAGTTGGTTTTTTTACAACTTTAACATAAGTGAAGGAAGAAATGGTTGAGTTAAGACTTTTGAGGAAGCTTTCTAGTGGGTCCCTTGGGGAAGAATTATTAATAATAGTGATTAAAAAATGTATGGAGTATTTTCCGTGAGCCCAGCTCTGTTCTCAGTACTTTACAAGGACTAGCTCATTTATTCCCTCACCAGATCTGTGAAGCAGGAACTGCTGTCATCCATATTTTACAAATGAAGAGAAATACTCTCATCCCCTAGAGAGCAGGCTCACTTATCTACTCCTGCTGGATTGTTTGTTGTAGAATGGCTTTGGACCTCTCATGATTTAAAATAATTTGTTGAGGACAAATTCCTATAACACAAAATTAAGCACTTTAAAATGAACAATTCAGTTGCATTTAGTACATTCCAAATATTTTCATTCTCCCCTAGCCCCTGGCTACCGCCGAGTCATGTTCTCTCTCTACGGATTTATCTATTCTGAATATTTATATAAACAGATCCTATAATATGTGACTTTGTTGTTTCTGGCTTTTTTCATAAAGCATCGTGTTTTCAAGGTTCATGGACACCATAGCATGGGTCAGTGTCTTTTTATGGCTTAACAATTCTTCATTTTGGGTACCATGATTTGCTTATTCACTCAGTCCTTGATGGACATTTGGACTGGTTCCACCTCTTGGTTATTGTAAGTCCTGTTGCTAGGAACATGCTTGTACATTTATTCATTAGAATCCCTGCTTTTAGTCTTTTAGTTATACGCTAAGCAGTGGAATTGTGGGATCATATGGTGATTCTGCATTTAAATTTGGAGGAACTATCAAACTGTTCTCTACAACACTGTGCTATCTGATATTCCCACCAACAGTGTATGAGGGGGTTCCAGTTCTTCCACATACTTGCTGTCTCTCTTTGTTACTTTCCGTTTTTAAAAAAGCTCCCAGTGAGTGTAAGTGAAGTGGTAACTCATTGTGGCTTTTCCCTTACGAAGAAGGATGTTGGTGCCTTTTCACGTGCGTTGTAGGCTCTTTGTACATCTTCTTTGGGGAAAAGAATGTCTGTTCAAGTACTTTGCACATCTTTTAAATTGAGTTGTTTGTCTTTTTATTGAGTTATGATTTATATAAAATGAATACCAAACTCTTATTAGATGTATGAGTTTCAGATATTTCCTCCTGTTCATAAGTTGCCTTTTCACTTTCCTGATGATATTAGACACACAAAACTTTCTAATTTTGATGAAATCCAACTTATCTACTTTCATTGTTGTTGTTCTTGGCTTGTCATCACGTCTAAAAATCAATTGCCAAATTTATATTTATGAAAATTTACTCCAGATTTCTACTCAGAGTTTTACAGTTTTAGCTGTTACATTTATATCATTATCCATTTTGAGTTAGTTTTTCCATAAGATGTGAGGTAGGTGTTGAAATTAATTCTTTTGCATGTGGAAATTCAGTTGTCCCAGTACCAGTTGTTGAAGAGATGCTTCTTTCCCCCATTGAATTATTTTTTTCCCCCCTGTGATTTGAATCTCTGTGGAACAGGCATGAAGACAGTTAAGAAGAGCAGGCATCTCAAGGCCTGGTGTGGGAATGAGACCAGAGGAGCTGTTGAGACAGGTTGTTTAGCATGTCAAAAGAGGACTGGGAAAGACACTTCTAGAGCTGCAGCCCTGCGTGTCAGTAGGGGGCTGCTATGAATTCAAGCATGAGTTGAGTTACGTCTCCAACCTGATTTGATTTCTCCAATACAACGGAAAGAATGAGTGATACAAGCCATCCAAATGGTTATATCCAGATCTCCAATTCAGAACTCAGTGCAACTGACATACCCACAGGCCAGGCTCACCTTTATACAAGGGAGGCTTCGTGTCTTCCATCACTGGAGTCATTTATTTCCTCTATTTGCTTCCCTAATATTCCCAACATTATTTGAACTGGTAATTATAATACAGTATTTTACGGTTTTCAAGAAGTACTCACATTCTATTGCAGTGAATTATTAACTGAAATAAGATCTCATGCTAATCTGAGAGAGTCAGTGAGCTTGAAATTGTAAATAAAACACTTAGGAAGGATTCCACATTTATAGTATAGAAACTACAACTGACTTGCTTTGAACTAAGAGAACAGAAAAAGAGGATTACTGTTTTCTAAGTATTTATCATACACTAGACACACAAACAAATGGACAACCTTTATTTTCTCATTTAATGCTTGCCATAGCCAGAGAAGCAGATATTCTGAGTCTCGTTTTACAGATGTGAAAACTGAGGCACAAAGAAGGTAAAAGTCTCTTGACACAGCCAGATCTCTAAGAAGTGTTAAAGCCAAGATTTTAGCTCAGATTACATGATCTCAAAGTCCACATGCTCTCTTTTAAAGACTAAAATATTGAAAACAAAGGTCAGTCATAATTTTAAAAAGTGAAAAAATAAAAAGCAAAAAAAAAAAAAAAAAAAACCCAAACCCAATTAATCTAATCTAATCTAGCTTCTCTTATCTACGTACATTTAAACCGCTCAAAGGCTTCTCTGATGGTGCAGTGGTAAAGAATCCGCCTTGCCAGTCAATACTGGCAACCCACTCCAGTACTGTGTGTGTTAGACATTCAGTTGTGTCCAACTCTTTGTGACCCTTAAGACTGCAGCCTGCCAGGCTCCTCTGTCCATGGGGTTCTTCAGGCAAGAATACTAGAGTGGTTAGCCATTCCCTTCTACACAGGACCTTCCTGACACAGGGACTGAACCTGAGTGTCCTGCGTTGCAGGCAGAATCTTTACGATCTGAGCCACCAAGAAGCCTCCAGTATTCTCGCCTGGAAAATTCTATGGACAGAGGGGCTTGGTGGGCTATATAGTCCATGGAGTCAGAAAGAGTTGGGCATGACTGAGGACAATAAAGCTGATCAAACAAAGCACCTGTTTGAGAATTGTTGCTTCATCTAAAGTTGACAACTTCAAGAGACAGTTTCATCTTCCTTTTTCCCTCACAGAGCTCCCCAAGAGCTCTTCAGAGCTGGTGCTAAGCTGAACCTATCAGTTCTTCCTGAAGGTTAGCCAGGTTCTAGATTCTAGCTAGTTCTAGGTTCTGAATCTCTAGAATTTACAGGGCAAGAGTAACATGTGCAGGAGTGTCTGGTTATCAAGGGTTGCAGAGCTGCAGGCCAGCTGAGCAAGCCAGCAGCTGAGCCCTCGAATATACTTTCACCCCCAGAGGCCAACTAATTTTTTGACATAGAAAGTTGTTAAGTGAAAACAAGAGCTAAAAGATTACAAGATTACAAGCTATAAGTCAAAAAAAGATTACAAAGCAGTACTGTCAATCTATTATATCTAGGCCCAAAACCTGAAAATGTAAACCCTACTAGCAACAGGAGACCTTGTCTATAGGAATTATGGAGATATGGGGGCTTTTCCATATTCTCCAGATTTTTCTATAATTTACTTGTAACTTTTGTGATTGGTAAAAAATATTATTTAGAAAAAAATTAAAATAGCACCAGAATCTCAGCTGTGTTTGGAGAAGAACATAAAATTTGAGTGCTTCAATGGAATTTGCTTTCCAGAAAATGAGATTTGCAATTTTAAACATATATTTAGTCCCTCTCACTGACCAGCCTGAGTAGCTGAGAGCAGAGTGTGTCATGGTTGTGATCTTCTGGGGATTCTCTTTCCTCTTTATCTCGGAGCTCTGGCTCCTCTGTCATCAGGCAGGCCCCTGAGATTGGCAGATCCCTGAGTAACTACAGAGCAGGTACTGACCAGCCTAAGAAGGGTGGGAAGGACTTACTGTCTTGCACACAATTCCAGTTCATTGCATGTTTGTTAGTTAATTGACAGAGCTCCTTGACTCCTTCAGAGGTCTTCCCAAGAGTCAGGAGGGAGGTCTAACTATAACCTCCCCACTTCTCATTCATTTATTCAAACAATGCATTGCAACAGATGCAGGATAAGCATTTGACAAAATTCAACATCCATTTATGAAAAAAAAAAAATAGACAAAATTGGTATAGTGGGAACATAGCTCAATGTAATAAAGGTGATACATGACAAGCCCAGAGCTAGCATTCATACTGAATGGTGAAAAGCTGAAACCTTTTCCTCTAAGGTCAGAAACAAGACAAGGATGCCCACTGTCATCAATTTTATTCAACATAGTTTGGAAAGACCTAGCAACAACAGTCAGACAAGAATAAGGGGTGGGGGTGGGGGGAAAGCATGCACATTGGAAAGAAAGACGTAAAACTGTCACTATTTGCAGGTGACATGGTATTATATATAGAAAACTGTAATAACTCCATCAAAAAACACTTAGAACTAACAAACCTTCAGTAACATTGTAGAAAAAAATCCATTTTGTTTCTATACACTAATAATTAGAAAGAAAAATTAAGGAAATATGTTTTACAATTGTTTCAAAAAGAATAAAATACCAAAGAATACATTTAACCAAGGAGGTGAAAGATCTGTGCTCCTCAAAAACTATAAGACATCGGTGAAAGGAATTGAAGATAGTCCAAATAAATGGAAAGATATTCCACACTGATATTAAAATGTTTATATTACCCAAAGCAATCTACAGATTAAGTATAATCCGTATCAAAATATCCAGGACATTTACACAGAAATAACGTCTCTTCAATAAACGGTTCTAGGAAAACTAGACAGCCATATGAAAAATAATGAAATTAGACCAATTTCTTATACCATCTATAATACAAAAACAAGCTTAAAATGGACTAAAATCTTAAATTAAGGCTTGAAACCATAAAATGCTTAGTAGGAAACACAAGCAGTGAGATCTTTGACATCAGTATTAGCAATGTTTTTTGGATCTGTCTCCTGAGGTAAATGTTTCTTCTCATGAAAACTATAACTCATTGATGAAAGAAACTGAAAAAGACACAAGTAAATGGAAAGATAGTCCATGCTGAGCAACTGGAAGAATTAATGTGTTAAAATGTCCATACTATTCAAAGCAATCTGCAGAGTAGATGCAATTACTATCAAGATTCCCATGGCATTTTTCACAGGGCTAGAGCATATAGTCCTAAAATGTGTACAGAAGTATACTGGACCCTGAATAGTCAAAGTCATCTTGAGAATAAAGAACAAAGCTGGAAACACCACAAACCTTGATTTCAATAGATGAAGAGAAGAAATTGTGGTATATATGGAATGCTATTCACCCATAAAAAAGAATGAAATCTGGTCATTTAAAACAACATAGATTGACCTTGAGGGCACTATGCTGAAATAAGTGAAATTAGCCAGACAGAGAAAGACAAAATACCATGTGATCTCACTTCATCTGTGGAACTTCAGAAGCAAACAAAAACCAAGTTCATAGCATAGATAAAGAGAACAGACTGATGGTTTCAGAATCAGGAGGTGGAAGTACTGTGAAATGCACTAAGGAGGTAGAAAGGTACAAAATTACAGTGATAAATAAGTCAAAGGAATATACTGTATAGCGGTGATGACAGTAATATCGTATTGTATTTTTGAAACCTGCTGAGTAAATCTCAAAAGTCCTTGTCACAAGGGAAAATGCTCTTGTAATTATGTATGGAGATGATTGTTAATTATACTCATCATGGTGATCATTTTGCCATACACACTAAAACCAAATCATGAAAAAAAAAAGGAAGACAAGTACAACAGCAATGGAAAAATAAAGATGAGACATTTTCTCATTTATGCTATTTGTATACTCATGCTCATCCAGTACAGGACTGGAGTTGATTGGGGGTCACTAAGCCTGGTACTCCTGAAAATTCATGCAGGAGAGTGACTCCACTGGCTCTTGAATACGAGAGGACAGCAACCACACAACACGGGGTCTAGAGGTGGGCAGGCACACACTGACATCACAGGGTGCATCCAGCCTGCCAGGTCATCTTGTGCAAACTACTCATCTATCTGAGTCTTGGATTCTGCATTTTGAAAACCAAAATAATAATTCGCACTCTGCAGGATTGCTGTGAGCCCTGAGTAAGATTGAAAACATGTGACGCAATCTGTGTCACAGAGCACGTGTTCTGCAGGTGGCTCCTTCCCTCCTGGCCTTTCTTAGAGGTTTCAGAGTATCTAAAATAAACTATCATTGGCTATCATGTGACTGGAAAATATTAAACATTTTGACCATTCCAAATGTTGGTAAGGATACAAGATATGCAGAACTCTCAGGTCTGCAGGTGGTATAAATGGGCATTAACACATTAGCCAGCTACATAGCTATAAAGTAGAAAATATGCATATCTTTTGACACAGTAATTGAGCTTTTTGTTATGTATTATCAAAAACTTCTAGCATGTGTGCATGAAGAATATGTTCAGAAAGCAGCCACTGACATATTGTTCGTACTAAAAAAAAAAAGAAAAACAAGAAAATGGATAACTAATAGTATAGTTGCAAAATGAAATATTACAAACCAGTAGTCCTGTTTTAATGTTCCTGTATATATATCAACATATATAGCAAACACACAGGGTGGAATGAAAAGCAAATTTTAGAAGGATCCTATTCAAATACAATTTTAAGACATTCAAAACGATTCTATATAATGTTTGTCCTTATTTACATACACAGCAAAAGTCTTAAAAGTACACTGAAATTAGAAATTCTAAATTCAAATAGTGGATCCCCCTGGGCATAGAGGGCTTCCCAAGAGGCACTGCTGCTGCTACTGCTGCTGCTGCTGCTAAGTTGCTTCAGTTGTGTCCAACTCTCTGTGACCTCATAGACGGCAGCCCACCAGGCTCCCCAGTCCCTGGGATTCTCCAAGGAGGCACTAGTGGTAAAGAATTCGCCTGCCAATACAGAAGATACAGATTCCACCCCTGGGTCAGGAGGATCCCCTGGAGGAGGGCATGGCAACCCACTCCAGGATTTTTGCCTGGAGACTCCCATGGACAGAGGAGCCTGGGGGGCTACAGTCTATGGGGTAGCAAAGAGTCGGACACGACTGAAGCGACCTAACACTAGGCATACAGGGAGGGCACAGGTGGAAGGAGGGGTACCTGCGGGAAGGTTTCTGCATCTGCATAATTGTTTTACTAAAAAAATATTTATCCCTGCATGCAGGATCTTTGGTTGGGCCCTAGCTCCCAGACCAGGGATGGAACTTGGGCCCTCTGCAGTAGGACTACAGAGTCTTCACCAAGCATTTTATAAAACTGGTTGGTGAGTTCCTAACCATTATTTTCTATAATGTTCGAAACAGTTCATTAAAATAAAATATAAAAAAGAACACAGTAGAGATTTAGAGCACTAAAGAGCACAGATTTTTCTTTGGTTAGGGTTGATGTCCCATCTCTATCATTCCTAAACACAATGACCCCAGGAAAGTCTCATAATCTCTTTAAGTCTCATTTTCCCCAGCTGCAAAATGGGAATAATTGTAACAGTTATAAGATGGGGTAAGATAAAGATTGAATAAGGTTATGAATGCATAATCCTGGTACATAATCCTGCCTAGTAAATGTTAACCAGTATCATCATCATCTCTGATTGACTAGGGGAAGAGCATTCTTGAATCTTTCTGAATCTTCATTTCTTAACTCTAGAAAGTGAGATTTTGTGCACTATATCTCCAGAACTTATTCCTCTTCTAACTGCCAGTTTGCACCCTTTGACTCATATCTCCCCAGTTCCCCCACGTGCATCCTGGGTAACCACCACTCTTCCGTCTGTTTGGTTCTTTTAGATTCCACATAGAAGTGAGACCATACAGTGTTGGTTTCTATCTGTCTGACTTGTTTAGCATAATGCCCTCAAGTTCCGTCCAAATTGGCATGGACAGATTTCCCTCTTTGTCATGGCTGAATAATATTCCATTGTATGTTTATACTATGTCTTCTTTATTCATCCATCAATAGACACAGGTTGTTTCCATACCTTGGCTATTGTGAACAATGCAACAATAAACGTAAGAGTTACAGACATCTTTTCAAGCCTCTATTTTCATTTCCTGTCACTGTATAAGCAGAAGTGGGATTTCTGGATCACGTGGCAGTTCTATTTTTAATTTTTAACAATATTTTATTTGAAAGTTAGTAAGAAAGTAGAGCTTCGATGTTCTCACCGAAAAAAAGGAGATGAAAATTACATGGTGCGATGGAAGTGTTAGCTAACGCTGTGCTAGTAATAATATAGCAACACATAACTGTATCAAATCAACATATTGTACAGCTTAGACTTCACAATGTTATATGTCAATTATAGCTCAACTTTAAAAAAGAAAGTGAGATTTTGGTGTCTTTTCTGGATGAAATGTAGCTGAAAATAAGGAGATAAGCTTGGAATAATTTTTTTAAGTCTGCTTTTAACAGGAAGCTAAGTTTTGACAAGAGCTGCTAATTAAGTCTGCAAGGAGGACACTGTGCTGATTAAATCAGCTGTACTTGCTGTGGAAGATCCTCTGAAATAATGAAGAGCTGTTGAATTCTTGCAGCACTGTGCAGCCGCAGTTTATATGTTCAGTTCAGTGCTTGTTCTCATGTAACCTGGCAGGATATCCACGGTGGCACTTATTTCAGGCTTCTTGGTAGGAAAATAGGAAAAACAAACCTGGCTAGTCCTTCAACAATTCTTTACCAATCTCCTTCTCTATACCATCATTGTACAGGTGCCTAGAGTGACCCTGAAGCCCCTGCTTTAATAACTAAATGATCCCACAGGGGAAACAGAGCAAATACCAAAGAACAAAGGCCTTAACAATGTGACAAAAGTGTGTAATTGAGTGGTAAAAACAAGCTTCATTGAGTGGTAAAGACAACAAGCCTGGGGGAATTTATAGAAGGGAGCAGTCAATGAAGGCTGCAAAAAAGAAGCTCCAGTTTTGGTATCAGACAAATGGAAGTTGAAAGCAAGCCCCCTTCATCTACAGGAGGCATACTCTTCTTGATCCACGTGGTTACCCATATGACTTGCGTTAGCCAACAGGATCTTACTGGAGCTGATATGAATAAAGGCTTTAAGATGCTTGCCTGATTGGGTTTTGAACCTTTTGTCATGAAATTTTTGGTGAAGGTAAACTTCACCTATACCCTCTTCAGTTCTTTCAATGGGGACCTGCAGATTAAAGCAACAAATGACAACTTTTAAAATTAATATATTACATACGTGAGAATTTACAGAAAAAGAGAAACACAAAGAAATGGCTAGACCCAGGAGATTATATACCATTTTAACAAAGGAAAGGGGGTTTGGGATTTGAGGGATGATGTATTGTGGGAAATAACTAGGAAATATATGGGGAAACTAATGGAACATAAGGGTTATTTTAGAAAGATTCTTTAATGCAGACTCATCTCAGTGCTGACTCTCCATCTCTAGTGATAAGAGCTGCTCTCTTCTTCCTGGTATGGGAGAGGAGGGGACATAATTACAAAGGGAAATTTGTGCCCTGCTTTTGGCAGAAAACAGAAGGGCAGGGGACTTTTCCTGCATCTGCAGATTCTCAATAACCCTTATGCCAAAGCAGCATATTTGGGGTTGCATATTCTAATTCCATTCAACATGTCCCAGCTGCCTGCTGACCCCAGAAGATGAAAAGATACACAAGGCATGCTTGGACCCCTATAGTCTGGGACAAAGCCCAGCCTAGATGAGCTGAACTATAGCCAACCCACAGGTGCCTGAGTGAGAAATAAATGCTTATGGCCATGTGCCACTGAGAAAATCTAATGGATAGATGAGATATGTAATATAGTAATATTATAATCCTGATATGATTGTAATAATAATTTATTAATCAGTGAAATCGATATGATTGTAATAATACTTTATTAATCAGTGAGATGGGGGAAATATGTATGTTATTTGCAGTGGTGTGTGCTAAATTGCTTTAGTTGTGTCCAACTCTATGTGACCCTGTGTACAATATCCCACCAGGTTCCTCTGTCAATGGGATTCTCCAGGCAGGAATACTGGAGTAGGTTGCCATGCCCTCCTCCAATTGCAGTGGTATCATGAGAATTAAATGAAATATGAACTTAAGGTCTCATCCTGAGGATACAACTGAGGTCATGTTAATATTGATATCTGACCCACTCATGAGGACGTTTACTTCCTGAAAACAGGTCGGTAAGTAGTCCTGGTGTTCCTTAGTTTTGGGGTGTGATCCTCTACTCACCAGCCTCTGACCCCCACAATTTTGCAAGGGTACCACTCAAAACTCACGCTCCTCATTATTTACTGGCTCAGACTGGCCATTTGGTGAAACTTTCATGAAGACTCACCAAAAAACAGCGGAGGATCTGAGCTTCATGATGCAAGATGGCTTGGTTCATCTACTTAACAAACATCTATAGAGTACAGAGTGATGTGAATCAGCAGCTCTTTAAGCTGGATTCATGACTTAGGGCCATGGCTCTGATAGGGAGAATGAGGATCAGAAACACTCTCTCCCTCACTTGCACTCCATTAGTGAACTCCACAGCCTGCTAGGGCCCCAGAGAGTCAGAATTTGGTGAGACAGCTCTTTCAAATGTGAAAGATTCCTAGAATGTCAGGGCTGAGCAGAGATTATCTGTTAACCCAGTCTAGTTTTCCCCAGAAGCCCTGAGGGCCTGTTGCCCAGTCTGGGTTATTAGAGTCAATTTCCCTTCTGGCTTCTGTAAGGGCTTCCCCACCCATAGCCCTCAAGTCTGTTAAGCATGTCCAAGTCACAGGCATCAACAGCATATCAAGATTTGTTCCCAGAAGATATTCCAAGTTCCATGCAAACACTAGTCTACAAATGGCTTCTTGAGAGAGGGAGTATCTTTTGACTATGAGATCTTATTTATAGAAATAATACATGGAAAACACCAGGTGAGTGGTAGGTAGCCAGGAAGTGTTGATTCTTTTCTACTTCCTGGAAGAGAAGAAACCTGAGTTGGATTATGGAGCAGCTGGAATGAAAAAGAGAGAAGTCAGAAATTTCCGGGCCCAATGTTTAGTTCAGTTCAGTTCAGTTCAGTCACTCAGTTGTGTCTGACTCTTTGCAACCCCATAGACTGCAGCATGCTAGGCTTCCCTGTCCATCACCAACTCCCAGAGCTTGCTCAAACTCATGTCCATTGAATCGGTGACGCCATCTAACCATCAGTGTGTGTCAGGGGTGGGGAGCCCAATCATTTTACATCAGACCCTGAAGACAGCTCAGACATGAGATGACACTTAGATGAATAAAGTGGGCCCAAATGGCCTGCTAGTTGCTCAGGGCTACAGAGCAAATAGTTCAGGCCAGGTGTCTTTGCTCTGGGCATTTGCACACCTGTGAGCACTAGGGGACATCATTTTGAGGATGAAATTATTATAAGGACTCTTGGAATTACCGTAATTTCTAAAGTCTTGCTCATGTTTGTGCTAAGTCGCTTCAGCTGTGTCCAGCTCTTGGTGAGCCTATGGACTGTAGCCGGCCAGGCTCCTCTCCAGGGAAGAATACTGGAGAGGGTTGCCATTTTTTCCTCCAGGGGATCTTCCTGACCCAGGGTTTGAACCCGAGTCTCTTATGTCTCCTGTAGACAGACAGGTTCTTTACCACCATTGTCACCTAGGAAGGCCCTGAAGTCCCAATGAGTACTGTTTTTCTTACATTTGTGTCTCTTCTTCAAATGTTAACATTATTCATTTAAAACAGTTACTGATCTCTGTTCACTTTAAAATAAAATATTAAGGCTTTATTTTTTTAGATCAGTTTCAGGTTCATGGCAGAATTTTAGGGAAGGTACAGAAATTGCCCATATACTTCCAGAGTCCCACACATTCATAGCCTTTCCTGTTATCAACATCTCCCACCAGAGGCATACATTTGTTATAACTAACCAACCTACACTGGCACATCATAATCATCAAAAGTCTATAGTTTTCATTATGGTTTAATCCCTGTGTTGTACATCTGATGAGTTCTGGCAAATGCACAATGACATGTACCCATCATTATGTTATTAACATCATTCAGAGGGTTTTCACTACCCTAAAATCCTCTGTGCTTCCCCTATTCATCTCTCCCTACCCCTCTCTGATCTTTTTACTGTCTTCCTAGTTTTGCCTTTTCCAGAATGCCATGAGTTGGAATCATACAGTATGTAGCCTTTCCAGATGGACTTCTTTCACTTAGTAATAGGCATCCAAGTTTCTTCCATATCTGCTCATGGCTTTCTAACTTCTTTCTTTTTAGCTTTCAATAATATTCCATTATCTGGATGGACCATAGTTTATCCATTTACCTGCTGAAGGGCATCTTTGTTGTTTCCAAGTTTGAGCAATTATGAAAAAAGTTGTATTAAATATGTGTATGCAAGTTTTTGTGTGGACAGAAGTTTTCAGTTCATTTGGCTAAATACAAAGGAGTGCCATGGCTGGATTACATGTTAAGACTATGTTCAATTTTGTAAGAAACTGCCACACTGTCTTCCTAAGTGGTGAACCATTGTGCATTCCTGCCAGCAATGGATGAGAGTGGGACCAATGCCCTTTTCTGTTCTGTGACCTCTCAGCAAGGAGTCCTGTCAGGCTAAGTGACTCAGCCACAGGAGATGGCATGACATGTGAGACAGGCTGGTTCTCAAAGATCAACCCAGGACATTTTCTTTGTGGAGAGAATAGAAACTAAAAAATAAGAGCTCTCCTTACAGTGCGCCAACTAGCCAGGGCCAGCTAGGCTTTGGTTTCCTTGTCTCTAGTGCCTCTAAGAATCATTTTGGCCTAAGTGATGTGTTGAAGCCCTTTGCTGCTCTGCAAACACCAACAGCCATCAGGTAGCCACTTTGAGTTTCTTTGCCTATTGAGGAGCCAACTAGCATTCTCTGCATTTTGGGTTTTTTTTTTTTTTGGCCACACCAAGCAGCACATGGGATCTTAGCTTCCCATCCAGATAGAACCGCTGTGCCCCGTGCGTTAATCACCGGACCACGAGGGAAGTCTCCTCTGGTTTTCTCTTTGCAAAGCCTCTAGAAGGCAAATCCAGGCCTAGACTTGCAAGTTCAGGGCCTGCCTCATCTGAGCTTACTCACTGCTGAGTTCCCAGGTGGTGCTAACCCTCAAGGACACCACCAGCCCGGCAGCAGCTCTCTGTTGCATTGCCCACCCTCACCTCCGGGCCCTTGATCATGAGATCCCTCTCATCTGATGTGTCCCATCCTATCTGCTTGACCCCGATTCTGCCCATCCTGCATGAGTCAGCACCACCTCTGAATCTATCTTTCATTTATGGGCTACCACTATTGCCCTTGAGCACTGAATGCCTTGAAACATCTCTTGTCTTATCTTGGTAATGGTTTACAAATTTATTACATTCATGTGCTTTGGATATCAATTTTTCACTTTGTCTGTAACCTAGATTTCCTTTTGAGTGTAGGTCCTTTGGGTGTTGGAAGGGGTGGTTAGAGAAGTAGGGTCAGAAAACTATTTATTCCAGTGAAATAAACTAACATTGTGCCATTGGGTAGTTTAGTTTATTTAGGCAAATTGCCTACTATCTCAGAGTCTCCCTTCCCCAACCCATATATACATTATTCCTCTGGAAGATGGTATCAGTGTTGGAATTTGTGGTGTCGAAAAATTAAGTCAGGAGACTGCAAATAAGAAAAGCTTATTTAGGGTCTTAAGAAGTAAAATTTAGGAGACCCAGATTTGGGGAATCTGAAGGAGTCCTCCGAGGATGAGAAAGAGGGACTTAGAAAAATGAAAAGCCACAGAGTTTTAAAAAGTTGCCTAGTATGAATTGTGACTGACTCTGTACTTGGGTCTGAAAATATTTGCCTTAGGGAATCACAAATTGTTTTAGGGTAGGGGTCTGAAACATGGTGACTGTCATGAGTTATCTTAGGGTAAAGATGTGATAAGCAGCTTGAGTTTCTGACAGTTTTTCTGGGTTACTTCATCAGGTCAAAATGTTAGATTTCATCCAGGCTGATGTGCCTAAGTCACACTTCCTTAATAACCTCCCAGTGCCATTTTAGAGAGCTCTCTTAGCAATACTAACTCTATTTTGATTTTCTTTTCACAGTGAGATGCTTGTGGTAATATGTAGAGGTCTTCACACCGTCTGGTCATTGGGCCAAGCTCTGAAGTTAACATCTGCCTCAGTAAACTTGTGGTCTCCTCCCTCGTCTTAAGCTTTGCTTCCAGACATCCCCTCCAACATCTTCTTATTAATGGGCTTCACTTCTGGCTCTCATTGGTGTTTAAAGATTTCCGTAGCTGCAGTGCTTGCTAGAGTCTTGACAGCCAGCACCCTCAGCGACTTTCCACGTGTCCCCCTTGAGGCACGTAAAAGTTTCTGCACGTAAAAGTTTCTGCACACCTAACCACACAGAAAGCTGGCAAGACTCAGAGAAGCCAAATTCAGGCTCCTCCCCATTGGCTACAGCAAAAAGGCACTAGTTGTGCCCCAGCTATGAGAAATGGGTCATGGTGCTTTCCAACAGAAGCAGAACAGATCTTTCTATGCCCTGGGACTCTCCTGTGTTTAAGTTTGACGGTCAGTCCTCCTGGGAACTTGTTAAGTCATGTCTCTTTTGTGACCCCATGGACTGTAACCCACCATGCTCCTCTGTCCATAGGATTTCCCAAGCTAGAATACTGGAGTGGGCTTCCATTTCTTTCTCCAGGGACTCTTCCTGAGCCAGGGATTGAAACTGTATCTCCTACATTGCAGGCAGATTGTTTACAACTTAGCCACATAGGAATCCCCCTTGAGACTGGAGAAGATGTAAAAAAGAACTGTGGCATCTGTCTTCCTCCTCCGAACCCTATTTTTCTGTTTCCCTGCCACTCTTTGGGCTAGAAAGAGTGGATTTTTCTCTTACTTACTTTATTATATTCTTTCAACCATAGCATGTATTTGTCACAAATGGAGGACACACTGCCTCTACACTACTGATAGAAAAATCTGTGAACTAGTCTTCCAAATCTATCCCTTGCTATACTAAAAACTGTAGGAAACTCATCCCTTACCAGGTTTAATTTGATAGTCCATTATTCTGTTAATCTGAAACCAAATATTTTGGCTTTCTTCTACCTTCTGGTTATAAGCTTCAGGGCTCTCTATGAGAGAGAAGACTTCAAAGGAAGATGAATTATAGGGAAAGTTAAAATACACTGGCTTAATATTTGTGAATATTAACTCAAATTTCACTTTAACATTTGTGGTTTTATTTTAGTTCTTGTATTTGTGGATTTTGTCTCTATAAGTAAGTAGAATGCTTGTTTTAACTACTAGAGTTTCACATACTATTTATCAGAAAAGAAAATTAGAAACAAAATTTTACAGCTTTACTGAGGTATAATTGACCTACAATATACAGCACGAATTTAAAGAATACGACTTGATGAGTTTTGAAATAGGTAAACAAAGTGAAACTATCATCATAATTAAGATAAGGAATTATCTATCACTCTGAGAAGTTCAAAAACCCTCTTTCCCCCAATATCATCCCAATCCTTACTTGCCCTAAGCAGTCAATGATAATCTTTCTGTCAATATAGATTAGTTGGCATTGTCTAGAAATTTATGTGAAGAATAATTTGATATGTACTCTTTTGAGGGGGAGGGTCTGGCTTCTCTAACTAAGCATAATAACTTTAATATTTATCCATGATTTTTTTTGTGTGTATCAATAGTTCATTCCTTTTTATTACTGGTTAGTAATCCATTTTATGACTATACCATAGATTGTTTATCTATTCTTTTCCTCATAGACATTTAGGTTGTCTCTAGTTTAGGGCTATTACGAAGGAAGCCACTTTGAACACTGGTGTACAAGTGGACATGTATTTTCATGTTTTATTGGGTGAATAACTAGGAATGGAATGACTAGGTTGTATGGGAAGTAGAGTTACCAGATTTAGTAAACAAAAATATATAAACCCCAATTAAATTTGAATTTTAGATAAACAAGCAATTCTTTAGTATATATATGTCCCATTTAGGACATACCTAAATTAAATTTTTTTCACTGTTTATATGAAATTCAAATTTAACTTTGTGTCTTTTATCTGGCAACACTAAATTAGGAAGTGTACTATTAACTTTTTAAGGAATTCCTCAAGCTTAGTTCCTAAAGTGGTTGTATCATTTTACATTCCCATATTGCATTCCAGTACTTTTTGCCACCTGATGCAAAGAGCTGACTCATTAGAAAAGACCCTGATGCTGGGAAAGGTTGAAGGCAGGAGGAGAAGGAGGCAAGAGGGGACAAGAAGGTTGGATGGCATCACTGACTCAATGGACGTGAGTTTGAGCAAGCTCCAGGAGATGAAGAACAGGGAAGTCTGGAGTGCTGCAGTTCATGTGGTGGCAAAGAGTCGGACACAATCGAACAACAACATTCCCATGATGAGTAAATGAGGGGCTTCCCAAGTAGCTCAGTGGTAAATAATCCCTATTTCAGTATTCTTGCCTGAAAAATCCCATGGACAAAGGAGCCTAAGAGTCAGATATGACTTAGCAAATAAAACAAGTCCCCAGGAGGATTGATCCTCAAACTTCAACACAAGAGAGTCCTAGGGCATAGAGTCAGACATGACTGATTGAGCATGCACGTGCGAGCAGTCAATGAGAGTTTCCTTTACTTCATGTCCTTGCCACTACTTAATATAATCAATCTTTTGAATTTTACCAATCTAATGAATATGAAGTGGTATTTCAATGAGGTTTTAATTTGCCTTTCCATCATGAGTAATGACATTAAAGTATATTTTCGGTCTGCTTATTTGCCCTCCCTATAGTCAGCTTCATGAGGAGGTTATTTTGTTCAGTTTGTTTCTCCTGTTTTTGGATTGAGTTTCTGCTCTTTTATTATTGAGTTGCAAGGATTCTTTACATATGATACATTCAAGTCCTCTGTCATATACATTTTTTTGCAGATATATTTTCTCAGTTTGTAACTTGCCTTTTCATTGGGTAAGTGTTTTTTGAAGAGCAAGAGTTCCTCATTTTGGTCAAGTCCAGTTTACTGATTTTTTAAATTTATAATTCATGTTTTTTGTGTGTGTCCTACATAAGAAAATCTTTGCCAAATTCAAGGATACTAGCACTTTCTTCCACAAGTTTTATAATTTTAGTGTATACATTCTATGACCAATTTTAATTTTTATATCTGGTATAAGGGAGGAATCAAATTTTTTGTTTTATTTTTGCTTATGACTACTAAGTTGTTTTTATGAAAACATCTTTCTCCCTCCAAGGCAGATAATTTTTTTTTTTTGCAACTTTGTTGAAAATCTGTGTGTGTATGTGGGAATTTCTGGAATCTCTATTCTTTGCCATTTATTTGTCTATTTTTATGCCAGTATGACACTCACTGTCTTAAACACTATAGCTTTATGATAAATCTTAAAATCAAGTAGTGTCAGTCTTCCAGTTTTGTTCTTCTATTTGTTTTTACATATTTTCTTTTACATTGCTTTATTTATCCCAGGTCTTTGCATTTCCATATAAATTTTAGAATCAACTTGGCAATTTCTACCAAAGTATCCTGCTAAGATTTTGATTGTTATTGCATTGAATCTATAACCCTATTCAAAAAGGATTGCTATCTTGAAAATATTAAGTCTATTAATCTATAACATGGTATATATCTCCATTTTATTTCGGTTTATTTAATTTTTCTCTTTGTTTAGTTTTAAGTGATGCTCTTAGTTTTCAGAATACAGACTTCATAAAATTTTGTTAAATTTATCCCTAAGTATTTTATATTACCAGATACTGTGTGCTGTTTTAGACTTCATCCACCCATCATATGCACCCTCCAGCTGATGGGCATCCAGGTTGCTCCATCACCTCGCTCTGTCAGTACTGCTGTGAGGAACATCCTCCTTCATATATACTCCCCATGGGACCTGCGCAGTCTGTGGAGTCCACACTCAGGAGGGTTTGCTGAGTCTATAGATATTTAATTTCACCATTGAGGCCATATTGCTTGCCAGTTTGCCCTCCTAGTGACTAAGAATGAGAGTTACTATTTTCCCATATGCCTGTCTTTCTCATTCTTGCAAATATGATGGCTATGAAGTTATACCTTTTAATTTTAGTTTGTATTTCTTTGACTTCAAGTTAGATTGAGCAGCTTTTTATTTGTAAGTCATTAAATTTTCTTCATTTATGAATTACCTGATAGTAGGTTTTGAATATTTTTTCTACTGGGTTTTCTGTTTGTTGTGGTGGTTAATTAACATACATTCCTAGCGCGATCTATATATTGCTCCTTTGCAGTGTTGGATGTTACAAATGCCTTCTCTCAGCCTGTCACCAATCCACCAACTTTGGCTGTGGTAGACTTTTCTGAATAAAAATCCTTTATTTTTGAAGAGGGAAAATCTATATATTGTTTTAAAAAAATCTTTCCTTATTAAAATGTGTAAAATATTCTCCTACAATTTCTACTAGCCTTGTGGTTCTACTTTTTATGTTCAATTTTTAATTTATTTTGAATTTTAAAAATAAAGGACATGAGGTACAATTTCAATCTTATTTTTCTGCATATGATTGGCCAATTTCTTAACTCTATTTATTAAATATTCCACTCTTAGTCTCACTGAGTTGTGATAATATTTTTATCACACATCAAATTTCCATATTAATCCAGTCAGTTCCTGTGATCCCCATTTTTTCACCTGGAATCATTTGTCTGTTCCTGCATCATCACCCTACTATTTCTGCTATTATGATTTTGTTGTATCATAATACTGGGTAGGTCAATGCACTTTACTTTTGTTTTTTTAGTTAGTTATGCATGCATTTTTATTCTTTCATATAAATTTTAAAATCAGTTTGCTAGTTTCTCACAAAATCAGGACTTTGATTAAAATTTCAGTGAATTTATATATCAACTATGAGGAAACTGACATATTTTTATGTTGTTATCCCACCCATGAACTTGGTATATTGCTTTATTTATATCTTCTCTATATACTTTTAAAAAATGCTTATTCATTATTTATTTTTGGCTTTTGTTGCTGCATGCTGGCTTCCTCTAGTTTTGGTGAACAGGAGCTATTCTCTAGCTGTGGTGCCTGGGCTTCTCATTGCGGTGGCCTTCCTGTTCCAGGACACAGGCTCCAGGATATGTGAGTTTCCGTAGTTTCAGCTCCCTGACTTCAGCTTCAAAGCACAGTCTTGGGAGCTGTGGGGCACAGGCCCAGCTGCCCCGAAACATGTGGAATCGTCCCAGACCAGGGATCGAACCCATGTCCCCTGCATTGTTAGAGGACTCTTAACCACTGGACCACCAGGGAAGTCCATTATATACTTTTAAATTATTTTTCTTGGTAAAGATCTATTGAATTCATTGTTAAGTTAATTATTAGACATGTTTGTTTATCCTTTTTATAACTGTATTGTTATTGTAAATGAACTAAGTTACAATATTTATTATTTTATTAAATATTTGTTTTTAACAAATATAATTCTTTAATATTTTATCATTTGGTTATTTGTTGGTGTAGGAAAATGCTAATCTTTAGAAAAATCTTTTGGTCTCATTGTGAGGATTGTGGGATCCTAGTTCCCAGACCAGGGGTTGAACCCACACCCTCAGCAGTGAAAGAATGGAATCTGAATCACTGCTCTGCCAGGGAATTCTCGAAAATATTGTTTGTTTTTTTTAAATTGACATTTTATACCGCAACATTTTGGACACTTTACTGGGACTTCATATGACTCGCAACTTGGCCTCTCCCTCTATCAGACCGCAGAAGGACTACCATTTCCCCAGTTCCCAGGGGCTTTGCAGTGATTAAGCAGTAGATAAATTTGGAGGTCTGTCTCAAACTTGTCAAAATAGTCATTAAGCATGAAGAGAAAGTCCAAAGCACGGATCATAAATTCAAATACCTATGTAGGTTAAGTTTGAACAGCAGGGAATGGTGGAGACGGGGGCAAACCAGAAAGCACAAGATCTATCTAAAAGGAGCAGACCTCAGCTTCAGCCAGTTCTTACCACACAGCAATGAAAGTCCAGTTTTTTCACATCTGTAGATTTTTCTAGGAAAAGTCTAAAATCTTTAAGATAACATAATTGAATTTTTAAAAGTATTTGGTGGACCAAATAAATCACATCTGTGTGCTAGATCTGTTTGACGATCTACTGAACTTCACCCTCTGGCCTAAGAATGTCCCAAGGAGAGGGGACGATAGGGAAGTAACAGTATCACCTCTGGACTCCATCCTCCCATTCCTTTTTGTCTCCCCGGCCTCAACCCCAGGCCCTGTTTCCTTCACTGTGCAGGGTTCTATTCCAGCCAGCATGGACATCGGACTTGTGGGAACTGAGCTGAGAACATAAGGAGAGAAATGGAGATCAAGGCTGGACCTACATCATACTGTCTGAGAACTCTCAGATGGAGATCAAGGCTGGACCTACATCATACTGTCTAAGAACTCTCAAGAGAACAGGAGTCTAAGCTGGAACAGGAACTGATGGAGGACCTACTAGCTTCCCTGGTAGCTCACATGGTAAAGAATCCAGCCTCCAGTGCAAAGACCCAGGTTCGATCCCTGGGTTGGGAAGATCCGCCAGAGAAGGGAATGGCTACTATTCCAGTGTTCTTGTTTGGAGAATTCCATGGACAGAAGAGCCTGGTGGGTTACAGTCCACAGGGTCTCAAAGAGTTGGCAGAAGTTTTACTTTCTTTCTACCGGCTTCAATTGAAGTGATTGAAGTGGTTTGGCTCTGGAATCACTCTTTTCTTTCCAGAATCAGCTGAGATGAGCATGTTTGGGCAACTGTCTCAGATCAGGACACCTCCCAAGAGTCCATATTCTGGGCCTTAATCAACCTCCCATGGTGTTTTAGGTCGGTAATATGGACTGAATTGTGTCCTCCTAAAACTCACGTATTAGAGTCTTAACTTCCGGTACCACAGAATGTGATCACATTTGGAGACAGAGTCTTTCAAGAGATATTTAAGGTAAAATGAGGCCATTAGGATGGGCCCTGATCCACTAGGACTGGTGTCCTTGTAAAAGGAGGAGATTAGGGTACAGACATACACAGAAGGAAGACTATAAAGAGATACCGTTAGAAGACATGCCACCTCCGTGCCATGGAGAGGCCTCAGAAGAAACCACCCTGCTGACATCTTGATCTTGGAATTCCAGTCTCCCCACAGCAAGAAAATGAGTTCTGTTGTTTAAGTCACCCAGTCTGTGCTACTTTGACATGGCAGCTCTAGAAGACTAACATAATTGTGTTTCTTGGAAACAGATTCTTTGTGCGAGGTTGTATGGAAAGGTTTATAGGAGCCTTTATAGGAGATGTCAGGAAATCTAATGTGAAAACAAGGAGGGCAGAATTGGGCAGAGGGAGAATTTGCACTAGAATGAGGGTGCCACCAAGGTGGTGTTCTGGAGCTGGGGTGGCCCTTTGTTCCAAATTGAGGCAAGGAGCCTTTGGTTTCCTACACCAATCATTATCCAGGTGAAGGAGGGGTGATGATTTTTTTTACCCTCTAAGGAATGTTTGGCAATGTCAGAACTTTTTTGGCGGTCACAACTGGCCTACGAGGGGGTGTGTTGGGGGGGGGGTTGCTGCATGCATTACTGGTTTCTAATGGGCAGAGACCAGTGACGCTGCTGTAGCTCATCCTAATGCCCAAGACAGGCAACCCTCCTCCACGGCCCCACGACAAAGGAGCACCTGACCCCAGATGTCAATAGTGCTGAGACTGTGAAAACCTCCCTCCCGACATTAACCAGTCACTGGCCCTGAGCTGCATGTGGAAAGGTTTTACCTTGGGCAGATCCCTGTCACTGATGGCAATTCCCAGTGAGGAGTACAGCTATGGACTGTTAGTGGCCTGTGTTCCCAGCAGCTGGAGAACAAGCGTGTTTGCCATGAAGAGCATCTAAGTGGACCAAAGAGCCCTTGATCTGACCCTTCAACTTCTCTTTCTAATATCAATAACCAATCATGTTCAGGGCACCGTCCTGAGAGTTTTACACGCTACCCTACTTGACTGCATGTGTGCTGAGTCACTTCAGTTGTGTCTATTCTCTTTGCAACCCTATGTTCTGTAGCCCACCAGCCTCCTCTGTCCATGGGATTCTCCAGGCAAGAATACTGGAATGGATCTTCCCCACCCAGGGGTCGAATGTTGAGTCTTCTGCACTAGCAGGCAGGTTCTTTATCACTAGGCCACCTGGGAAGCCCTGTTATCCCACTTAAGCCTCATAAAAAGCCCAAGAGGTGGGCTATATGGCCAATACTTCGTAAAAGAATAATCTGGGACTCAGAGAGGTTAATCACTCACCCCAGATTACAGAGTTAGTAAGCAACAGAACCAGAATTTGTATCCAGGGCTGTCTGACTCCAAAGCCTAATGTTTTCACAAGCAGGAAGGACAATCTTTGCTAAAACAAGAACAGTACACAGAGGAGTAAGACGATGGGCTACAGACTCAGCCTAGAACTGATAGAAACCCAGCCTCACAACAGCAGAGCCCTGAGACAACGGCTGATACCGTGTGAACATCACAGGACCCAGCCCCTGAGCTCAGGCTCTCTGGAGAGGAGACTCCTGCCACCTCTCTATCCACAAATGTTAATGGTTACCAGCAATAATCCCTCTCATAAGGGGATTTTTTCTTTTTGCCTCCTTGAAGTGAATGTATGGACTTTAGGACTTTGTACAATGACAAGAGTTAACTACAAAAAAGTAAAAAAAAAAAAAAAAAAGCAGCCACTTCCTAGGAGTCAATGGTATAAAAATAATTTTTATTTACTACTGTAAATAAAGTAGTGCAAAGAGTAGTTTAGACCCACAATATTGCATTACTGATTTATTTACTACCTTAGCAGCATACAGTGTGGGCAGTTGGCTCTTTCTCTTCTTCTCTCTCTCTCAGACACACACACACACACACACACACACACACACACACACACACACACACNTTTTATTTACTACTGTAAATAAAGTAGTGCAAAGAGTAGTTTAGACCCACAATATTGCATTACTGATTTATTTACTACCTTAGCAGCATACAGTGTGGGCAGTTGGCTCTTTCTCTTCTTCTCTCTCTCTCACACACACACACACACACACACACACACACACACACACACACACACACACACCCCTACGCAGATGCGGGCAGGCATAATGGGTGGGGAATGAGACTATGAGCTAAAGTCTGGTTTCCTGCGTTTTCCACTGCTGCCAGTCTATTCTAATGGGTAATTCATGGAAAATACTACACTTAAATACTAAGAATTTTCTAAATGTTATTTTATGGATTGCAATTGAAAAGTAAATGACATCCAACAGTGTCATTAACTGCTTTGGAAGCATTACGACCCTAGAAAAAATCAAGGAGAAAAATGTAAACCCATTTACAAAGCCATTGCCTTTCCTGTGTTTCCAGCCTTAACCTATTCATTTCAAGGTGTCTCAGAAATGCTGGTCTTAGATGTCAAATGGAAAGCTGTCCGTGGGACTGCGAGGAGCAGGGCAGTGGCAAACACGCACACCAAAGATTATCCAGCTGGTAGAGAAGTCACAATTTTCTGTTGTTTTAATAAAATGGAATGAACAGGGGCTAAGATTCTTAAAATGCACCTCAGTGTATAAGGATTTGGATATACCACAAGGCAAACTCTGGCTCCCTGTATACACAATCATCAGGCAGGGACATCCAGAATAACCCAGCTAACCTTCCCAACACACCTCTGTGATCAGGATGCTCCTTGTATTTGTTTGATAACCTTTGGTATAACCACTGTCTGCTCTGGGTATTTCTTTAATAAAAAAAAAAAAAAAAGACACCAAGTGCAAAATTCACGTCCAGTTGAGAAGACATTTAAGGTGTATAATGCCCCAGCCACAGCTCTCCAATACCAGTTGTTGAAAGGATTCTCTCTCATCTGGAGCGACCTGGATAGCACAGTTCACCCACGTGGCTCTGGATTGTTGGTGATGGTGGGCTGGTCCTGAGCGGAGGGATCTGCCGTTGGAGTCACAGCTGGACTTGCAGTGGGGGGTGTAGGGTTTGCAGAGGCTCGGGCTGCTGTCAGGTGGGAACCGCTGGCTGCAGAGACACGTGCACAACACATGCTGAATCACACAACCACACCTGGACTCTAGCAAGCCAGAAGAGATGCTGCTCGTCTAGTGTCCTTGATACTGTAAACAGATGAGCAACTTTGGACCCATTATCTAGGTTCTTTTTTGCACTTTGGTGTTTCCTCCCATAAAATGGCAATTGGAATAGATATGCAAAGATCTCTAGGAGTCTAAGTCTTAAAATTATGCTGCGAATTCCAGGTAAATATTAAAGAAGAAAGAAAAAGGGGAAAAGAAAGGGAAGAAGGTGGAGGGACGGAAAGTAGGAAGGAAGGGAAAAACAACTCTTGGTCTATGTTTTCTATGGTCAGATCTCTCTCTCTCTGTTTTTTTTTTTTCCCGCTTGGTGTTGATGCAATGCAAGCTATGGATTATAGCAATCAATCAGAAAAGAGTGTTGGTTTCATTCATACTCTGATTCCATTTGGATGATATACCAAATTTGATTTAAATTGACTTATTTAAGTACATGTATATAAGCTTTGGAAAACATGATTACCAGGCTTAATTATTTATAATTCTACCTTTAGTAAGAAGCTTGGACCATCATAAAGATTAAGGAGGCTTATAAAGTTTTATACCTTANGTTGGTTTCATTCATACTCTGATTCCATTTGGATGATATACCAAATTTGATTTAAATTGACTTATTTAAGTACATGTATATAAGCTTTGGAAAACATGATTACCAGGCTTAATTATTTATAATTCTACCTTTAGTAAGAAGCTTGGACCATCATAAAGATTAAGGAGGCTTATAAAGTTTTATACCTTATGTCAATAGTTTTCAAGTGGGGGTAATTTTGATTTCCAGGAGACAGTTGGCAACGTCAGTAGACATTCTTGGTTGTCACAACTGGAGGGTGAGGTGCTACTGGCATTTAGTGGGTAGAAGCCAGGGATGCTGCTAAGCATCATAAAATGCCGATGCCAGCCTCCCCTGCTCCCATCAACAGGAGTGATTCAGCTCCAAATACCACAACTGCTAAGGCAGACACACCTGCGTTAGTCACTGAGGCTGAGATATGTCTTGGTCCATCCATAAAACTGGGCTCTGGGACCTGACTGCCCTGCCTTTAATCAGTGATGTAACCTTGGACAAGTTACCCACTCTCTTTCTGCATCTAGAAAAACGGGCAAAATAAGAATATCTATACCTTATTGTCATAAGGATTAAATGAATCAATGTATATTCCGTTCTTAAACCAGTGTTTGGTTTGTCTACATACTCATTAGCTCTTAGCTGTTACTACTAGTGACCTGGCTAACCATGATAATATGTTGATTTATCAATTTCTGGGGCCTGGCTGGCAGGACTGATGAAAACATTTTTTTCTGGGATGCCTATTGCTCACTATTAGACCCCAGGAGCTTATGAAAATAGCTAAAACTTTGAAGCCAGAAAACCAAAGAGTCACATGGTCCTGCCAGTTCCCAGTTGCTGAGCGATCTTGGGCAAGTTACTTAACCTCTCTGAGCTGCAGTTTCACTGTCAAGTGGGGGTAGCATGACATATGGCTAGTACAGTGGCCATGCTTTGTGGGAACAATTGCTAGCTTGCCTTTAAGCAGTGCTTTTAAGTTCTGCAGTCCTTGAGTCAGTAGGTGGGATCCCTTTTAAAGGTTCCCAAATGTCCATCCTGAAATGTACTAGCTTGCAGAATATGTCACCAGATGCTGATCATCTGACTTCTAGATAAACTCTTCAAGATTTCCACCTCTGAGAGGCTATTCTGGATAAACCAGGAATGGGCTCCAAAGCCTCTGACCTTTTTGCATATGTAAAGGAATTCTTCAAGGAACCCCCTCCAATATCTACAGAAGACTTTGTGAATCCAGAGATCGTTCTGAAAGAACAAAACGGTGGTGATGGTGGTGTGGGGTGGGGGGTGGTGCCCAGGTGTTATGTGATGATAGGACACTTCGGGTCAGAGTCATCACTCTGAAAGGGACCTAACCACGCATGGCAGGGACTGTGAGACCAGGTGATTCGGTAGAAGGACCATTTGTTGGACTCAGGAGACCTGTTCTAGGCAAATCACACTTATCAATCACTAGTAGGCAACTTTGGGGTAGATACTGAATGGCAGACATCTCAGTCCTAAGATGATGCTTGAATCTCATAGGCCTCGGTTTCCTCATCTGTAAATTGAGGGGCTTGGATCACATGGTGTCCAAAACCTTCTCAGGCCCAAAAATTTATCCTTCTGATGATTCTCTGAGGAAGTTAATGTAGTACTAAGTCACTTGTTTTTCCATTCCAAGCTCAGGGAAATGTTTAAATCACCATGGTAACAAGATAAATCAGCAATCACTTTTCTGATTAAAACAAAAAAGTGCCAATGTGTAAATGTAGAAAGAATGCATAATTGGCATTGCCACCACTGAAATCTTGTTAGAACGTAATGAAAATGCTTAGTGTTTCAGCAGTAAATTTGCTGTTATCCATGTGAGAACTCTTCCATTTTCATCAGGAGTTTGCAATCATTGGACAAGCCCCGTCCCCCATAGTGGGTCACAATTTTAGAATGGCCTCTTTGTCTCCACTCACCTGGAATCCATTCTAATTTGATTACCGGACTAGAATCAAGATAACCAGGAAAACCAGCATGCTGCTTAAAAAATTGCAGAGTGCATTCCAGAGCCAAATAGAAGTGATTTTTGGATTATTTGCTGCTTAGGGGACCATTTCCTGTTCATTAGTGAGAAAAATCAAGAGTTGGCCCTGGGTTGGCAGACTGCAGTCCATGGACCTAATGTGACTTGCTGCCTGTTTCTGTATAGTTTGCAATCCAAGAATGGTTTTTGCATTTTGAAATGGTTGAATAAAAATCAAGAGTACTATTTTGTGATATGGGAGAAGTATATGAGATTTAAATCGTCACATCCACAGTAGCATTTTATTGAAGACCAGCCTCATCATTTGTTTTCCAGTATCGTCAATGGATGCTTTCGAACTATAATGAAAGTTGAATAGTTGTGACAGAGATGGCCCTCAAAGGCCCAAATGTTTATCATCTGGCCCTTTTCAGAAAAAGTTCGCCAACCTCTGTCGTGAACCATTGTAGGAAAAATATCTGCTTGCCAGCTCACCAGATGTGAGCACAAAGAAAAGAATAGTAGAGAATATATTGGGTGAATTGGGAGATAATTGAATATTTACAAAGACAGGGGAGGTAGGTGCAGGTTAGGTGAGGGAGGGAAACTCTGAAAATCTGGACTAAATCTACTTCATTTGAGCCTCTGGCTCCAGCAGGGCCCAGCCCATGTAGAAAATCCATGTCATTTAAACATTTCTCATGAGTAAAGATACCAGTAGGGCACCAAGGGTAATGAGATAGGAGAAAAGTAAAATCTCACCATTAAATCACTCTGACTTTAAAGCTACTGCTTTTTTCATGAGCCCCACTTTGTGACATTTTACTGTAATTTTAGAAGAAACCTCATTAGCTGGAAATGTAGAGGACAGGGAAAGAGTAGGAAAAGGTTTAATTAATCTTGCTCGTATCATCTTATTCTTTTTAAAAGACCCCTAAATTAACTATTTAGGGGAAACGGATGAGTTGGCTTAAATTATGAATGTTTTGAATTGGCTGACATTGGTTCCAAAGGTGACCCTGTGTCATGCCCGGAGCAGGTAGTTCTACAGATCTTGCTCTCTCCTGTGTATTATGTTTAGACATAAAGTTTACACTAATCTCAGGAAGGCGGGCCTTTCTCTGAAATGGTCATTACATTGTCTCCCTTTTACTTTCTACTAGACAGCCGGGCTCCATACTTTTTTTTGGCCTTGGGGAGATTTGTGACAAGAGAAATGGAGATGCTCCCAGACACACTTTGGGATTTCCCCCTAAAGCCCGGGTCCATTAAGGCAATTATGCTTGGCATCTTTGACAGGGAGGGAAGAGGAAAGTGCTTTAGAGATGCAATGAGGTGGGGAAAGGAGGTTTTTGGAGGGTGAGAAAGATGCTGAGCCTGGCTGGGAGTATAGCTCAGTGGAATTCTCATCTTGCCCTGCAGCAATCTGAGAAAGGAAGAGTTGGGGGAAGAAAGGCTAATGGTGATCAGCTTTGAGATCACTGATGACTCAGAAGCTGCAAAGCTGAAGGACCCGGAAGGATGCTGTAGACCCGGATCAGTGTGTATTCTGCTATCAGACTGGTGATCACCTGAGTGGTTAGTGCCACCCAAGACCCATGGACCTTATCACGTCCCTGCGAGGCATCAGCTTCCAGAAAGATTGAGCCATCTGGGGGGAATGCAAGCTAGGAATCAAAAACAATTTCCCTCAAAGGAAAAAAAAGATCTATTGTGTGTACACAATATTTTTTGTGGACTTATTCTGGTATGCTTGCTAGAATAATTAGTATCTTTGTTTAGTTGGTTTTTGAAAACGAGTTTTATGTCTTAGAAAGAGTCTAACACCAAAGAAAAGCATGCTAGATTCTGGTAGTATTGTGATACTGACTGAGGTAAACAAGCTCTTTAAGTGTAGGCATTACCTGGCCTCAGCATGTTTTAATTGAAAGGAAAATGCCCCAGAGACCATTACTCCTTAGGAAGCTACCAGCTAACATTTCTTGAGTCCTGAAGAACCCTATATTCTTTCATTTGGCTTTCTCAACTATAATACAAGGTAGGTGTACTACTATTTTTGCTGTTTTATTTATTTTTCTTTCTTTTCTTTTAAAAAAATTATTTTTAGAGTATAGTTGCATTACAATGTTGTGTTAGTTTCTATGGTACAGCAAAGTGAATCAGCCATATAAATACATATATCCCTCTTTTTTGGATTTTCTTCTCATTTAGGTCCCTGCAGAGCACTGAGTAGAGTTCCCTGAGCTATACGGTAGGTTCTCATTATTTATCTTTTTTATCCATGGTACCAATAGTGTATATGTCAATCCCGATCTCCCAGTTCATCCCATTCTCCCCCACACCCCGTCCCCTCTTGGTATTAGTATGTTTGTTCTCTATGTCTGCGTCTCATTTCTGCTTTGTAAATAAGATGGTCTTCTGCTGTTTTAGAGAATGGGAAACTGAGGAACAGAAAGGGTCCCTCCCTTGCCAAAGGTCACACAACTAGCAACAGGCCGGAATCTGAGCAGCCTGTGCTGTCAGCTACTGTCCTGCACCGCTAGCCTTCTGAATGCAGGACAATTTAATGTGGCAAACACAGTGAAATGTTGACTATATATCACAAAGCGAATAAACTCAGGAGGAAAATGAAGGTAGCTGGAGCTGAACGCAAAATGGATGGACAGGTCAATTTAAAGGTCTGGCCATAAATCATTAGTTTTTAAAAACAACTGACAGTAAAAAATGCAAATCACAAAATGACAAAGATCCCTAACTTATGGCACAATCCTCCCACCCAGAGCCTTAAGGGAGGCTCTGAGGGCAACAAACCCTGTCCCTCTGTACTCTAAAGCAGTCAGCATCCGGGCTGCATTCCTGCACCAGCTACACTATGGGCAGGGTTGCCACCTGCGCCTACTACATCCATCCCAGTCGTGGGGCAGCTCATGAACCTTGGCGCATCCAGGAGGAGCCTGGGGCAGAAACTTGGCCCTCTCAGGACCCCCCGCAGTGCTTCTCATCTTCTCTGTGCTCCAGTCTCCCCTTGCCTCATTGCCCAATCACTGATGGAGTACCCTCTTATTCCAAAACTAGAGACAAATCTGCACCTATGTTGAAGACTTAAAAAATACGGAAATAATTTACTACATATTTTAATTCAATGTTAGTCCTAACAGAGCTGGTAGGTAACTCCGTGGGGGCATGTGTTGGAAATACCTAGAGTTTTTGTTTTTGTTTTACTGGGCCCTTGTGATTCCAAGTATGATCCATAGAATAGCTCTGTGGATGCGACCTGAAACCCTGTGTGAAATGCAGGATCTGAGAGGCCACCCCCAGACTGACTGACCTAGAATCTACATTTAACCAGATCCATGCCTGATTTCTGTGCACACTGAAATTAAGAAGCACGGGGCTAGGATATATACATTAAAATACATGTTATTTTATTATAATTGCTTTCTTTTTTATTTCTTCTTTATATTGCTGTTTAGAGTATTAAAAAAAATAAGTATATAGGCAGGTTACTTATCCTTCATTTCAGGATACTAGAAAATGTGTTTAAAAATATGTCTTATGTAAGATGACAATGGGTCAGAGGCAGATGGTAGCCCCTGCTGTAAAGTATTGTGAGTGTGAAAAAGCTCAGATGTCAGCTGCCCTACACCCTTTCTTGGATTTTATTTTGTGATTTTGGGCAAACCGCGTCATTCCTGTAGCCCCCATTTTATCATCTGTAAAATGAAGGGCATAGAATTAAATTATTTTATTAAAAATTAAATTATTATTATTTATTTATTAAATTAAATTATTTTATATATATATATATATTCAGACTTCTCCAGTGCTCACCAAAGGGAAGAAGTATGTATATTTTCAAGTGAAAGAGTTTGAAAAAAGTGAAGAAAAAAAGAGAAAGAAAGAGCAAAGGATACATAGGAAGGGGAAAACATACCAAAAGGCAGGAGGGACAGGGAGATGGAAATGTGGAGGGACTGATAATGAAGCTATGGAGAAAGGAAAAAAAAGACGACTTCTGATAAAAGCCATTCTACCAGCCCATGAATTTTCATGGCTACCAGCTGGCATAAAATCATAAAGACAATTTTCAGCTCCTCTAACGGAATTGCATTTGTAATAATCATAACAATATTTCTACAGAGTAAAAATGACAAAGATAATTTGAAATGGAAAACACTGACAAGATGCAAAATAAATGTGCTCTACCTGGCAACAAATTTAGGGACGGGACAGAATTTGCATGAGGAAGATTTATCAGCCAGCATGCTACAGGGCATCAAACCTGGAAGGGTTTTTGATGGTTCCTTATTAACCTCCTCAGGTAATCAGGGAAAATGACACTGTATTAGCCTCTCAGAAGACTGACTTCCATCTCACCATCGAATATGTGCTGAAATGCACTCCTTTTGCTTTTCATTATTTGCTACACAAACAAGGCTGTGCCGATGCTCAAACGCCATGTCCACTCCTAATGTATCCATTTGTAAATGTCCCTGTTGGTCTTCGTGCATAATTCGGTCCGGGTGTAGCTTCCCAGGTGGTGGGGAATTGGAATTCTCCACTGAGAGGCGTTTGCAAATTTGAGCACCTACTAAGTGTGAGGTCATAAGTGATGAGACCAAGGCCTTCCTCTGACTCAGCCTATGGTCTCACAGGAAAGACAGACACAACAGCAAACTTTATCAAGAGGGTCTTATATATCAGATAAACATAACATCTAGCATTGAGCTACAGTTGTCATTTTAGTGCCACAAGTATTTGTTTTCACTGAGCTCTCCTAACAGCCCTGAGAAGTAGCTACTGTTGTAACTTATTTTACTGATGAGAAATTAGAGGATCAGGAAGGTGAATAACTGTCCATAAGTCACACAGCTAATGAGGCGATAAGCCTGGACTCTAAACCCAGCTAGAAGGACTGCCCCACCCCAGTTCAGAAAAGAACCACTGACTAGTGGAAGCCGCACTAGACAAAACGCTGGCTCCATTGGCCCTCCCGGCCCCACCCTGTGAACCTAAGTGACTGGGTATGCTATTCATCACAGGAGCTTCTTTACCATCCCACACGCTTGACTGGTATACACAGGAAGACTTTGTGCCAGAGGGAGCCCTAGAACTGAGTTTTGAGACACACAAGGTATAGTTTTGATGTGTGTGCACGTGCGCTCAGTTGCTCAGTGTGATCCGACTCTGTGACTCCCGGGATTATAAGCTCCTCTGCCCCTGGAATTTTCCAAGCAAGAATACTGGAGTGAGGTGCCACTTCCTCCTCCAGGAGATCTTCCTGACCCAGGGACTGAACCCACATCTCCTGCATTGGTGGGTGGATTCTTTATCACTGTGCCACCTGGGAAATCCATAGTTGTTTTGATAGCAGGTATATTTTCAATGGGAGTAGACATTTGTGTTCAATTTCTTAAGCACCTTATGTTTTTGTTTTTTAAATCCTTGCTTATTTTGAAAAATATAACAATACTTGGAGGCTTGCATCAGCCAGAGATTACCATATAGCCCTAGGGGTAACCATCACTTGGTGAATGACCCTCCTAACAAAAGGCAACAGCATGGCCAAGGGGGGAAAGTGTCATTTTTCTCGTAGGGAAAAAGAATCACTACTTTTTTATATATGGGCCCGGCTTTTGGTGAATCTTTACCTGAAACAGACTGGAAATATTGCACAGTCCAGGCGATCAATATGGACAGCAGGAAGGTTCCCAGGAAGTAGATCTGCAAACATCCAAAGCAGATGTCAGATGACTGATAGAAGGCAGGGACCATGAGGGCAGGGCTGGGGGGAGACGGTTCCTTACCAGGGCAGAGTGCAGGACAGCGCCCCAGATCAGCCGGAGGTTAAGGTAAAGCCAGGCCAGGGAGCAGGGGCTGAAGGACTCCTCGTTGCTATGGCTCCAGCACCTGCAGACAAACAGCACAGGGCATCCTGACAGTGTTGGAAGATGTTGGTAGCACTGCCAATATTTGCAGATCCTCAAACCCATGCCCTTCTCTTTTGGGTCAAATGAGCACACGCAAGATGAGGGGAAAGAGAAATAAAGCAGTTCTGAGGAGTCTGAGCCTACATGGAAACACTAGACTCCCAGGCAACAATCTCAGAAAAGGTCAGTCTTATCATTTATAAAAAGACATTTCAAGGAAGACCTTGCAGCATGCAGACTGCCAAGCAACACTTTTGTCTGAGTGTCCAAAGTCCAGACACAGGGATACCTCTCTATCTGCAGAAGAGCATCACCTAATTGGACACTATTTTTTCCACTCTCATGGAAAACCTGGGTCAGCATTTTAACTTCAGATCAAGCACATTCTGTATCTCAGTCCTCAGATACTAGAAAGGGGAATTAAGTTTGGGTCCAGCTGTGTGTTCTCTAATTGAAGCAAATCCTGGGCCCTCTATAACCACTGACATTAGAAAATAAGGGGCTTTTCCCTCGTGGCTCAGGCAGTAAAGACTCTGCCTGCAATGCAGGAGACTAGGGTTCAATCCCTGGGTCAGGAGCATCCTCTGGAGAAGGGAATGGCTACCCACTCCAGCATTCTTGCCTGAAGAATTCCATGGACAGAAGAGCCTGGTGGGCTACAGTGCATAAGGTCGCAAAGAGTTGGACACAACTGAGCAACTAACACTAATACTTTAGAAAATAAAAATAAGGATAACTTTAGCCAAAAAGCAAACATTACCCACTTGGATTCCTCCAGGGGTCACAGTACTGAAGAGGCTCTGAACTCACCTTTCATACAGTTCCTGGAGGATGGAGATGTTATTAGAATGGATTGTTGGGTCAATTTCCAAGAAATCCAGAATATGATGTGGGATTATAGCACCTTCCTCTATTAGCAGTGCCAGGTTAAAAAATCCCTGAAAACAAGCCACAAACCAAACTCATTCTTTCCTTTTAATAAAACTTGGACGTACACTCCTCAGAATATAAACTTTTACAACCTCTGGATTTTTCCTCAGTCTTTAGAGCCAGATGGCTTTGTCATCTTCATTGATAAATTGTTTCCCTAAATATATGCATCTGAGAAACTTATTTGCAGGAGAACCAGGAGGCTTTCAGAGGCTGCAGTGTCCCATCTGCTCAGAAGCCAGCCAACTGGGGGAATCTGTCCTCCTGCTCACTCTCTCAAGACAGAACTTTCTGGAAAACATGCCCTTGAGTTATCAACAAAACCAGAACACCGAGTCAAAGGCAATGTGCATCGTTACATTACTACCCTGGGTCACCACCAGCATGTCAGAAAGGGAACAAGCTGTGGCTCTGGGCGCTGCTCATGGCTGATGTTCTAAGTGGAGAGGGTCTCCAATGCACATAGTCATGCATGAGTGTCTGACTCATCTTTCCTAGGCTAGTGAGGAAAATCTCCTCTTCTGATTCCTCTTGGCACAAATCCTCCACTCTGGCATGCTTCCCTACCTCTCCCTTATTAAACATCTTCTTGACCCACAGAGTAGGGACTACCATATTACGCCGTGCAGGTGCAATAAAATCGCACAGTTAAGAGCCTGATGGTTGGGATGCTTCGTAAAGAATGACAACTATTTAGTACCTGGACGAGATGCACCATCCATCATGAGCTGAGCACGTGGCCAGACCAAGAAATAAACAATGATGCATTACTTATCATTAGGGCTTTACAGATTCCAGAGAGTTGTTGCCCTTCAAAGAATTAAGTCATCCTTTAATGACGTATATCCTCTCTTTTCTTTCATTTAGTTGATTCTAAATAAAAATCACCGACCTTAGGTTTGTAAACAGCAAGAGTCTCACAACCATGCTGAATGATGATCATGATAAAAATAACAGAGCCAGCATTTTTTGAGTGCTGTTGTATATGAGGCTTTGTTCTGTTTTATGTATATTAACTCAATCCTCATAACAACAGATTAAGATAGGTGCTATTACTCTGTATACTACTATTAGTAGGAAGCTGAGACACAAAGAGGTTAAGGAATTTGCCCTATGTCATACAGCTGGAAAGGGGATTCAAATGTAAGCAGATAGGATTCACAGTCCCAAATCTTAAGCTCCACTGTGCTGACAAATAATTTCTTAATAGTTATAGGTATAAAGCACCTTTAAATTTTACACACACACATAAGCAGAAAACAGACTATTTCTTCACTTTTTGAAAGAAAGGTCCTCTTAAAATGAGGTATGAGAAGAAAAGAATAAAATGACTTTATAAAATTGTAAAGTCTCTGAACAATGGAAAAACAACATGGTTAAAATAAATGAGAAAATGGACTAGGGAAATATTTATATGCAATGTAATAGCTTAAAATTCATTATCTATTGGCCAAATGTATAAAGAACTAATTATAATTTAAATTGAAAAATACCAGAACTCCAATAGATAAGCAGACAAAGAGTAAGAACAGAGAATTCACATAAGAAAATACGAAGAGTAAATAAATTATCACAGATAAGTATATGCAAAAGTGTCCATCCCCAGCAGTGGTCAAACACAGACAATTTAAAACAATGGGGAAGGATCAACTTATATTAGTCAGTTAGCAAAATTAAGCCGTGAAAATATCCAGTGCGATGTGATTTCCGTTATCCTCTTAGGCATAAGTACTGTTTGGTGATATATTGATTGGGAAACAACTTCAGAAAGCAAATCGGCAATATACTATTATTATGAGCCATAAAACAATTTAGACTGTTTGACTTAGTAATACCATTTCTCAGATTATAAAGAAATTAATCAAATGGAGGTAAAAGGTAGAAATACGAACACATTCATTGTAGTACTTACTATAATTGCAACGCAATAGAAAATGACCTTCACATCTTCCTTAATAGACTTCCTTAGTAGACAAAAATATTGTTTATTTTTTAATGTTGTGCCCCCACCACTATGCAGTGTCTAAGACACGGCAGGACTATATAAACATGTGTCAAATCAATCAATAAATTAGTGAACAAGATATAATAAATGTCCATGAAAAGATAAAACTTAATAAATTACATTCTATCAGCTTAACAGAATATGGGGCAGTAGTTAAGTGTAATAAT
This sequence comes from Neotragus moschatus, assembly GCA_006410615.1. Classification (NCBI taxonomy): domain Eukaryota; kingdom Metazoa; phylum Chordata; class Mammalia; order Artiodactyla; family Bovidae; genus Neotragus; species Neotragus moschatus. The sequence goes on from SJYA01001089.1 coordinate 2,007,669, forward strand.
TACAGAGATTAAGCATTAAGATGCACATATTCCTGCAGTATGTGAGAAGGAGCAGATTTTTCAAGTGGCCCATGTGCTCTAGTTACCATTACAGAGGCCCACTGGCCTGTGGCCAGGACTCAGAAAGGCATGGAAACTGAAGGAATTGAAAGAAAAAAAAAAAAGACCAAAGGAATAAAGCCCCCTGACATGGAATTGTGCATTCTTCAATATTATTCTCTTTAAAACTTATTCTTTAATGTTTTTATAACATTATCTTTGAAAAATAAAAACTCAGAATTGGAAAGAAAAAAAAAAAAAAATTAGGTCCAGGCCTGATTTTGAGTAAGAACAGATGTCATTTAGGGGAGTTTGGCTCTCGAGCAAATCCTTTTAGCACCAAAATTTATTTTATTCCAGAAGAAATAATAATAATATAGGCTAGATCATGTCCACTGAGCATACTCAGAGATGGGCTCGGCACTTTACATCTAGCATCTCATTTATCTTTCCAGCCTATGATTTGGATGCTATTATTATTATCCTCAGTTCACAAATGAGGAAATCAAGACTCGGTACTTGAGTGACTTTCTATGTCCAAATAACTGTGAAGTGACAGAGATATGGGTAAAAGGAACATAGAACCTCCTTTTTTAAAAAAAAAAAAACAAAGACTGAGATGGGAATTCTCTGGCAGTCCAGTAGCTGGGGCTCTGTGCCGTTACTGCTAAGGGCCCAGATACAATCCTTGGTCAGGGAACTTAGAAACTAAGATCTCAAAAGCTGAGTGGCATGGCCAAAAAGAAGAGACTGAGATAGGAATGTTTCCAACTTTTGCTCTGTGATCAGATCACAAATCACAACACCGGAAATCTGTGGCATAAGACAGTAACAGCTATTCTAACTTCCAGCATGAAATGGCCTTGAGGTCCTTACAGGAGCATTTTGATTAGCAAATATAGAAGGAATGAGAGAAACAGAAAATTATCATTAGCACACCACAGTTGGTTGCCTGAACATTGTTGCAGGCAAGATTTACTGAAGGATACTAAAATCAGTGGGCAGAAGTTTGAGGAGAAATAGAATATTTGCATGGTCGCAAATTACCTTCCCCAAATATCTATAAATTAGAGAAAAAAATATTAACATTACAGGAAAGAAACCCAGCAGAAATCGCCTTCACTGAGTGAATGAGATCAACCTCCCCAGTAATAAGACATCACAGATGCCTCATATGATACACTGAGACACTGAGAAGGACACAACTTCTGGGCTATCCTTGCCCCAGTGCATAAGCTCTACATTCATGAGACAAGGGACAGACACAAATCAAGGGACACTCCACAAAATATCTGACCAGCAACCTTCAAATGTAGCAAGATGATGAGAGACAAACAAAGTTAGGAATGGTCCCAGATGGAAGAACTCTAAAGAAATATGACAACTAAATGCAGTGTGGGATCCTGGAACACAAAAGTAACATTAGTGGAAAAGGTAGTAAGATCCAAATAACTTCTGCCGTATAGTTCCTGGTACTGAGTCAACACTAATTTCTTAGTTTGATAATGGTATTATGGTTATGTGACCTTTCTGTAACTCTCAGAAATATTCCAAAATAAGAAGTCCTCCCTCTCCTGAAAAAAAAGGTCACTGAGAATAAAGTCCTATCACTAAAGCACTGATCAGCTATACAAGTAAACTCCTTCCCATTTTGACCACTTGCAGTTGCTTGAGTTTCTACCTGGGGAGTTAGTTTAATGGAATCTGATAGAAAGACTCCTGGGTTTGGAGTTAGGAGACCTGGGTTTAGGCTCTGACTGCTTCATCTATTACCTGGTTGTTTAGCCCTGAGCATCTTATCACCTTGTCACAATCTTGGCATTCTTTACTATAAAATAGGTCCACTGACCCCCATTCCCACAAGATTGTTATGAGAATGGCGTGGGAAACATAGTAAGTGCTTGATAAAGGTTTGCCATGCTGATTAGTGGCCTCAGAGAGGTTGTGAGGGGCTCATGAAAATGAATGAGAAGTGGATTTGCAACCTCAGGAATGAGCACCACCAGGAGCTCATTTCTGTTGCTGTTTACCTGTGAGTCTCCATCCAGCGCTGCTTGGGCATACATCTGCACAGACAACTCAAGGTCTTGTGACTGGTTTTGGTGGCCATAGTAGTAAAGATCTCCCATTTTCAAATATGCTGCAGGACAAGAATTACAGGCCCATTTGTCAAGTGGTTTGATTTCAGATCGATATTTTAGAAGAATGGCTCCTTTGCATTATTTCAAATTTTCTTCCATCAGAATCTGAATACAGATACATCTTTAGGTTTCCTTGCTGTTAGGAGGGGGAAAATGGTTTTTGCATTTCTCCATTTCTGGACACATTCTCTTGCTTGGCTGGGTAGCTCTCCTACGTGGAGACTACCCAGTGAAAATCAGTCTGCAACCTCACAGTCCAATCAGCTAAGGATGTTTGGAGTATCAAGGTTTTGCTGCCTGGGTTTTATGATTGATGAGTATGTCTTTACTCTGTTTAAGCCATATGTTTTGCTTTTTCTCTAAGGAAAAATTTTAAGAGTGTATGTATCTCTCAATGTCCAATCAGATAAAGAATCCATGTTGGACCATTCAAAACTGGGATTTTGCTACTGCCTACGAGCGTTGGAAGAGCTGAAAGGGCAAATGGGAAAGAGTAGGCAACCTAGAGATTAGCAATGCAGGAAGCTACAACCTTCCCAGAACTCACGGCCAGCTGAGACCACAGAGGATGGACTGCCAGGCAGGAGCTGGGACCATGGAAATGCAGCCATCGACAGAGATACAGCCCAAAGCAGACAAAGAAGTGGAGAAATATTTGGGCTTCTCATCTCCTCCTACCCTGAAATTTCCTGCCTATGCCTCCCATTGGCTGAAACTAATCAGATCCAAACGGGTCTGGGAACTATAGTTCCTGAGGGTCAGCCTCCTATCACACAGCAGAACCAGGTAGACAGGGAATCCATCTGAGGGCAAAAGGGTAAATGACTGGCTCAGGGACTCCCCAGAATAGCTTTCTCTAATGAATTCTCACTGATTCCTTAGAAAATGGTGGCTCTAAGCATTCAGTAGACGATGGATGAAGAGAAATGCACTGCTTGAGATTGAGAGCGGAGTTTAGGCAAGATCTTAATAGCTGAGATTTTTCACTCTCTTTCTTAATTGTTTAGAAATATCACACTTCACACAAAGCTGTTAGATGTTCCCTGTTACCAAAGATTAAAAGCCTCCAAAGCTTCAATTTAGCACCCGTTTCTCTATACATACCAAATGAAGGAGCATCGATTTGAAAAACAGAGAAATTATAGTATCTCCAAACACAATTAACACCCAAGTATCTCTTGGCCAGGTCCTAAGGGAATGAAGGGGGAGAAAAAGTTAACTCATTAATATTTTGGCCAAGTGACTGATTTTGCCTCCATAAAACCCAATTCATTATCCTTAACCTTAGAGCTTCTAGTCTGAGGAGAATACATTTACTTACTGGCCTCTCCTCACAGATGTGTGCTAAATTTGTCTGTGACACTTCAATTCCAGTTTCTGCTGCTAAAACATAATACAGCAAAGCTTCGTGCCTAAAAATAGATGATTAATATTTATAGTGGCTCTTACTAATATTCACAGAGAGCTTTATATTCACACGTAAGAGGGCACAAAATAAGCAGTTTTTTAAAAAACACAAAATCATGAGTTTTTTTTTTTTTTTTTAATAAATACTGTTGTTAAAAATACTGCATGCACGGATTTATTTTCTATCTTAAAAGGCTGAACTCCCAGATAAGGTTGGGGAGCTAGTTGATACAACAGCGACCTCTACTGGCCGAATGACACGTGGCGTGCTGCCTGGGGAGCTGTCTATCGGCTTTGGGTCCTTGAAATCCTTCCATCCTCCATCCTCCACCCTCACTCAGAGGAGATAAGTGGTATTAAGAAAAAGCTCTGTGCTTTTGAGTCCTGTTTTGTGAAGGGCTTTATGGGGCTTAGGACTCTGAACAAGCTTAATTAAAGCTGAGCTTTTGCGGTACATTAGAAGTTTGGCAAAGGAGAGGCAGTTTACAAGGGGCTTGATACCAATGGTCAAAAACACATTAAAAAAAAAGTATTCAAGACCACTGGTAGTTGAATAACTGCAAAACAATGAGACCACCTGTCATCTATTGAAAGATTGGCCTTCGATTCATAATCCGGATAACGGCAAGGGCTTGGGGAAAATGGACATATTTCTCTAACCACTGCTAGTGGGAAGCACTAGCAATTGATGCAATTGTTAAATGTGAGAGCCTTACAAATGTACATACCACCTGGCCCAGCAGTTCTGCCTAATGAAGGTTTATTCCAAGAACCATATGTAAAATAGACAGCCAACGGGAATTTGCTGTAGGGCTCAGGAAACTCAAACAGGGGCTCTGTGTCAACCTAGAGGGGTGGGATGGGGAGGGAGATGGGAGGGAGTTTCAAAAGGGAGGGGATATATGTACACCTATGGCTGATTCATGTTGAGGTTTTACAGAAAACAACAAAATTCTGTAAAGCAATTGTGCTTCAGTAAAAATTAAATTAACTTTAAAAAATAAGAANAACAGGGGCTCTGTGTCAACCTAGAGGGGTGGGATGGGGAGGGAGATGGGAGGGAGTTTCAAAAGGGAGGGGATATATGTACACCTATGGCTGATTCATGTTGAGGTTTTACAGAAAACAACAAAATTCTGTAAAGCAATTGTGCTTCAGTAAAAATTAAATTAACTTTAAAAAATAAGAAAATAGTCAATTAAAAAAACAATCAGAAACACGCAAAGACTCTGTGACAACAGAGCTCATGTCAGGTCTGTGTATATCAACAATGACAACATCAAAAACCCCACAAATATCTGAAAACCAGTGACTAGTTCAATTAACCCATGGTGCAGCCACTTTCAGAGGAGTCATTAAAGCGATGTTGAAGAAGAGCATTCAAAATCGTAGGAAAGTGTCTATGCCAAATTTTCCACTGGGTGAGAAAAGCAGGATAAAAAACAGTGCAATCTCATTTTTGCAAAACAAATATAAAACTGAATACACACATGGACATACATATGCAGATGTACATACGCAGAGAAACAATGACTTAAAATGATCCACCAAAATGCTCACAGTACTTGTCTCTAGGCGCTGAGAGGGCAAGTGATTTTTTTTTTTTAACTTATCTGATTTCCTCCATTTTCTTTTGTGTTACCCATTTCATAAGTTAAAATTTTAACAACAAATGGTTCTTTCTAAAACTTATTTTTCATTTTCATTGGCTGACATTAAGAACTCTTGGTTAATTTTAGCTCCATCTAAGACCTGGGCAGGGCAGGGGGCTGGAGGCAGTCATCTTTTCTTTTCTTTTGTTGGCCAGACCTCATGGCATGCAGGATCTTAGTTCCCCAACCTGGGATCCAACCTGTGCCTCCTGCAGAGGAAGTGCAAAGCGTTCATCGCTGGACCCCCAAGAAAGTCCCAGAAGGTCATCTTTTCTATATGGTTAAAGCAGCTCCTGGCAGGCCTTCCAGTGAGGACAGAGAGATGATTGGGGGTCAAATTAGGACAGGCAGACCTTCAATCAGACATCCCAGGTCATGGCTGCTGAGTGTGCTGATTTCTGGCTTCCAAGATACCCAAGGCAGCTGACCAATTAGGCATGACTCATGCTCGAGAGATATGGCTGGCTAAGTAGCCGTGTAAGGAGTGTAGACAAGCCACGTAACAAGCCCAGAACTGCGACTGCAACAACACAAAAGGCCCCAGGCATTTTCTTACATAGCTTCCAAGAATCACGTTTGGTGACAAGAATCCTCAGACTGGACCCTAGATGGAGGACCCTCGAGGAAGATTCAGCAGCAAATCCCATCCTACAATAAGGTTCCATCCCAAAGGTCTTATAATATCAAACACTCAGGTTTGCATCAGTGCTTCAGTGTCCCCCAGGGATGGATGTGGGGGGGGTGGGGAGATGGTGTAGAGTTGCCAGCCCAAGGTCAGATGTCAGGTGGGCTCCCTCTGCTGCCATCATGGAACAGGGCTCATATTACTTGCAATGTAAGAAAATGAGTTTTTCTTAGACAGTGGTTGGGCAGACTGTTAGAATTTGGGAGCAGGGGACACAGGTTGACATTTCCTGTAGAAACAAAGTCACTAGGATAAATTTTATAAAGACAATACCTTGTCTCTAAAGTTACTTGGGTGATGGGAGAGGGAAGAGAGGGGCACATTGTATAGGAAGACTTCCACTGACTGGGGCCTCCAGGTGGCTCACTGATAAAGAACCCGCCTGCCAATGCAGGAGATGCAGGTTCGATCCCTGGGTCTGGAAGATCCCCTGGAGAAGGAAATGGCAACCCACTCCAGTATTCTTGCCTGAGAAATCCCATGAACACAGGAGCCTGGTGGGCTACAATCCACGGAGTTGCCAAAAGTCAGACATGACTTTATCAACTAAATGACAATAACAACCTTCCATTGATCGATTATCGTGTCAGTAGAAGCCAGGAAGAAATTTCACAGAATTCTCAAGCGTTTGCTTCGAGGAAGCACTGAAATCATCAAAAAGAAGTCTAAAGACTTTGACTTCCTGGAGATCCAGTGGTTAAGACTCTGCGTTTCCACTGGAGGGGGCGCACGTTCAGTCTCTGGCCAGGGAAGGAAGATCCCACACGCCCAGGGGCAGAAAGAAAGAAAAAGCACGGAACAGAGATCCACCTCTGTCTTCCATTTTACAGAAGCCATGGAATCCAAAACCACCAGCGTCCATTTTCATATACTGAAGAGTGAACTCTGGACAAGCGTCAGAACACTGAAGACCAGATTCTCTCAACTTACGAAGACTTCAGAGACAGGACACCTCTGTCGAAACCCTATCTACATTCAGCCTCCCAGCACTCAACTGCCTGAAAGTATTAATTATAGATACTTCTATCCTTCTATTCACAGGATAAACATCTATTCAGTATGTTCTCTGGGTAGAGGGCCCAGAGACAAGCCGGAAATCTGTACTATCCTTCCGTGAACTTCCTCAAGGTTTAGGAAGCTGACTAGGGTGCCCAGCTTTATTTCCAGTGTGCTAAAGTAAACTAGTCGCCCAGGCAGTCATTCTGTTGGGGATTGGGGCGGGGGTGCAGAGAGAAGTGGGTTAAAGAGCGAGTGTAGGGGCACATTTGCTACCCTCCCACTTCAGACTCGGCACATCTATTTATAGAACTTTTATAATGATACATCTTAATAATCAATCCTTTGGCTGCCTGCTGCGAACTGTGAATTTGAGTTTCTCTGAGCAGTTTCTCAAACAATCCAATTATTTTCTCTGGATTCTTTTCTGCCAATACCTGAAGCAGTCCAAACTGGAAGTATATATATATGTAAAAAAAAAAATCCTGAGGTCCCATTGGAACTTAGGCCCCTGCTCCAAGGCAAAAAGACGCATCTCTTTGAACAGGAATCTTGCATGCCTGCTTGTCTTGCCTCAAGCTTACTAGAATCTGGCTAACCTCCTGGGTTAAGTGTTTAGGGGGTATAGTTAAGACAAAGGACAATACAACACACAGCTCACAGATAAAACACACAGCAGGGCATGCGGGAAAGAAATGAAACACGACAGGTGACCTCTCCTTAGCTGACTTCTCCTGGTGTCCAAGGATGGCCTCGGGCATGACAGCATTATCTTCCGTATTTTGCCTAAGCAGCAAAATGCCCTTTTCTCAATCATGCTCCTCTTTTAAACTATCCCATATAAATCTCAGAACAACACAGAAAAGCACAAGCTCATCAAACTGACACATGTGATTTGAAAATAATGTCCAGAATAAATGCACTCACAAAAAAATGAAAAAAGAGGTGAACTTGGGACATTGATGGATGATTTAGTTCTATTACAGCAAATTAGATGGGACTCCAAAAAATGCCAAGTTGTGATGTGAGGAGGCCAACGGTCATACATTTCCTATTTAACCTCTAAGGCATTTGGAAGCTCAGGGAGAAGGAAACGAGAAAAGCTCTTTGTCTCAAATATACTTTGACAAAGATACTCCCACTGTAATGGTACTAGGTGTTTCTTTCTGTTAGTAGGTCTCAAGTCCAGATGAAGACATATCTTTAATAATACTTAGCATCAGCATCAGAATTGGCAAGGCTATGAAGAAACAGAAATTTATATGGGGTTGACAAGAGTGTAAATGGGTAAAATACTTTGGAAAACAATTGACATTATCTTGTAAAGTTGAACACATGGCAAGCCTGTGACCCTATTCTGAAGCATGTATTTTTAGAGAAATTCTTCCTACATGTACTAGAATATACATAAAAAATGTGCATGGCTACATTTTTCTTAAGGGAAAGAACCCAAATATGTGTTAATATGAGAACTGGTAAGTAAACTGTGGTATATGACAGCAGTGAAAATGAATGACCTACATGTATCCAAATATATGCATCCCAGAAACAGCAGGTTAAAGAAGCATGATGTTTATTTATGAAGAATTACATATGATATGACTCTAATGATATGAAGCTCAGAAACAAGCCAAGTCTATTGCTCAGGATTATATCCATATATAGCAAAACTATAAAGCGAGCAATGGGCAGAAGGACAAAGGACTCACGAAATGGTTAGTTCTGGATCCTGGGGGCTGGGGTGGGTCTCATCTGGGAAGAACACGAAGGGGGTTTCAATGGCCTATTTTCTTAAACAGGATGGTAGGGTTACAAGTGTTCATTTTATTGTTATGCTTTGGGCTTCCCTTGTGGCTCAGCTGGTAAAGAATCTGCCTGCAGTGTGGGAGACCTGGGTTCGATCCTGGGTTGGGAAGATTCCCTGGAGAAGGAAAAGGCTACCCACCCTAGTGTTCTGGCCTGGAGAATTCCGTATAGACCAAGGGGTAGCAAAGAGTCAGACACACTGACTTTCACTTTGGAACTTACATACATATTACATATGATTATTGGTATGCAACAATTACTGAGTGATAAAAGAAGTGGAAACAACTTACCTGGCTCAGGCCGCAGCTCCAGCTCAAAAGCTCAGCTCCCTTAACCTGGATTCTGAACTAACTCCCCCATTCAGTTTCTCCCTTCTCTTCCCCATAATTTGCGGCTGTTTGGTTAAGCATCTCAGAACCCACCTCTCTCATGTCACCACCCTCTCCTCAGACCATTATTGGCTCCCCATTACTTGACAAACTAAATAAAAACTATATAGCTGCTATTCAAAATCCCATAACACAGCACCTCTTTGGTCTTGTCATAGTCCACTTCCTTTTACGAATTTTACCCTCAAGGCAAACTGGGTGGCTTAAAAATTTCTAGACACACCCAGAATGTTCCTGTTTCTTTGCTTTTTGTGATCCTGTTCATTACTGTGAAAGTGCTAGTCACTTAGTCATGTCCAACTCTTTGTGACCCCAAGGACTGTAATCCATCAGGTTCCTCTGTCCACAGAAATCTCCAGGCAAGAATACTGGAGTGGGTTGCCATTCCCTTCTCCAGGGGATCTTCCTGACCCAGGAATCGAATCCAGGTCTCCTGCATTACAGGCAGATTCTTTACCATCTGAGCTACCAGGGAAGCCCATAGAAGTACTATGACTAGGTGGAAATTCCACCCGTCCCTCGAGGCCATATAGTGTTACCTCCTTTATAAAGGCTGAACTTAAGTGCCCCAACCAGGCTGCATCCTGTCTTCCTCTGAATCCCCGATGCTCTTCATACACCGCTCATGGCTCTTCGGTGGCAGCTGTTCTATTTGCCTTAAATTATTCGCTCAGTAGTTTTTGAGCACTTCCTAGAAGCCGTTAGGAGTTGGGTACTGGGATACACATCACAGGGCAATCAACAAGTAAAGAGCCACCACGACAAAGGACAAAGGGACTGAGGGGTTAGGTAGGACCTTTGGGCAGAGGGAACAGCAAGTGCAAAGGCCCAGAGGTCAGAGAGAATATGGGCCACCTGAGAAACTGCAGGCAGTTTAGCACCAGGAAGAGAAGAGGCAGTGGACTGCCCCCAGTCTTACCTGTGACATCCCCCGCAACTATGGCACCCTGCATTTAAGAGTACTCAGGAAAACTGCTGAACTGAACCCAAACTCACCAACTGTGGAGAGCGCACTTAATCCACCACCTCCCCACCACCCCCAAATCAATCATGTAATGTAGCTGAATATTCTAAGAAGGAAAGCAGGCCACTACAGCTTAATCCCTCTTGACCTTCACAGAAAATTTTTAAATGTGCTCCCTGAAGTGCTTTGTGATGTTAAATTCAAAAATCGGCAAGAAAGCTAAGCTATTAGCAGATACCCTCTTTATGGGAAAAAGTGTGAGACATTTGGGTGTGTGTGTGTGTGTGCTGGGGTGTTTACATATGTGCTCTTTCTTTGGGAAAACCCCACATAGAAACATTTTGATGTTTGAATGCTTAGTTTCCCCTAAGAAATTGTCAGGAGCAAAGGATGGGAAATGTGGAGGGCGAGAAGCAGAAATGAGCTAAGGTCAAACTGGGAAGTTTTATAAATTGAAGTTTACTTGGGAAACAAACAGCATACAAATAGTAAGGCGTATCAATTGGGAAAAGAACCATTTCATTAAAAAATTCCTTTCTCATTATACAGAGTGAGGCCACAGATGATAAACTTTTACAAGTTGATACTAATACAGTTTTATTAAGTGCTTTTTTCCTCGTGGCCCATTTCCCCTGCATTTTCTAATTTGAGATTCTCATTCACTGAGATGCTCTCTGTGGATTACCTGGGCATCCAGGAACCAAAGAAGGAAATGACCTTCTTTGGGACTTATATTTTAATTTTTAAACTTCATATCAGAGCACAATCAATGATAGGGCTGCTCTAAAGTCTTTGAGATGGTGGACCAATGGGATGTGTGCTGATCTGCATTTCCCTTTTATTTATTATGGAAATATTCGGGTCATTTAGGCAATAAACAAGCACACAAAATGTACCACAAAGAAAAGTAAAATGGACCGCGAGGCCTGAAAACAGAGAACAGAGAGATGGACTCAGGTAAATCTTGGAGAGGAGTGCTCTTATATTTGTAAAATCAAGTAACTGGAAATGGGGCATTTACTGGTCCTCATGTATGGGGTTTCTCCCCATTTCATACAGGGTGAGACTTGCTAATTCCATCAGAAGATACTTAGAGAGGGGGAGTCTATTTGGCTGTGATACTTGAGGTCTGCTGAGTGACTTCCAGCAATCCTAGGAAAGATGTAGCCTAAGCCCTAAAACACACTGCTTTCACTCCTTCCCACGAACAAGATAGAAATCCTGGACTTTCTGTGACATGCCAGTGAGAGGCAGAGGGTCAATAGGGATCCCCTATGCTGTCTCCAGACTCTGAAGCCAAGTAGAACAAGCTGAAGCGAAGAAAAGTCAACGCATTCATGTGTTTCTCAACTTGATGAATGTGGACGCTCCCCCTAGAGAACTAATTTTTGCGTCTAATTAAACATGGAAATGCTATGTTTTCTAATCAACAGCCAATCAGTCGGTGATACTCTGAATATCATTACCAGGAGGCTGTGATTTCCCTGCAAATTGCTTTTTCAGTTGCATTTTAAGATTCCATCTCCTAAGAATACACTGACAGATTGAAAGGTAAGGACTGAGAAAGTTCAGTCGAACTTACCATGAGCCCTCCAGGTAGGCATTGAGGCCTTTGCGAATGACATGACCCAAGTAGCCATTTTTCTCAGCTATGTGCTTTGCCCATCTATAAAGGAAACAGAGGAGAAAATATCCAAACTGCGGCAAATTAAATAATTTCTTTTTACTTCATGTGATTTCAATAAACCTCACTTGGGAAATATTTTGCTTGTTAGAATTTTTATGGAGCCACAAGTTGGACCTGAATGTTAAGAAGGCAAAGAGAGATATACTTTGGGAGAGCTTGAGCTCAGTGCCCTTTATAATGAATGTTTAAGAGTTGTCATTTTTTGAAACAAAGATGTGAAAAGTGCTTAATGAAAAGAGTCAACCAATATGGAAAAAGATAGCGTGAATCAAGAATTCTAACAAGTCAATAGCAGGAAGACAGCTCTCCCTGAACAAAGAGAAGAGATGTTGCCAAGAAGATTAAATGAACAGTGTATCTGATAGGTATAGACATACTGAGAGGAGATTTAGACAACACAAGGAGAATGTGAATATCAAGTACACAGGAAATGATAAGTACACAGAGAGCTAAACAAATAATAATTAGTAGTAGTAGTATACCTTAGAAAACAAAAAGTTATGCAAAAAAGAGTAGTCACAGCACACTACATGGTAAGCTATGTGTAGCATTAAATGGTAAAAATATTGGGTTGGCCAAAAGAACTTTTTGGCAAATCCAATAATATGAACCCTGATACCAATCCAAGCAAAATGATGATGTACTCATGGGGAAGATGGGAGAAGGTAGGAAGTGTGAACATGCAGGACAGTCAGAAGCAGCAGAGTGAAAGAACTATTTATATATTTGTCTCTTCCCAGTGACACATCATTAGACACAGTCTGTAGTGAGTACAGTAAGAAATAGTGATTTAAGCATGTTATTTAGACATAGAGGAAAGTAAAAAGAGAAATAATTATTAATAAAACATGCTGCTGCTGCTAAGTCGCTTCAGTCGTGTCCAACCCTGTGCGACCCCATAGACAGCAGCCCACCAGGCTCCCCTGTCCCTGGAATTCTCCAGGCAAGAACACTGGAGTGGGGTGCCATTTCCTTCTCCAATGCAGGAAAGTGAAAAGTGAAAGTGAAGCTGCTAAGTCGCTTCAGTTGTGTCCGACTCTTTGTGACCCCATGGACTGCAGCCTTGCAGGCTTCTCCGTCCATGGGATTCTCCAGGCAAGAGTGCATGAAAAATGATTTATTCTAGGCAGCAGGAAATGGTATGTGGGTAGGGGATAGAGACTTCCTATTTTTCTTATCAAATTATTACTTTTTAAATTTTTGCCTCCTCAAATAATTTGGCTCTTTTTGTGCGCAAGTAACTGATAAAAATTACACTTTAAAAATGAAAACAAAAAAAGAATATAAAAAATAGAACTCTATTTTCTCAGAAGTGGTGAACATAGTATACGGCTTTCTCTTCACAAGCAGCATCTGATAGATTCTTACACAACAGCCTTCTCAGGATCTCGCGGGAACGTCTCTAGGTTGCCTGTGATCTAGTACAGAGAACACCACAAAGTTCCTTCTATGTGTCCACCTTGTGCAGCCTTATGGAAATATTCACCGGCTAATGTCTGGAAAGAGATGGGCAAACATCGATATCATTAGTGAGACGTCCTCCTGGGCAGGTTTTATCAGAGCTAAGGTTGTGAGGTATGTAACATGGGATTTCATCATAGGCTTATAACGTCTGATGTCTTTAAGAAACCAAGTCAAGTTCCAGGAAGCCAGTCAATCACAGAAGCTTCTCGACATGATAGCCAACCTTGACTGCAGCTATTCTGTTAAGTTTACCCAATAAAGAACATTACGAATGTCATTATCATCAGGTATCCTCACATAAACCCCCTGCCAGCCAGACAGGAGATCGCAGCAGAAATCACACCTGGTGAAACTTCAGGCATTTGCTCTCCTAACCTCACTTAATACCTTTTTTCAAACTCAGATGCAAAAACTGCAGTTCCAGTAGGAAGGTGAAAATTAGAATATGACAATTAAAAACTCCATTCTAGCAGATGTGTGGGAGGGCTAACAGACATTTACAATGCATAAAAATACACAGCCTCCTAGGTAGTCAAAGAGAGGTAGAGGGAAAAGAGAAAACAAGCGCTTAAATGGGTAGACGCGCCACTGATTATCATTATTTTTTTCCCAGGCAATTAACTGCCATTTTTAAGCAAGGGCTTTGGAGTCGGTGATGCCATGAGATGGTTGGATGGCATCACCAACTGGATGGAATGAGTTTGAGCAAGTTCCAGGAGTTGGTGATGGACAGGGAGGCCTGCTGTGTTGCAGTCCATNCCTTGATTCATGGACCTGACATTCCAGGTTCCTATGCAATATTGCTCTTTAAAGCATCATCCCTTGCTTTTATCACCAGTCACAGATACTTCAGCCCAATTAGCTGAGCTCATAGCCCTGGCTCGAGCTTTAGAGGTGGGAAAAGGAAAAAGAATAGCCTTTTACACTGATTCCAAGTATGCCTTTCTGGTGCTACATGCACATGCTGCTATTTGGAAGGAAAGGGGCCACTTGCACCCAAGGGTCCCCAATCAAATATCATGATCAAATTCTTAGAATCTGAGAGGCAATCCATCTGCACACTGAGGTTTCAGTCTCCCACTGTAAAGGACACCAAAAAGGGTGCACAGAAGTGGCACGAGGGAACCAAGAAGCTGATCAGGCAGCTAAGAGAGCAGCGTTACAGAACAATGACCTAATAGGGGTTGTTACCTTAGTTCCACAGACTAATTTTCCCAAAAACTCCTTTATATACTGAAGCAGAGACTCGTAAAGCTAAGAGTGAGGGCTTTCAAGAAGATCATATGGGGGTTGTTTCAAAAGGAGGGACTCCTTTTTCTGCCTAGGAACCTCCAATGGAAGTTGGTTAACTCCTTATATGCCACCACTCATTTAGGGGAAAAGGCCCTCCAAAAATTACTAGAAAGGTCCTTAAGAGGAACAGGCTTGCAAACAACTATAAGGCAAGTGGTCTCCTTTTGTCCCACTTGTCAGTTAAACAACCCCCAAGGAGCTCGAAGATCCCAGCTGGCCCCGCCCATCCAATGACATGAGGCTTACCCAGGAGAGGACTGGCAGATGGACTTCACCCAGATGCCAGTTTGTCAAGGGTATAAATACCTATTAGTCATGAGAGATACATTCAGAGGATAGATTGAAGGCTTTCCCACCCAGACTGAGAAGCTGAGGAGGTAGTAAAAAACTGCTCCATGAAATCATTCCAAGATTTGGTCTGCCCGGNTCACCCAGATGCCAGTTTGTCAAGGGTATAAATACCTATTAGTCATGAGAGATACATTCAGAGGATAGATTGAAGGCTTTCCCACCCAGACTGAGAAGCTGAGGAGGTAGTAAAAAACTGCTCCATGAAATCATTCCA
Organism: Neotragus moschatus; assembly: GCA_006410615.1. NCBI lineage: Eukaryota > Metazoa > Chordata > Mammalia > Artiodactyla > Bovidae > Neotragus > Neotragus moschatus. Next base: position 2,022,757 of record SJYA01001089.1, read on the forward strand.
AGATTTGGTCTGCCCGGGTCATTACAAAGTGACAGTGGGACATCATTTACTTCTAAGGTCACCCAAGGGGTCTCTAAAGCATTGGGCATTACTTATTATCTCCGTTGTGCCTGGAGGCCTCAGTCTTCAGGAAAAGTAGAAAGAGCCAACCAATTCTTAAAATTAGCAATAAAAATGGTAACCCAGGAGTCTTCCCTGGGATGGAGGGAGGCTTTAACCTATAGCTCTCCTCCGCACCCATATTGCCCCTAAGGAACATGTTGGTCTTAGTCCTTATGAGATGCTATACGGGAGACCTTTTGTTTATGTCAATGACCTCTTCCTAGATCCAGAGGTTCAGACCCTCCAGTCTTATATCATGGCCATTGGGCAATTCCAACAGGATATACGCTTATGGGGTATGAACCAGGACCGAAAAGATTCTAAGGAGTGACCACTATATGCTCCAGGGACTCAAGTCCTAATAAAGTCTGGAAAGATGGGTCCCCAAAGGTTCAACTCCAGCCCACATGGAAGGGCCCCTACCCTATAATACTTTCTACCCCCACAGCAGTCAAGGTACTAGGACATGACTGCTGGATCCACTACTCACAAGTCAAGCCATGGAAGAAAACAGAAGAGGACACTCAATACACCTGTGAGCCCCTGGGAGATCTCAGATACCTATTCAGAACTATAAATGATTATCATTCTAATGAGCACCCTCAAAATCTGGTTTCTGGGGATAAAGTTTCTCAGGATAGCTCTAAAGAGCCAACACAGCTTGGTAGAGATTGTACTCCAAAACAGACAGGAGATAGATTTTCTGATCTGTGCAGAAGGAGGGACTTGAGCCATCCTGGCAATGTGGATTTGGAATTGGCTAAGTCCCTTGGACTGTAAGGAGATCCAACGAGTCCATTCTGAAGGAAATCAGCCCTGGGATTTCTTTGGAAGGAATGATGCTAAAGCTGAAACTCCAGTACTTTGGCCACCTCATGTGAAGAGTTGACTCATTGGAAAAGACTTTGATGCTGGGAGGGATTGTGGGCACGAGGAGAGGGGACGACAGAGGATGAGATGGTTAGATGGAATCACTGACTCGATGGACATGAATCTGAGTGAACTCCAGGAGTTGGTGATGGACAGGGAGGCCTGGCGTGCTGTGATTCATGGGGTCACAAAGAGTTGGACATGACTGAGTGACTGAACTGAACTGAACTGAACTGAATGCCGTCATGCTGGGAGGGATTGGGGGCAGGAGGAGAAGGGGACGACAGAGGATGAGATGGTTGGATGGCATCACTGACTCAATGGACATGAGTTTGAGTAAACTCTGGGAGATGGTAATGGACAGGGAGGCCTGAGAGTCAGACACAACTGAGTGACTGACCTGAACTGAACTGCACTGAATGACCCTACTAGTGTTTGTTATACCATATTGATGCTGCTTATGATTGTTCCATGTATTATCAATTGTCTACCTTGGTTTGTCTCTGCTCAGGTCACCAAGCTACAACATGCGGTGCTAGTTCAACAAATAAAAAAACTACAGTCGACCATGGAAAATATCACTCACCTTTAGATGGACACCGTTACGAGGACTCTGAGGCCTGAGGCTAGCAAAAGGGGGAGGCCCAATACCCTTCACTGTCCCAGTTCAGCAGGAAGTAGCCAGAAAGACCTCAATGCCCCTATTACTAAAGAACTGGGCCTCCTATCTCTTGAGGGGATAATGTTAGGTTGTTTGTATAGGAAACAGGAGTCCAAAATGGTAGCGGCTAAAAGACAAGGAAGGGAAAAGCCCATGAAAATAGAACAAAGGAAGTCAAAGGAAGGTCTGAGGACTGGAGTGAGGACTTCAGATAAAAGAAACAGCACTTGTGGCTGGCCCAATTTGCATAGGGAAGGCCCAGGGGGAGGAAAAACATATATAAGGGGGAGCCAAAGGGCATGCTCTCTCTCTCCCTCTCACTCTATCTCTCCCTCCCCCCCGCAGGCGCACTCCTCCACTCTCTTCTCTTCATGTCTCAGGGTTGGCATGCCTTCACATTTCGAGGATGGATTCTCTTGCTATCTTCTAAATAAAACAGAGCTGTAACACTGATTTATGTAAGAGCTATAGCACAGTTTGTCCAAGACCCAAGAGCTGTGATGCACCAAGGGCTTTAATGTCCGTCTCTCCAAATCTTTGTTGTGACGAGACAGAACCGAGACAGAACTCGCCTGACAGCACCAACCACTTAATGAAGATGTAGGAGCTAAAGATTGGAGATTTAAATGAACTGCTCAAATTTTATACAAATTTGGAAACTACAGCCAAGATCTGAATCCAAATTTGCTTGCTGTCAGAACTTCAGCGTTATTTAGTATGCTATACATCTCCCTGATCCATACTAAAACCCTTTAAATATTTGAAATCAGTTAATGGAGCCTTTGTGATGCTCCCTCAAGCAAAGTTTTCTCAGCTTTGTTTTTCTTTTTTTTCCTCTAATCATTTACCTGTCTTTCACAAAATTCTTCTTTCCATCTGTGTGTGATCTTTAAGTGTAGACACTATAACTAAATAATAATAATATAGATGTGTTCTAATTGATCCAGCATAGGGAAAGTCATACTCTCCCTTCTGGTCACTTCATTTCTAATTAAGTTGGACAGGAATCTTGTTATTTTAGAACACCGAACCATGCTGTTCAACCAGGATAACATATTCTGTAGTTGTGTGTGTGCATGTGTCTGTTTCAGAACCAAGAGTAAGATTTAACCTTTTTCCCAATTACATTTTATATGATTATACACATAAATAATTTCAATCTGCTGAATACCACAAGACAACAACTTAATATGCATAACAATAATACATTATCTGCCATCTGTAGATTTTATAAGAAAGTCACTTGGGGTCTCAATTACTGATGAAAATGTTGAATATACATTTCTAAGGAACTATCTTGTTAATTTGTTTTACATGTACTTATGTGAGGTTAGGTTTTCTTATTGCCTTGGAAAATAGAAAACTGCACATAGTTTGCACGAATAGTAGTATATGTATGCGGGTAATTCAAGCAAGCTGTTGGAACTCTAAGCTGGAGTTCAAGAGGGAAGACATTTGTAAGATACTGACTTAGCTAGAAATGGCTGAATTACAAAATAGTCAAGGATATGAGTATAAAATAAGAAGTAAATGTTACTTGGATATTATAGAAATGTAGGTGATCATATGTAACAAGAGAAGTTTAAAGAAGGGAAAATGGAGACTAAAAGAAGGGAATAATATACTTTCCACTGTTAGGCACATGTCATAAATATGGCAAAAAGCAAAGCAGGGATAAAGAAGAGTTTACTACTACTACTACTAAGTCGCTTCAGTCCTGTCGGACTCTGTGCGACCCCATAGACGGCAGCCCATCAGTCTCCCTCATCCCTGGGATTCTCCAGGCAAGAACACTGGAGTGGGGTGCCATTTCCTTCTCCAGTGCAGAAAAAGTGAAAAGTGAAAGGGAACATGAAAAGTGAAAGGGAAGTCGCTCAGCCGTGCCCGACTCACAGCGAACCCATGGACTGCAGCCTACCAGGCTCCTCCGCCCATGGGATTTTCCAGGCAAGAGTACTGGAGTGGGGTGCCATTACCTTCTCCGAAAAAAGAGCTCATGGAGCATCTATAGACAAGTCTCCAAAAATACGCTCTGATGATCTCAATATAATTCTCTAAAGAGAAATAGCATAGGGTGCATACTAGTGTCTACACTATAACACTGAGCATTCTAGATGATGCTTAGATGCTAGGCAAGAGTGTCTGAAAACCTTATTCCACAGAAATTGGTCCACACCATCCAACTCTGGTGCATAGGAGAAATAGCTTAAAGATAGAATCAAGGATTATCTCCTGAAACTGAGGCTTCCATGCTAGTAACTTACTTGTGCATGTGTGTATAAGCACTCTATGTCCTGTGGCATTCTAAGTCTAGACCATTTTGTCTTACTAAGGAAAATGTGACATCATGCCTTTGGTGTACATCACTTAAATGTGAACTTTTGGAAGAGATTCAGATCTCATCACCTAGCCACCAGGTTTCACAGGAGATCCCAATGTGTTGATGAAAAGAGCGTTTGTAGTAGAATGTTGACAATAGAGAACAAGTGTCAAAGGGAGGGTGATAGAGGAGCATAATGAGGAAACAGAGACAGTGAAGGAAGATTATTTGGGGGAGGACACTGAAGGGGAATTAAGAATGGTGGCATTACATGAAGAGGGAAATTTGGTTGTTTCTCTCTCTCTCTCTTTTTTTTAATGATGAGGAGTGAGGGGATGAGCTTATCTGTAGACTCAAGGGATGTCCTTAGTACTGAAGAGGAAAGTATTGAAGAGAGGAAGTAATAGATAGAATAGTATTCCAGAGAAGATTACAATAATGACAACAAGCTGCAGAGATCTCTAAGACTAATAATACCATGCCATAATCCAAGGTCACATTCAGTTCTTTTCAGCACAGAATCGTATATCTACTTAGTTATAGGAGATAACCTGTAACTCTTAAAGGTATCACTTTAATCCAAGGTCACATTCAGTTCTTTTCAGCACAGAATCATATATCTACTTAGTTATAGGAGATAACCTGTAACTCTTAAAGGTATCACTGAAAGTGAAAGTGAAAGTGAAGTCGCTCAGTCGTGTCCGACTCTTTGCAACCCCGTGGACTGTAGCCCACCAGGCTCCTCCGTCCATGGGATTCTCCAGGCAAGAATACTGGAGTGGGTTGCCATAAGGTATCACTATCAGGAAAATTTCCCCNCTGCTAAGTCGCTTCAGTTGTGTCCGACTCTTTGTGACCCCATGGACTGCAGCCTTGCAGGCTTCTCCGTCCATGGGATTCTCCAGGCAAGAGTGCATGAAAAATGATTTATTCTAGGCAGCAGGAAATGGTATGTGGGTAGGGGATAGAGACTTCCTATTTTTCTTATCAAATTATTACTTTTTAAATTTTTGCCTCCTCAAATAATTTGGCTCTTTTTGTGCGCAAGTAACTGATAAAAATTACACTTTAAAAATGAAAACAAAAAAAGAATATAAAAAATAGAACTCTATTTTCTCAGAAGTGGTGAACATAGTATACGGCTTTCTCTTCACAAGCAGCATCTGATAGATTCTTACACAACAGCCTTCTCAGGATCTCGCGGGAACGTCTCTAGGTTGCCTGTGATATAGTACAGAGAACACCACAAAGTTCCTTCTATGTGTCCACCTTGTGCAGCCTTATGGAAATATTCACCGGCTAATGTCTGGAAAGAGATGGGCAAACATCGATATCATTAGTGAGACGTCCTCCTGGGCAGGTTTTATCAGAGCTAAGGTTGTGAGGTATGTAACATGGGATTTCATCATAGGCTTATAACGTCTGATGTCTTTAAGAAACCAAGTCAAGTTCCAGGAAGCCAGTCAATCACAGAAGCTTCTCGACATGATAGCCAACCTTGACTGCAGCTATTCTGTTAAGTTTACCCAATAAAGAACATTACGAATGTCATTATCATCAGGTATCCTCACATAAACCCCCTGCCAGCCAGACAGGAGATCGCAGCAGAAATCACACCTGGTGAAACTTCAGGCATTTGCTCTCCTAACCTCACTTAATACCTTTTTTCAAACTCAGATGCAAAAACTGCAGTTCCAGTAGGAAGGTGAAAATTAGAATATGACAATTAAAAACTCCATTCTAGCAGATGTGTGGGAGGGCTAACAGACATTTACAATGCATAAAAATACACAGCCTCCTAGGTAGTCAAAGAGAGGTAGAGGGAAAAGAGAAAACAAGCGCTTAAATGGGTAGACGCGCCACTGATTATCATTATTTTTTTCCCAGGCAATTAACTGCCATTTTTAAGCAAGGGCTTTGGAGTCGGTGATGCCATGAGATGGTTGGATGGCATCACCAACTGGATGGAATGAGTTTGAGCAAGTTCCAGGAGTTGGTGATGGACAGGGAGGCCTGCTGTGTTGCAGTCCATGGGGTTGCAAAGAGTCGGATATGACTGAGCGACTGAATTGAACTGAACTTGGAGTCAGACAGGCCTGGGTTCAGATCCCAGCTCTTCTCTTTATTAGCTGCATGACTGTGAGCATGTCAGTTTAACTCTCCAACTAAGAGAATATTTAGTTTCTACAAACGAAACATGTGGCTTCTGATAGTAGCCACCATGAAAGTTTGTCATGAGGATTAAATAAGATAATGATATTTGAGGCTTTACCAAAGTCATAATAATTCGAGGCTTTACCAAAAATAATCCTCTCATTTCTCACCCCAAATCTGCTGCTACAGCTTGCCCATCTGTCTGAATACTACCTTTCTTCCCAGCTCAAAAAATGCCAAACCCTCTGGAGTCAGCCTGACTCCTCTCCCTGCTTCACACCTCACATCCAATCACCATCAAATTCTGCCCTCTTGACCTTCAAAACAGATCCAGAATCTAGTCACATCTCAGCCCTCTTTCTGATACTGCCCATCCATTCTCATTTGGATTCAATGCATTAATCCCCTGCTTCTTCTTTTCTAAACTTTTAATGTTGTACTGGAGGATAGCCGATTAACTATGTTGTGATAGTTTCAGGTGGACGGCAGAGGGATTCAGACACGCATATGCATGTATCCAGTCTCCTCCCAGCTCCCCTCCCATCCGGGCTGCCACATAACAACATGGAGTACAGAGTCCCACATCGACCCCCTGCTCTTGCTCGTCTCTTCCTCAAGCCCATCTTCATCGGGACCCAGGAGGAGCCTTTCCAAACACAGCATATCCCAACCCTGTTCAGAGCTGTCCCATCTTGCTCAGGGCAGCTGCCTGGGCACCTGCCTCCTTGACCTTACCTCTTCTGCCACCTCTCCTGCTCTCAGCTCCTGCCAGTTGCATCTCCCTACTGTTCTTCTGCTGATCTCCCTTTCTGGAATGTTCTTCCCTCTTTCTGGAATGTTCTCCCAGATATGCACAAGACTCCTTTAGGAGTCTGCACAAGGTCACATTATCAGAGAGACCTTCTCTGATCTCACTTATAAAATTGCATCCCCTAGTCTCTACCTTCTGGGTCCTCCTCATCTGGCTTTATTTCTCCCCATATCACCTCCCTCCATTTTCCCTCATGCTCTATCTTTGCTTACCATCTTTCTGTCCCACTGGAATATAAGCTTCTAAGCGTCCCCAAAGCAGAGACTGTCTGCTGCTGTAACCACCCCTGCCCGGAAGAGTGCCTCGCAGAAGGTGGGTGTTCAGTTAATTTGTTGACTATAATGGTGCTCAGATTGTTATTACCACCACTAATATTATTATCAATAATGAGGGGCTTCCATTTCACACGGGAACCAGGTCCCGACTCCACTTCAGTGTCTGATGTCTGAGTAAGTTATGAAACCTTTCAAAGCCTTGGTCGCTTATTCTGTTAAATGGATGTAGTAACATTTGTATTCCAAGAGTGTAGTTAGGATGACATGGGATGGCACACAGGAAGTATCTATGAGTGTATGGCCCAGAGGAAGTGTTCAGCAAACACTGAAGACTGTCATTGCTATTTCCATTATTATTATTCAGTCCGATCTCATACCTGGCAATCCTTTTTGGACACAGCGCATTTTGCTTCCAGTAAGATCAGTGATCAATCTCTGCACCATCTCTCTTATTCTTGTCTCACATCATCTCCCTCTCCTCTCCCCAGCACAAGCCTCCTCCTCCATGAAGCCTTCCTGACTGCTTTGGCTTTCCTTATTTCCCCTTTCCAGAACTGCTTGGGTCACAACAATTAGAATGCACTTGGCATTTGGCTAATGCCAATTTTTGCTCTTCACTCTCATTTTCTTAACTGGGCCCTTGAGTTCCTTGAGCTCATGATCTGTATCTTGGGTGGTGTCTGTACTGAGTTGGGCACATACTACACCTGCTTCCTGACCAAGTGTCTGACCAGCTGCACAGCTGGTCACAAGGCTTACCTGATTCCTTCCAGGAACTCCTGGGAAAATGCCATCCAAGTACAGGACTCCAAGGTTGTATGAGGCATCTGGGTTCCCCATTTCTTCCGCTTTTAACCAGTACTTAGCTGCTTTGGCATAATTTTTCTTGAATTTGTGGTAATACCATCCCAGGCCATTGACTGCCTGATGCAACCCCTGGATTTTAGAACAACAAGAAAGAAATGACTTTTTTTTTTTTTTTAATGAAAAATTCTCTAAAGAGAATCAGTTGTGAAAGCATTCTGCCAGAGTCTAAGAAAAACCTTTCCTGTCTCTTTTTGGGGCCAGATGGCACTAAAGAAATGCTAAATGCTAGAAAACATGAGTCCACCTCAAAGTCTTCCCAGGAGGACTTCACCAGCCTGCTGTTGGGATTTCTGCCTTCCACCTCGGCAATGATGCTGGCCTTGAATCATCACTCAGCCCCTGTGAACTGTTTCACAATGCCCTTGTCTACAGAAGGCCTTGTGTTGCTCCGAGTATCAGCAATGCCCTTGAAATTCACAAGCACTCAACTGCAACAGGAGGCCGGAACCTGGCCTGGCTGGGCTGATTTCTAGGTGACCTGCCAGCCGTCTGCTGATTACTCTGCACTGGACACCAACAAATCATCTGAGGTAAGAAGCCGCAATGGTCTACTTAAAGCTCAGGGGCTATGGGTCTGCTTAGCAGACAGGTAGGTGGCTGGGCCTGAGGCACAGGGGAGGGGACGGAGAAGGGAGGGTGGCTTCAGGACTGTGTCTACACCTGGGATTGTGCCACAGAAGGGCTGGTTCTTGCAAGTCTAGTCTCAAGTCTCCTTGTTCTTGCTGATTCGTGCTCCCAGGGGTCCACTTCTGCCCTCTCTAGGTGCTCCCACCTGGTTCTATACAGTAGCTTCCAGCCCAGCTGTCGAAGGCTTAGGAACCCTGCGAGGGTGTAAGTGTACAAACCTGGACATTCGGGTCTCTCATTCCTGCTTTTCTGCCAGATCAACAAGACCATGGACAAGCAAGTGAAAAAAGGATTAGAGAGGCAAACGGTGAGTGCCCTTGCATCTGTGGAACAAAATCTCTTTCCCCTCCCCTTTGAGAAGTAAAGAACAGGTGTCCCTCAGCTAAGGATGCCAAGATCCCAACCTGCAGCCTTTTCGTCTCCGAGGGCTCCCGAAACCCTTTTAGTTTTTACACTGGATACAAGGTGCCAGGAAGACCAGGAGAAAGCAACTGACAAAGCCCACTGGAATAGAAGCTCTATGAGGGCAAGGATCTTTATTTTGTATTCCAAGCACCTGTGTTAGTACTTGCATACAGTAAGTGCTCAATAAATACTTGAGAAATGAATGAGAGCCCTCCCTTGAATGCTGATGACACACAAAACCGAATCCAACCCTACATTGAGGGTAGTGCTCAGATTCACAGGCCCTCAAGATAGCTGACACTTGGCACAGTATCAGTGCTGTGGATCAGTCATAGAGATACTCTTCCTGAGCCTCGGGGCGTACCAGATGTAAGGCAGCCTCCTGAGAAGTTGCAGGATGAATGTATTTCCGTGAAGTGACAGACCACGCCATATTATGAAGTGGTAAGAACCAGCTTTGGAATAAGCCTATGGAATCTACATCAAAATGGTTTCGGTACTGCTCACCTCCATATGCCTAGGTTTATTCAAAGGTACCTGTCATCACTCAAAACACTAGCAGAACTTTCTTTAGAAATTGTACTGGGACCCAGGTCAGGATCCTCCCCACCCCTGTCGCAAGAAATCTTGTTTTATTTCTTCATGCTCACACCTTATTCCGGACATTTCCAGCTATATCTGCAGATTTACCTTCAAGTGACTTTTAGCTAATTCCAGACATCAAACTCTGTGCTTCACCACGGTGCCTGACAAAGAGTAAGGGCTTAATAACTCCCTGCCAAATGAATAAGTGAGAATCATGTAACACTCTTAAGAATGCGAGTACTCCAGGCTATAAAACTGCATTTCCTCTAATATTCATCTCAGCACTGCTAAAAGCACGCTCCGAATAAAGCACCTTAGACGACAATTCACCACTAGCATGCTAAAGAGATGCAAATTTCACACCTGCCAGGAAGCCCCATTTTAGGGTGCTCTAGAACTGTGCCCTCAATGACCAACATTAAGCAGTGTTTCTATTTCTGCACTATAGTCTGTGTCAGGGTTGGGAGCTGGCGTGTTTCAGCCCACTCTGTCTCCTGGGTGATGTGCCCCCTTGAGACCACACAGGTGGAGAAAAAGCCTCTTGACTCTGACTATATGCTCCAACTTCCTAGTCTACAGGAAAAACAGACACTCTAAGCTTCCTGAGAAAAACGAGTGAGGGAGGAAAATCGGTATGGTTAACTTTAGGAATCTTTGTAGTTAGGGCAAATATTAGCAGCCTTGGGAAGAGGGTACGTTCAACAGCCTGAAGGGCTATAAAGGACTCTGTCTAGGTTGTAGAGTTACAGTGGTTCCGACCAATCCATTTATTTACAAATAGGTACACATGCACATGTGAGTGTGCACGTGAGTGTGCATGCATGGGGGGGGGGTGTTTGCACATAGGGATATGTTGTGCATCCCTGCTTATGTGTATGTGTGTGTGTGTATCCCCTCACAAGCAATATTACAGCCTCCATTCTGTACTGCAGTACTGAAACTAGCTGGCTTGAAGGTTACTTTGAAGAGTCAATAGTGACAAAAAGAAAATAATTTCTACACCCAGAATTAACTTGATAAACAGTCCTTTTATGAAAGCACAGAGAAGGAAATGAGCACCGGACATGACAGGGTTAATCCAGAGGATTCAAGATTCAGAGGAATCAGGCTTTTGGTTTTCCTAATTCATTGGCATTTATACTCATTCAGTTTCAAGGAGCCCCTGCTGCTGCTTGTTATTAGGGCAGCCCTTGATTATAATTTTAGCCTTCAAACAAAATCGGTCTGAATTCTATTGACTGGAAAGTGAATTCGCCTTTTGAAGTTTGTCATCCCCATTGTGCACGTTTCTGTGTATGTGTTGTAGCTCAGAAATGACTAATCGGTGCAATGCTAGTGGCCCCTCCCTCCCCACTGCATTTCTACCTTCCTCGGAAGGCTGGCCATTCACTCTCCTAGACTTGTAAATGCATGGGTGGGTGTGTGTAGGCAAAGGCTTCCCTCTGACAATATGCACAAGTGTTACCTTGGAAGCTGCTTTCTTCATCAGCTCTAAGGCAAGCCGTCTGTTCTTTTTCACTCCTTGACCCTAAACAACAATAAACAGCAACGATCACACACACAAAAAATAAACACAGAATGCATGCAAAACCATCACACCGATCCGCCAGTGTTCAACAGAAGATCCAACAGAAGCCCAGGCCCTCCCAAAGAAAAACCCAATCTTGCAGATTTCCATATGCAGAGCTATTACATCACCATCATCATTTGGGGTATATTTGTAGAACAGTGACAACAAACCTCCCCCTTCCTGTTTAGCATCATACAAAATTCCCCATCAAGTGAATCACCCTCTTGTCAATCCACTGATGTAGTTGGGAGAGGCCATGAGTAAGGTTAAATGAGTCTGGTCATTCTGGTTGTGTTTTTCTGGGGATTACCTAACGTGTGAGTCAGATAAAGCACTTGATCTGTGTCGGACAGTCAAGACTTATCAGGCTGGGACAACTCAGTTATCCCAGTTCCATGTGGGAGTCCCCATGGTGGACCTCTGTGGCTTCAGAAACAGCTGGAAGGTCAGTGGTGAAAGAGATAGGATCCCTTAGAATCAGTTCCTTCAGACACTGATAACTGACAAGCTTCCTCCAGCAAAATCAAGTTTTTCCAGCAGACGCGGTTTGTGGATCACGAGAGAAATAGCTCTGGGGTTCTTGTCATAAGAGCAGAACTTCATGGGACCACTCTGGGGTGTCTGCGGGACCACGAGGGAAAATGGTGGGTCCAAGCGCGGGACAGGAGGAGTCGCTGAGGGCTCTCTCGACAGGCTCTGACCATGAAGAGGGCAGGTGAGAAGAGCTGGATGAAAACCCTGATGCTTCCAAACTCACTTAGAGCCTATTTTTGACCCCTACATCACATGTGATATAATGTCAAAGGGCTTTGAAATGACTGCAACTATTAACTCTATTTAAATACTCAGCTCTAGTAATGAAGACAGCTCTAGCAAACATTCCTACATTAATTACCCTGGGCCAGGAGCTCTCCTGCCATATCTAATCCTCCCGACCCTAGCCATGGTGCTGCTATCATTCTCATCTGAGAAACCCACCCAGAGGCACACAGGGAATGAGGAACAGAGGCAGGATTTGAACCCGGGCTCCAGAGTTCAGGTTTATAACTGCCATGCTGTATTTTCTCCTGTATATTGTCATTTCCACGCTGAGAAAGTAAAATGATTCACAATCTCCTTACAGAGTACAAAACCAACATGCTGCCGAATCTGTCCTTAGAGTTCCGGGACCCAAAGTAAAACGGTGGATCCAATAAAGGTTAAATTACATACACGGAGTTTCTACTCAACTTTAACTTACCTATTTAATAAAAACCGATGAGCTGAAGCGGGATGCAAGATGAAACTATTTTTCAGAAGTGGACCATTACTTCGTTTAATTAGAGGAAGAGGAAAGAGAAAAGGACATAAAGGCTATTTGGAGTAACTAGACGGGGCAATGAGACAACCTTTCCTTTGCAGAAAGGATCACAACCATCAGGATGACAGAATGTTAGAACCTGGATGCACTCAAAGTTTATCTTCTCCAGCTTCTTTGTTTGGAAGGAATAAAACTGGGGCCCACAGGGGCTGACTAACCCAAAGCCTCTTAGTTAGATCTGCAAACAGAACTCAAGATATTCTCATTTCTAGATCAGGGATTTCCCAGTGTAATTACATAATCAGAAGTGGGATAATTTCTTGCACAAAGACTATATACTCTGCACAAGTCTGAGTAGCACTGGAAACTGTTAGAAGAAACATACAAAGTCCTGATGCATAACAAACGCTCAGTGACTGTCCACTGGATGAATTCATGGACGGTAGCTGCAGTAAAGGTCCAAGCTCCATCCTCAGGTATATGTAAAAAGGGACTGACTTGATCGTCTTGGAAAAACTACAACCATCGTTGTGGCACCATTTTTGAATACAATAAGCCAAATATCCACACAAAACAATAAGCTGAGTGCACACTGCCCTTCTTCTCGTTTGGAAAGTTCATTTTTTGTATAGGTTTTTTTTTTAACACTGAAAACACTTAAAGACACCTTTGGCCAGAGGTAAAAATCTTTCTCGAGATGTTGATAATGGGTTCTCTTCCTCCCACTCAGAGATAACTTAGAATGTAGGAAAACCAAAAAAACTTTCAGTTTTCAGAAATCAGACCCTGAAGAAACATTTTGTCACCTCCCATGTCATATATTTATATCTTTGGCTCTCTCTCTAGATTTCAAGCTCCCTGGTAGGCAGAAATAATGCCTGAGTCATGCCTTTATCTTCTCTGCACCCCAGGCAATGACCAGCCCCAACTCCGGGGGACTGGTGCCTCTCCTCTGCACCTGTCTCAGTCCTGTCTTCCCCATGAGTGTCTGGGGCCCCAGAGGTCAGAAACATGGCTCATGTATCCATACGTCCCTCCATCTAGTGCAGAGCCTGGCGTTTTGTCAGCCCTGAATGGATGTGTATTACAAAAATACACAAACACATTGGCATATGGCTAAGAGTCAAACCACTTCTATGTTGATTTAACAACTACAAAGAAAAAGGCTGGGCTCTAAACTTGGAAACCATAACAACCAATAGGTTTTAAGACTTGGAGGGCTGGAGATGTAGCAAGAGTCATGGTTGTTAATCAGTGAGCGACCACAACTGTGGTTCTGGAGACAAGCCCAGCCATGTGCATCCAAGTCCTTGTTTGACAGCCCACTTGCTGTCTGTGGGCAGCTGCCTCCTTTGGGCCTGGACATAGCCACCAAGGTTTTCCTTAGTAGAGCTAACAGCTTTCTATTTTTCCAAAGTGGATGAATTGATGTCTCTGTGTTCAGGGGTGAAGAGCACAGACTTTGAAGCCAGACTACCTGGATCCCAATCCCAGGTCTGAAATGTACCAACTGTACAATCTTGTACGTGTACGTGCATGCTATGTTGCTTCAGTAGTGTCCAGCTCTTTGCAACACCATGGACTGTAGCCTGCCAAGCTCCTCTGGCTATGGGGCTCCTTAGGCAAGAATACTGGAGTGGGATCCCATGCCCTTCTCCAGGAGATCTTCCCAATCCAGGGATTGAACCCGTCCGTGTCTCTTAAGGCTCCTAGATTGGCAGGCCGGTTCTTTACCACTAGAACCATCTGGTAAACCCTTGGGTAAGTTATGGATCCTTTCTTAGCTTCTCTTAGCACACACATAAACAGAGATCATCATATACCACGGTAGCTACCTTTGCAAGGTTGTCTTGAAGACTGAATGTACATCAGGTAATAAGCATTGCATCAATTGAAGTAAACTATTGCTACTCCATAAAGCATTTTGCAGTTCTTGGAGTCCCTTCTTTAGGTTCTTTCACTCAACCTGTGGTCATTACCAGATAAGTCCAAAGATGCAGCTGCTGGTTGCAGAGGAGGGATTTGAACTCCATCTTCTGTCTCCTGGGCTAATGGTCTTCTCACCCATTCCCCTGCTCTCCTGTTGGCTTAAAACCAAGACCTTTGGTTTGATCAGAGAGACTGTCGGGATCCAGCCAAACATGCACTTCATCTCAGCTGTAATTCAATGATAGCTCTGCCTGATAAGAGAACTTGCAGCACCTTTGGGGGCTGCCAGCAATGTACCAATCTGTAAAATATGGGGTGTCTCCTCCAGAATGCCACAGTGCTTGCAAAAGCGGAGAGAATCCAGGTGCCAAACCTAAGACTGATGATTAAAAACAAGACCAGGGAACTGCTTCTGACTCTGCCTTTTCAGCAAATACCCCTTTCCATCCAGCCTGACAGAAGCAGATTACGAGGTTCTTGGGTTACAGGCGCCCTGTTTGCCTGCACGCCTACATGAAACTGCTCAGGAAATCTGATAGGAATTTTGCAACCTCAGCACAAATTGAGTGATTCTTACCTTGAATAACACAATGGCGTAGTCGTATATTAATGCTGGGTCCTCAGTCTCCAGGGCACCCTTGGCATACCACTCGATAGCTGCTTCTGGGTTCTTGGCCACGCCTTGCTGGCCCCAGAACAGCATCTGGGCCAACCGTTGCTTTAAGACAGTAGCAATTTAAAACAATGACTTTCCTGTGAAATGCTTAACATATGTGTGTGTGTGTGTGTGTGTGTGTGTGTGTGTGCACGTGCGTGCTTAGTGGCTCAACTGTGTCCAACTCTTCGTGATCCTATGAACTGCAGTCCACCAAGCTCCTCTGTCCATGGGATTCTCCAGACAAAAATACTGGAGTGGGTTGTCATGCCCTCCTCCAGGGGGTCTTCCTGACCCAAGGATTGAACCTATGTCTCCTGCATCACAGGAGGATTCTTTACCCACTGAGCCACCTGGGAAGCTGTAATACATAACATACGAGATTTTTAAAGAGGGTAAGGCAAACCTAGTTTAAAATGTTTTTATATTGAGAACCGAGACTTAGGTAGACACATGCTATCTTTCTACTGGGGACCAGAGCCCTAAAAGTGTACTGGGTTAAATACAAGTTATTAACAAAATGATGTGTGTCAGTGGGATGTGGGTGTGTGTATGTGAATGAATGTACTATACCCAGGTCAGAGCTGATGGATCAACAACCGTACTGTCTCCTCTCTTGAAATGCCCTCCCCTTTGGGAGTCACTGTCTGTGTTCTGGGCCCAGTGTAAGGCGTGCATGCCTGTGCACATCTGTGGCAGTCAGGACATCTCCCTATGAGGCAGGAGATAGATGGCTCCAGGCTAGGCATTTACAGCTGGCCTCCTGTTTGCATTTCCTGAGACAGGAGGTAGGTGGGCTCCTGGTTAGATATTTACAACCAGCCTCCTGTCTGCATACTGAAACAGAAATGACAACAGAAACGGGGTAAATAGCCAGCCTTTGTCTCCTGAGGACACCTTAAGATACAGACAAGGCAGGAAGAGAGGGGCTAAACCCTTTACACAAGTAAAGGATTGAGTAAAGGATCACAAGGTCACATATTTCTCATTCCTGGGGCAAGAGAGACACTGCACATGTGCAGAAAGCTCCTTGGGGATCAAAAGGAGGAGGCACCACCCCATAATATGTGATGCCAAGGCCACCCCATGGGCCTCAATCCATCTTGGAAACAGTCACACACACAGGGGAGGGTTCTAGGGTAGGTCAAGTACGAAAAAAGAAACCAGATAATTGGCCAAAGGTAAACAAAGACCCTGAAGAACTGCCCTATATAAATGATTTATATCATTATATCTATATATCTGATGCACTAGAATGCCTGAACCTGGGCATTGAGACTTCAAGAGTTTGGTCGTCCCTAAAGTTGGGTCATTTTGAATGTTCAGATTCCAGAATTTATTATGTGCTGTGAACAAATACATGACTTCTGTGTGGTTTCTGTGTTTACTTATAGAAGAGCCTGGTAGGCTACAGTCCGTGGGGTTGCAAAGAGTCGGACATGACTGAGCAACTTCACCTTAGAATGTCTGATGGAGTCTTGGGACTGATCATAAATCCTGTGACTCTCTCTCCAATGGGTGCAGATCTGACTACACTCAATGTCAAGAGTGACCAACTGGGCTTCCTTGGTGGCTCAGTGGTAAAGAATCTGCCTTCCAATGCAGGAGACACAGGTTCAATCCCTGATCCGGTAAGATCCCACATGCCACGAAGTAACAAGTACTGAAGCCCGCGTGCCCTAGAGCCCAAGCTCTGCAACAAGAGAAGCCATGGCAACAAGCACCCACACCGCAGCTAGAGAGTAGCCCTCACTCTCGGCAACTAGAGAAAAGCCCACGCGGCAACAAAGACCCAACAGAACCAGAAATAAATGCATAAACCAAATTATTTAAAAAGAATGACCAACTGACTTGCTCTGGCCGATGAAATGTGAGAAGTGCCCCATCTGAGCAGAAGCGTCAGGAGCCAGCTGTGACATGTCACAGGGTGGCCCTGAGGCAATGGCTTTGGAAGCACATTTTGGTGACTCCTCTGTTAGCTTGGGCTCCTAAAGAACTATGAGACCCCAGGCCCTGCCAGCACCCCCAGTAGTGTGAACAGCAATATACTGGTGCTATGTTAAGTCACTAGGATTGGCAGACCTTGTTATCACAGCGTATCCTGGTCCATCAGGGCTGAGACAGTTTCCAAGACAGTGGACCACATTGTTACCTGAGCAGCCGCATTGCCTCGAGTAGCTTCATGCTTCAGCCACATAAAGACATCTCCATCTTCTTTGGTTTGTACCTTGAGTATTTCATCATCTTTTAGTCTAATTGTCTCAACATATGCCTAAAAGGGAAGGAAGGAATATAAGAAGGGAGGGAGGGAGAGAGGAAGAAAGGAAGGGGAGAAAGGAGAATGAAAACATCCAAATAATTTGGGCATGCAAAAGACATGCCATTATTCTTAAGCCAGCAATTATTCAAGTAAAAACTCACAAAGAATGGAAATATGAGGTGTGTCCACAACGCCGTAAGATCACATTCTTTTTAAATGAGTAGATCACATGCCTTGCATCTAAATAGGCATTTTTGTTCCTATCAAAGCATTTGCCTTGGGAAGATGAAGCTTACTCCACTTTCTCTTCCTTTGCTCAAGCTAGTTCAGATGTCCACCTCTGTGCCATCAGTTTTAGGGCCAGATTATACAAGGCATCAAAAAAGGTAAATCAATAAATTTTAAGTATAACCTTATTATTATGTTTTATTATTATCCTGCATGACTAACCCTTTTTATTTAGCAGGCTCAGCCTCCAATATCTTTTGGCTATTTCCAAAAATGAAATCTGCTCTGAAAAGAAAAGGGCATATTAACTTTTTGCGTATATGCACAAGGATGCACCAGAGGTTCTAAGGAGGAACCCAAGGGGAAAGTTCACAAAATGCTTCAAATTTGCAAACAGCCTCCCAGGTATCAGCCTCCTTTGAAGAAAATAAGGCTCATTTTTATGTATAAATTTTGGCTCTTTATCCAAAAAACAGTCTTGTTGTTTCACAGTTTCCCCTTATATTTAATACATGATGAACTCTATCTATTTCCAGAGGGCCTGGGAAGGGCTTCAAGGCCACAAGCAGATGGTGAAAAAACTGGTTCTGGATGAGGCTGGGAGAAAGAAGCTTTAGAGAACAAAAAGCTCAGCCTGATTTCCTTTCTGATCCTCTGTTTGCCAGTGAAGGGAAGGACTTAGACATGTACACACTGCTGTATTTAAAATGGATAACCAACAAGGTCCTACTATATGGCACAAAGAACTCTGCTCACTGTTATATGGCAGCCTGGATGGGAGGGGAGTTTGGGGGAGAATGGGTACATGTATATGTACGGCTGAGTACCTTTGCTGTTCACCTGAAACTATAACAACATTGTTAATCAACCATAGTCCAATATAAAATTAAAAAGAGAGAGAGAGAAGGCCTCAGGTTCACAAGCTCTAGCTTGCAGCTCCATCATCCACTGTGGCTACATGCAACCAGAGGTCCCTCTTAGGGCAGTAGAGGGCAGCCTTGGGGACAGAGCTAGGACTCGGAACACAACAGGAATCGATTCCTGTTGGATGTCTAACCTTGACATACCACCCAGCAAATAGCAACAAGTAGAATAATGATGCTGCCACCTTTGATTGAAACCATGTGCAGGGTGTTTAACAAACATTTTTTTCACTTAATCTCATTGCAGGACTGAGACTCAAATATCACTGTCTTCAATTTATAGGCAAAGAACTGAGGCTCACAGGGTAAAACCGTGAGTTCAAGGTCATGTTGTAGAGCGGGCCTTGGGAGCCAGGTTGACCTGTCTTCAAAGACAGGCTCTGACAGGCTACCCAGCAATGTCGCCCTCTAGCGGGAAGGCCCTGGAATCCTTCTGGGCACTGGTCTCTATCACATTCTTCGCTAACTGCAAGGCCAATAAGTAGGTGCTTCAGCTCAAACTCCAGGAGATACTCTGTCATCTGCGATGAGCCTGGAATTGGACAAAAGCCCAGGCTGCTCAAATAACATACTTCTCAGCTATAAGGTTTTTTTTGTCAACTAGGGAGTTGGGTATTTGATCTGAGATTGATTTCTCCTTTTTCTTCTTTCGCTTTTTCCTTCTTAACTTTGTTATGATACTTGAATGAAAGACATAGCACATGAAGACAGAGTTTCTATGCTGCAAGAATTTATACTCTTAGGTGTTTCTGCCACTCTCTGGCAGTGATAACTTACCACAATCACCAACAAGGACTGTGTGGGGCCCAATTGCTTGGTCCAGATTGACTCACTGAATCTTTGCAACCTCATAAGACAGTCCCTATCAATATCCCCATTTCAAACATGTAGAAAATGAGGCCCAGAAAGGTTAAGGAACTTACCTAAGTTCTTCAAACTAATGAATCAGACACAGGCCAGCTGGCTGTGAGAGAGTCCTCACCCACCCTCACCACCCTGCGAAGGACTTAAGCATCTGGGAGAAAGCAGATAGGGGGCTGGTTCATCGTCTCCTTTTATACATAACGAATTCCATCTAATAGTGTCATGGTGGTGACATCAGACCTTTCACATCACCCCCAGGTGATATGAATTCTAACTCGCCACTAACTACCTGTAGGCCTTGGGCCACTGATTTTATTTATCTGAGTCTTAGCTTCTGCATCAATAAAAATGAAGTGTAGCATGGCATCTGGTATGTCAAAAGCACTCTACCTACTAGCCATTATTTTCAATAGTGCAAAGAGTTACAAACACTCAGGTTCAAATCTAGGCTCTACTACTTGGATGCTGTTTGACTTGAGGCAAGTTCTTTGGCTTCTCCAAGTTTCAATTGCCCCATTTGTAAAATGGAAACAATATCTGTACTGACCTTGCAAAGTTGCAAGAGGATTAAATGAGACTGTTTGTGAAGATCTTAGCAGAGCGTCTGGTATATAGGAAGCCCTCTGGAATGGTAACTCATGTTTTAGGTCCTGGACTCATTCTAACATGGAAAAGGCTGACAGCAGTTTAGAATATTAGCCCTCCTGTTGGTGTTTGCACTTTTGCACAGCTCAGAGCCTTATGTTGTGGGGATGGATTTCTGAGAGTTTGATGCTTTTGAAGATGGACGGGACAGAGCTGAGGAAGGAGTGTCAGGGCTGGAAACATCTGAGAGCATCATGTTGTGTGTTGGGCTCCACTCAGCACACATCAGATGAATTAATTTATTCATGCTATCAACCCTGTGAGGTGGAGAGTGTCATGGCAGTCTTTACTAGTGAAAAACTGTGCAGAGACAGAGAGGTGGGTGGAATTATCCAAAATTTCACACCCTGTGAACAGCAGACCTGGGACCTGAATCCAGGCAAACTGGCCTTGAAGCTACACCTCAATTGCCTGCCGCACCCAGGCTGATGGTTGCATCTTTACAGCTCTGGGGTCCCCACAGTGGCAACCAGCACCAGTCAGAGCCACACACCCAGGCCTTCTGTGAAAGTCAACCATCCTCAAAGACATCTGATGAAGGAACAATCCCTAAAAGGGAGCAGTGTCGGACTGTTCATCCATCAAACATTTTGAGAACAAGGAACGATGCTTCAGATGGGACAGTGACCCATCCTGGATGAAGCTAAGGTGTGGAGAAAGACCGGTGGGGGTGAGTGTTAGGGGCAGAGCTGGGGAGATGCTGGCAGGAGTCCAGAGTCCCAGACTGACCAGTTCTGGGATCTTCTGTGGCTTCTGTCGGGGAAGGGTTCTTTTTGTTGCTGTGTTATAAAATCAAAGTCTCTAGGATGAGCAGTTCATAGCCTATACTGCAGGGTTAAGACTTGCTGACCAGGTAAGAGGAAGTCTGGGGTCCAGAGACTCTGCAATCCTCATACGTCCTTGGACCCAGCATCAGAGAAGTCTCCACACTGTCCCTAGACTCTTCATACACTTTGCCACCTTTCTCTCTGCTCACCTGCAGGCTACATCATGCCAGCTGTCTGCCATCAATCACAGGCAGGACGGAGCAGAGATCAGGGAGGGGTAAGGAGGGTGAAGGACTTAGTGGACTTTGAGCCTGGGAAGCAAATGCTCTTAGTGGGCCCCCATTTCCCAGAGCATCTACATTCTCTGAAGTCACGAAATAGAATGGTTTGGCCAGCACTCCCGGGTACTCAGCAGCAGGGCAATTTGAGTCTACACCTAAACCACCACTTCCTTCAGGGTCTGGAGGAGCCACCTTTAGGAACCCAAATCTTAGGGTATTTAAAATCAGCTACAATGTTTGGCTTCCAATGCGGGGAATCTAAGTGTTCTTTGTTGAAATTTAACATTTTAGGGATTTTAAAAGTAAGAACGGAGGAATATCAAGTGCAAAGATGTAGACACAGAAGCAAGTACCCAAGATTCCCCAAATAGGGTGAAGGGGTGTTGACTGCAAGGGAGGCAGAGTTGAAAGCCAAGTGCCTAGGTGCTTGCTGTCGACAATGACCACTGGTCGCATGAAAAAGTACCAGAGAGTCAACAAAACACTACTATCATTTTGTGTCCATTTCTGGTTACTCTGCATTCTATCCTGTCAGTCAACAGTGAGTGCCACCTAAATCTCAAGCACAGTGCTGGGCATTGGGATCACCAACGTGAACAGACTGTTTGTCTTGGGGGGCTCCCAGTCTACTGGCACAGCCAGTCCTCAGATCCTGTACACAGCACCCATCATTGAGCGAGGGCACGGATGTGCCTGGGTGCCCAGGTGCATGGCAAAGGGGACATCCAAGGAGAAGGTGATGTCTGAGCCCAGTGTTCCAGGAGGAGAAAGGGTCAGCAGACAGGAAGAGAAGGGGTGGGCATAGAGAAAGCAAGCCAGGCAGAGGAAACCTGGCAGGGTCAGGAGGTATGGACAGCCCGATGTGACCAAAAGCTTGGCATCTCCAGAGTGGGCCGGCCAAGCAGGGACCGCTGAGAGCTGAGACCGGAAAAGCAGAGAGAAACCTGATCAAGGAATGACTCCTGTGCCAAGTGATGGGCTGGACTTGGTGCTTCCGGGTCAGTATTTCTCAGCCCTGACTGCACGTTACTGCCATCTGAAGAAGTTCTAAATACACACATGCGTGTAGACGTATATGCCCATACTATACGCCGGGACCCTGCTCTGTCAATTTGATGAGACTGTGGGGTGGAGCCAGCACAGAGGTGTTCTCTGATCCCCCATGAGACCCTGACGTGCAGCCAGGTTGAGAACCTCCCCTGTCGTCAGCCCCCTCTGGCCTCCATGGGAAGAACATGGAAAGGGACAAAACTGGTGACAGAAGGGCCAGTTAGGGGGTAAATTTATTTGCCAGAGCTGTTGCCATAACAAAAAGCCACAGACGGCGCGGCTTCAACCACAGAAGTTAACTTCCTCGTGCTTCTGGGGGCTGGCAGTCCAAGATCAAGAATGCTGGCAGGTTCCGTTCTTCTGTTTGCTCTGGCCGCGTGGCCTGTGGGATCTTCGTTCCCAGACCAGGGATCAGACCTGTGCCCTCTGCACTGGCAGCTCAGAGTCTGCCAGGGAAGTCCTGGTGTAGTTGCTTCTGAGGCCCCTTTCCGTTAACTTGTGTCGTCACTGGTCATCCCTCTGTTTCACCCTAACCTCCTCTTCTTGTAAGGATGCCAGGCATGCTGGATGAGGGGTACCTCATGACTGAACGTATTCCTCTCTTCAGAGGTTCTGTCTCCTTAATGACGGGCCCTATTCTGAGGTACTGGGGGGCAGGGCTTCAACCTATGGACTTAGGGGTCAATTTATGCCATACTCAGTCCATAAAAGGAGGCCATCATAGTCGCTCAGTGGAGAGATGTAAAGGACAGTTGTAGGCTGTGGCTGTATACTGGATGAGTGTGGGAGCAGAAAGAAGTTGGTGTGTAAAGCTGCTGGGGACTATAACCCCAGGTAGGATGATGGGGGTACTATAACCCCAGCTAGGATGATGGGGGGATTGTAACCCCAGCTAGGACGATGGGGGGATTATAACCCCAGCTAGGATGATGGGGGGATTATAACCCCAGCTAGGATGATGGGGGGATTATAACCCCAGGTAAGATGATGGGGAGATTACCTCCCCAGCTAGGACGATGGGGGGATTATAACCCCAGGTAAGATGATGGGGAGATTACCTCCCCAGCTAAGATGATGGGGGGATTACAACCCCAGCTAGGACGATGGGGGGATTATAACCCCAGCTAGGACGATGGGGGGATTATAACCCCAGGTAAGATGATGGGGAGATTACCTCCCCAGCTAGGATGATGGGGGGATTACAACCCCAGCTAGGACGATGGGGGGATTATAACCCCAGCTAGGACGCGATGGGGGGATTATAACCCCAGGTAGGATGATGAGGGGATTACAACCCCAGCTAGGATGATGGGGGATTATAACCCCAGATAGGATGATGGGGGATTGAAGATGACTCCCCAGCACGGACAGGGGTCTCATGGGCTGAGGAGTTTGGGGGGAATGGAGAGGAGGAAAGAGTGTGTTGCCTTTGTGATAGGTTATTTTTGCAGATGGGGGTTTGTAAGGAAGAGCTCAGCCTGAGAGTCAGATTTCTGTGGCATCAGTATGTGGAGAGAGGGATGTGTGAGACCCCTGGCCCTCTAGAAGGTGTAGACACAAAAGGCTGAGGACCAAACCTTTCAGAAGAGCAAATTCTGAAGGGCGAAAAGGATGATAGGAACTCATTTGTAATTAAGCCACAAAAAACAAACCGAAAAGCAATTAGTATCTTCTTTCTCTTTGACCTGAAGTAGAGTCCCTCTAAATCATATAGAAGTGACATGAAGAGAAATTGCTAATATAGAAGTGATGGGAACCACAAGTTACATAAAAAATGGAGCAAGAATCAAGAAAGAAGTTACTGATGGATCTCTGGTTTGTTACTTGGAGGTCTGGCTTTCCAGATCTCTTCATTTTTCATGTGCTGTGTGTGGGTGTGCTCGGTCATGCCTGACTCTCTGTGGCCCCATGGACTGTGGCCTGCCAGGCTCCTCTGTCCGTGGTGTTTTCCAAGCAAGGATCCTGGAGTGGGTTGCCATTTCCTTCTCCAGGGGATCTTCCCCACCCAGGGATTGACCCTTTGTCTCTTGTGTCTCCTGCATCAGCAGGAGGATACTTTACCAACCACTGTGGCACCTGAGAAGCCCCTTGTTGTGTGCTGCCGGTGAATTAATAGATCTCTCAACAAAAGGATATTTAAATCGATGTATGACACCTGCTAAAATTCTCAAGAAGCCATTAATTACACACTCTTAAGAAAATGAGCTATGATACAACTAACGGTATAATTCGTATCTATGATTCTTAATCATACGACTTTCCAGCTGCAAGATGGATCTTCTCTATTCATCTTCTCTGGTTCTGACCAATTAAACATTTTCTTTCATAATCATAACACTTCATGGGCCAAATCTTCAAAAGAAAAGGAGCTTGTTAGCAACATACCATCTCCCCTTGCTCATTTACGCTGCATTAGAATTCCTAAGAGTGTATACGTACAGGACATTATTAACACATTCAAGCTTAGCAGAACAATAACAATATTATTTGGTGGTCTAATTTTTTTATGGATGTGTTTCCAGAATAATTCTTTAAAAACTTTATAAATGAATAAATTTAAAAATTCCTGTCAAACCGAGGTAAAATTTTGCCCATAGCCTATGTATGCTGAGAGAATACAAGTTTATTCAGGAGAAATCATTATCTTCTAAAGGAATTAGAATGTCTACACAGACAGCCTTTGTGTGCTTTACAGCTTGATTCATGTTTAATGTTCACTGACAACATGTATCTCTGAGTCATTTATTTCATAACTCTGCAGTGGTCGGTGTAGGTTTCTTTTCCAGAAACCATTCATTCCCAATCATCGAAGCACACGTTTCCTGCACTGGGGGTTTCTAAATGTAATACAGGAGCAGGACGGGGAACAGTAGGTGGTCTGGTTCCCAGTTAGCCTACTCTGTCTAAGATTCCACAAGCCTGACCCATCCCCCAGGCTCACCAAGCATAAGGTGAAAAGCAAGAGCTTATGGCTTCAACCAGAGCCAAATCTGACAGGGCAGCAACCTACTGCCCCTGGTTGCACAAACCCAGGCACCCCAGTGGTTTATATACTATCTTTGGCAGAAGCTGAGTAGCTGAAATAGTGACTATAAAATCAGAGCTTAAAATATTTACTATCTGGCCTTATATAGAAAAACACTGTCAACTCCTGGTACAGTCTACTCGCATTTCTCAACTTAACTAGCTCAAGGGCTATGAAAAATACAAGCCGAGAGGCCAACCAAGTCACCATCTACTCCTGCTGGATGCAAATATACATCATTTAAAGGCAGCTTTCTTTTTATTCTTACACTGTCACCTTTACTTGGGCTTTCCCGGTGGCACTGGTGGTAAAGAACCTGCCTGCCAATGCAGGAGATGTAAAGAGATATGGGTTTGATCCCTGGCTCGAGAAGATCCCCTGGAGGAGGGCATGGCAACCCACTGCAATACTCTTGCCTGGAGAATCCCATGGACAGAGGAGCCTGGCAGGCTACGGTCCATAAGGTCGCAAAGAGTCGGACGTGGCTGAATAGACAGTGCCTGCGGGCATCACCTTTACCTATAGCCTTTTATTCGCAGTTCCTGAAACAAACCATCAGTTGGTCCAGTGTAACACATCATGTTTTGAAGGCAGATATTAGCCACTGATTTCTTTGCCTAACAAGTCAAAAAGATAGGTGAGCCTGCAAAATGAGAGGCTGGAGTCAGTGCCCCTCATCCAGTCCTTAATCCAGGATGGACTGCCTGCTGTCAGTCACCTGGAGCCCTGTGGCTCATGTGATGGGCAGACGCCTCTCGAGGTGCTGGGCAGCAGGAACATAGGGAGGGATGGAGCTTTCTTATATGTAGACTCTGCAACTCTGCTGCTCGTGATGTGTTGATAGCAGCCCTTGGCTTACGGCCCCCGCTTAATTTGACTCAATCTCCCCTGACATCTCCAGATCCTGCCAAGTCACATGATTTTGGAACAAAGACAAAATGTCTCTGTTTCTGGTACACAGGGTTTTCAAAATCAAAGTCTGTCCAGGGCTGTATCTCCCCTCCCCATACCAGTCTTCCCACTCATGAAAAGCTCCTCATGCACAGATGTAGGATGGTCCCTGCATTCAGCCTGAGAGCAGTGAGGAAGTATGAATCAGAGATTATGAGAGGGCTTCTCTCTGCATGGGACTATGCTTGCACTCCGAAGGCCAGGGACTAAACCAGCCGAGGAAGCCCTAGTAAGCAGGGCCATAACCATCCCACCCATCTCTCTCTTCACCCATCTCTCTCTTGTACCTGATCTCCGTGTAGTGTGTGCTGGTCCACAGGTGTCTTGGTGGCGATGTTGCTGTAGTAGGCATAGGACAACTCCCAGTCCAGGGGGTAGTTATCAATACCCTGGTAATGTTTGTACCCAAGATTCATTGAAGACAGTCGCTCACTGCCCTGGCCTCCAACCAAACTATACAACATGCCCTGTTAGAAAGAAACGGACAGTGTTCACAAGACTACAGAAAAGGGTGGTAAAATTCTAACATAGAAAGGTCATCTGGACCCACCCCTATAATATGAACTTAGTCATTCTGGAAAGAAGTTAATACGCCTTTTAAGAAAAACTTTAGATAGGACTTCCCTGGTGGTCCAGTGGTTAAGACTCTGTACTCCCAAAGCAGGTTGCATGGGCTCTATCCCTGGTTGGGGAACTAAGATCCTGGTGCCACACTGCATGGCCAAAAAAACAAAACAAAAAACACGAAAAACTTCAGAAAAGTCACAAGAGCTTTCTCGTGATTATCTGTCCTTAATGTCTAAGAGCTGAAAATTCCTTTGTTCTTCTCTCAGTGAAGGCAGGGTCTTCCCCTGACTTATCTCACAACATCTCTTCAACAGTATCCACCAACTGTTCTGAGGATGCTGGCCCACTTCAGCTACATCATCTATGGTCAGATGATCTGAATGGTGGGCCACGTGCCAAACTCACATTCCCAGAATATTAGTGTTGGGAAGGGTCCTTAGAGATCGACTGGTCCAACCATCTCATTTCAGAGTTAAGGAAATAGAGGCTCAGAAGGTTGAAGTCATATGTTTTTGGTCAACCAGTTGTTTTGTGGCAGAAACAGGGCTCAAGCCTTCTCCTTTATACACCTTGATGGGGACTGCCTCAGGGACTTAGGAAAGCACACCATTAGTCATAAGCTGCTACAGCCACAGACGCACACAAAGAAATCAAGTGAAAGAAACGTGGAGCCACCTGGGAGGGTCTAAACAGTCTGAGTCTCTTCAAATCCAGGATAAACAATCCTGGGTGCAAATACAAAAACTTTGTGATGGGGGATTATTTAGCAGCACTTATAAAAATGCAACTCCAGATGTTAAGCAAGTTGCACAAGAAATTTGGATTCAACACCGTAAACAAAACAGTCTAGTATGACTTTTGTTTTAATGGTGTGCAGATCACTCAGTCCTGTCTGACTCTTTGTCACCCCATAGACTGCAGCCCTCCACGCTCTTCTGTCCATGGAATTCTCCAGGCAAGAATACTGGAGTGGGTTGCCATTTCCTTCTCCTGTTTTAATGGTAGAAGGCTGAATGTGACAGTTCTTTGCTGAGAAGTCTAAATGATTCCATTAAGCTAAAAAGTCATATGGAATGATGGGCCCACAGCCAGAATAGTTACAAGAACTGGGTAAGAGGCACCTGTTCTTGAAGGACTAGGATTTTGATAAGCCCTGCACAAACTATTCCTTAGTGTATCAATCGTATCCCCATGCTGTGTCCAGAAGTGGATAAAGTGCACTTCTTCACTCACTGCCAGCAGAAGATCCTGTATTTAACACAGCCCTAAGCTGTTTTTCTTGAGTGTAAAGATTTTAAAGGACTCCAGGGAGCATGAACATGTCCAGTTCCACCTAGGGCATGAGGGCCTTACCCTGCAAATACAATCTAGGTGACGGATATTCCTGCGATGTACGAAATACTTTACCTGCAGCTGATCCCGAGGTACAGTTAATCCAGTTTCATAAAAGACTGCGAGGTAGTAGGATGCTTTATGGTATCCACAGCAGCTGGCATCCATCAGAAAGGGGACGATGGAGCTAATTTGGTGAAGGCCATCAACACTGGAGAGTCTCTTTACAGCCTTCTCGAATATCCGCCCACCAATGTCTAATACAGATTCATTTTGGTTCCTCGGCACTGTAAATAACACATTTCACAGCACACACAATTAACTACCATGGGATCGACATGGCTTTAAAAAGAATTGGGAAGAGCCAATTAAATC
Source organism: Neotragus moschatus (assembly GCA_006410615.1). Lineage (NCBI taxonomy): Eukaryota > Metazoa > Chordata > Mammalia > Artiodactyla > Bovidae > Neotragus > Neotragus moschatus. The sequence continues at coordinate 2,051,156 of SJYA01001089.1, forward strand.
ACCTGAGGTATTAATATTGCTGGTCCTGCAGTGCCTTGAAATATACCACCTTCCGGGGAAGTAAATCAAACCTGTTGGGGATGTCACAGTGTCATTCTGTAAATAGCTTTTCCTTTGGCACTAAATGACAGCCTAGTATCCTGGGGGAAAGGATGTGCTTTCTATAGCTGAGAGAATGCCTCAAGAGAATAATCTACTCAGTGTAACTCACAGCAAGTTAGGACCACCAAAACTGCCAGAGAGATTTTTTTTTTCCCCTTTAAAACTCTGAAGGAGAGTGTGTTTTATCCCAGAAATAGACCCTAGGTGCTGCTGTAAAAAGTTGAGCACAAGAATCTTATTTTGAGATGCCTTCTTATCATCTTTTGCCTCCGGTTTCCCTTGTGGGTTTCTAAATACAACAAAAAGAATGTCAACTTTTATTGAAGGCTTATGAAATGCCCAATACTGGGTTGAGTGCCTTATGCAAATTATATCATGTAATCCAAACAATTTTAGGAGGTAAGTACTAGTATTAGGGTCCTTAGTTGTTCGGATGAGGAAATTGAAGTCTAGAGAAGTCAACTAACTTGTCTAAAGTTGCAAAAGCTGGCAAGTGGCTGAGCCAAGCTTAGAATCCAGCTTGGTAGGTCACAGAAAAAGAGTCCCATTCACTGCGCTCCAGCTTCTTCCGGATAATAGGCAACCAGGTGTCTTAATAAGTACCTTACTGCCATGGGTAGAGACCTCTCTATACAATCGCTTTAAGGACTTTCTTTCACCTAATCCTCCCATAAATTGATAAACTAAGCCCCACGGGCAAGTTGTAAGGCCTTATAATCTGTCACAGTCCTTTAAAGTCTATCTACATTATTCATCTCTCGTTTATTATAATAATCAGCCAACAAATGTTTACAGTTCTACTCTGTATATCTACGAGATGCTATGTTACAAAAAGCCACATAGGATTGCACAGGTACTATTTCCATTTAAAGAGATGCAGTCAACTTATTTAAAACGAAAATTTTCTCCCCTAAGAATTATGTCCAACAGTTTTCTTTGAGCTTCTTCAATCTATCCCACATTAAAATGTTACTAACAACTTCCAGGAGGCAATGGGAGACTCATTCTACCAGCACTCCACCAAAGCAATGTGGGAGACCTGGGTTGGACCCCTGGGTTGGGAAGATCCCCTGGAGAAGGGAAAGGCCACCCACTCCAGTATTCTGGCTTGGAGAATTCCATTGACTATATAGTCCATGGGGTTGCAAACAGTCAGACACGGCTGAGCGACTTTCACAAAAAATTCACAAAAAGCATGAACAGAGATAAGTTTTCAACGTGGGAAACCTCTCTCTGGAGGATTTGAGATTGGACTGAAGGGCAGGTCACTGGCAGAGGTTGATGCCTCTGCCTTGGCATCACAGAAGCCAGCGGAATCCAACGGATGAAACTGTGAGCCCCACGCCATTGATTATGAGCTGGTGCCTATCCCTTTGAGCACACAGGCAGCTGACTGCCCCTGTCAGGAGGCACGTGCCTTCACTTGCTAGCTGTGGGAGAGGTACCCGCCCAACACCTCCACTCAGCGCTAAGGTAGTCCTATCTCCTGGCTCCTGAAACGCCTCACCCTCACCCTCCTCAGCCTGTTCAGAGGCAGCACCTTGGATCTGCTTTTACTCTCTCCATCCCAAGAGGTAAGTGCTGAAAGAACCACCTCACTGAACAAATGGACTTTGCTCATCCTTCTGTATTTTTTTTAACTCCTAAAGAAATGGCTGCTTGTTATTAAAAAAAAAAAAAACTCAAACAATGTAGGTATACATAAAATAAAAAGTCCCCTCTCTCCCAGTCATTAATTGTGAAGGAAAACTATTGAAAGTTTGATGTATGTACTTCTAGACTTTTCCTCAGCACAGATAATTCATTACACATCTATCTGCCTGTATACACACATATTTTCCTTCTGAAAAGCTCCTATAGATTCAAACTCTCATCTTTTTTCCCTTATGAATATTTTTATTGAAATTAGCTTAACATTGTGTTAGTACCAGCTGTAGAACCAAATGACTCATATATATTCTTGTTCAGATTCTTTGCCATTGTAGGTTATTACAAGATATTAAGTCTAGTTCCCTATGCTTGTCTGTCAACTTTCTTTCTAAATTACCAGCATACCACAAATACCTGTCCACAGCAGGCAGAAGCTTATCTTCTCCCTAAACTTTTAATAGTATTGCATTCTATAGCAGTGCTGTTCCTACAACCAGTTCTCTATTTTTAGCCTCTTGGGTTGCTTCCCGTGGTTTATCTATCACCAACAACATGTCAATGAACATCCTTGAACATTTTCCTCTGCTCATCTGTTGGGATGGATCTGAATAATAACTCCCTTTTCCACCAGGAGTCTGGGGCTCTTCTTTTGAATTTTCCCTCTGCAGAGTTGAGAGAATTCCATCCCATCCAACCATTAGACAGGGTGAGAACCTACTGCAGTGATTCAGTGTGTACTGCAGCACTCAGCTGGAGTTGCAAAATAAACCCTACCCCTACTTGCTCTTATATTTACTTTTAAATACATGCTCATCTCCAATGCCCCTTTGTGCACACTCGGAGCAAAGCAATATTACCATTTTGTTAACGATTCATTCTGGCCTTACCTGCTTTGCCAAACACATAACTAAGATGATGAGTTTTGCCTGAGTACCCACGGACATAGGCTTTGGGGACTCAAAGGAGAGAAGAGACTCCAAACTAAATGAAGCTCCAAATGAAACACTTGCCCTGCTGACATCTGGCACAGAACCCCAGAAATCATTAGCAGGATTGTCCAGAAGCACGGATTGCTAGAGAATAACAATCAGGAGGGAGAATCTTCACAAAGTTCAAATTCTCAGCAAATGCACACACACACACACAAAATTTGCAGACTGAAACGAAGGCAGGTGGAAAAGCCTTCATTATTTCTTTTACCTATTAAAATTCTTAACTCCCCCCAAACATTACCAATCGGTACTTTCTCTACAAAAGAATCAAGACAGTTTTCTGCCCTTGTGGATATAATAAAAAAAAATAATACTTCTAAAGGAAAACTGCTCATTTTGCACATTTTTTAAAGTTTGCATTTCAAATGTGGCACAAAATCAAAGCTCTGATGTCACTGGTGATATTGTAAAACTGGCTATCTAAAAATACATTTAATGAGACTGTTAATTTCACCCATCTGGTTTAGCATATGCATTTTTTTTCTAGTGGCTCTGTAACTAAAAAACATGCCTTGTTTATGGAGATTAATGGAGTAATGAAAAACAAACAAACAAAATAGAAGTGGAACCATTTTCCCATTTTTCTTTCTTCCTGCACGAGAGGCTAAGGAAACAAAAGGCACCACCACAGTTAATTAACTCTCACTCTCTTCCCAGGAGCACAGTGTTGTTTATTTTGCTCTTTTTTCTTTTTTCCAGCAATACCATAAGGTCACCATTTGTGGGCTCATCATTAAAAGAGGCAAAAAGCAGAAAACGAGAAGGTAGCCGCCTACTGAAGGAGCTAAAGTCACATCTGATGGAAAATTTCGGAGAAAAAGGCAGGCTTATTTATTCCTTGTGAGGCGAAAAAGACACATTAAGAAAGTCATTTTTGGTTTCAACCTTCCAAAAGGTATAATGTATCCAGAAAAGCTTGAAAAGGGGGGAAAAACATGGAAGGAGAAAATATCATTTAACCAGAAAAGGAAAGATCTTCACCAAGTTTTACTAGTTTTTTTTTTTTTTTTTAATAGCACATCTCTCATTTGCATTTGCATTTGATGAGCCCCACAGGGTTCCTGAGGCTCAAAGAAGTGGCTTATTTCTCTCCCCGAAATAAACTGTTTGTACTTTTCTGTCCTGTGTAGATTTTCTGACTTTATACATGTCATTTCTCTTCCTCCCTCCTCTTCTCCCCACTCCCTCCTTCTTTTTAACTCCTTCTCTGTGTGTATTTTTTTAAAAACTATAATGTATACTTCCTTGAATTAAAAAAATAAGATAGGGGCCCTTTAATGAAAAACAGAAAACATAGCTCTTAAATTCCAGAATATTCTGGAATTGCTAAATAACACCGTTATGTTTCTACCCTTTTCATACTCTGCATTTTAGTCTCCAAATAAACACTGCAAAAATATGAAGAGTTGGGGGGCTTCCCTGGTAGCTCAGACAGTAAAGACTCTGCCCGCAAGGTGGGAGATGAGGGTTTGATCCCTGGGTGGGGAAGATCCCCTGGAGAAGGGAATGGCAACCCACTCCAGTATTCTTGCCTGGAGAATCCCCATGGACCGAGGAGTCTGAGGGGCTACAGTCCCTGGGGTTGCAAAGAGTCAGACACGACTGAGCGACTAACACTTTCACTTTCAGAAACAAGCTAGACTTACATCAGTGCAGCCAGCACCGCTCTGCATTTTGTGAAGAGGAACCTTGTCTCCTGTACTCCACTCTCTGAAGTCTGGGGCAGGAGCCAGGCAGTGGTCCCGCAGGAACAATGCAGATGGCGTCAGCCCCAGGACGGGAGCCCAGCCTCAACCCCAGCCTCCCAGAGGACCACTGAGGACCCCCTGAGGCAGAACTCAGCCTCTCTGTAGCCACAGTCACCAGCTCTCACGGGCTCAGGGGTGCCCAGTCAGGCACGAAAAAGAGAAAAGGAGTCACCAGTTCTGGCCTCGGGGCATATGTCTGGAGGGCGTGCTGGCCGCTCACCTGTCTCGCTTACTGGGCCCTCCCTGCCCGGGAGCCCCCTGCACCTAGGCCTTTGTGTCCTTCCTCACTCCTTCCCACCATGAGCACTTCTCTGACGCAGAGCCCTCACCTGGCTCTGCCATTCCAGCAGCCTCTCACCAGCCAGTCCCCACCATCTCTCTTCCCTGATTCCAGAGCTCCATTCAAAGGGTTTCTGAATTCAAAGGGCTCCGTTTTGTCAAGAAAGTTGTGAGAGGAGAGTGAAAGAAGCAGCCAGCATACCTCTTCAAGGATGAAAAGGTGTGCATGCTGAAATACTACCAGAAACAGCTAATAGGTGATTCTATGCTCTCACAAGAGCCATTTTCCAGAGAATTGGAGCTTCCCCAGGAAACAGCACAGAGGCTGGTCAATTAGAATGGTCCCCCTGAAGTCTTGAACATGGGGTCTTGATCGGATGTCCCCCAGAGCCTGGACTTCAGGACAGAGTGGCACGGGAGCATTCCCAGACCACACGAGGGAATGAGGACGCAGAGGCCCAGGAACGCCGTCGGCGGGAAGGGTTGGCGGCTACATCTGTATGCATCGCAGCTGGGTGCCCCAGGAGCACTGCCATCTGTAACTCAAAGGCATGCTGACTCTGGGAGGTGAGGAACAAGTCCTGTGCTGCTTCAGAGGGGGAACTACCAGTGGGGATAGCTGCATTTTATATCAGGTTAGCACATCAGCTGTCACCATGTAAGAAGACTCCCACCTCCACACCCCCTGGCACTTGGCAGACAGCAGGGTGTGGGTCGGTCTATGCTTCTCATTACAGTCGCCCCAGGGCCCAGCGCCATGCTTGGAGGTTCTCAGTACATGGGTGCCAAGTTGGGTCTGCATGAACCTTCGGGCAGTTTCATATCCAGGCACCTGTATTGCCTCAGCAACGAGGTTACAGATATATGGAGGCAAGAACTCTGAGGGCTGCATTTCGGGTATTCTTTTGCAATGCGTGTGCATAGTCCAAGAAGGATTCTGGGCTCCTTGTGCTGAGAGGCAAGAGTTGGGAGACAGCATTCTGCCTGACCTGGGAAACAGGACAGTGTTTTCAGAGCCAGGATGTCACCTCCTGAGGGGGAAGCAGACTAAAAATGTGTGAGAGAAATCAGAAAAATGTAGAGAAAAGGCAAATAAGCCATAGACTCCATCAGTCTGGATTGCTATAATGGCTTGGCTTTGAACTTGCATCTCTTGGAAGTCAAACTCCCTGTTCTCTCACACCCCCCAAAAGATGTTTTTAGTACTTACAATGAGATCATTTATTAATTTGGAGTATGTTTAATGACTCAACAAATACTGAGGGTCTTCAAAGAAAGCCTAGATTTGAAGACCTCTGAGGGCTGCTGTGGAACTAGACAGGCAAGTCAATATTGTAACTTGGTAAGATGGGTACTGATAAGGGAAAACCTACACAATGGCAAGGAGGGAGGGGGAGATGGCGCCGACTGCCTAAGGGGACAGGAACGATGACGCGAAGAGGCTGTTTGAGTTGGAACTTGAAGGCTTTTTGCAAGGCAGGCAAGCTGAGGAGCACAGGTGGCAGAGATGTGTTCTTTGTGGGGGTGGTGTAGAAACGCATTACATCAGGTCATGTGGAAGAAGGATTGATAACTAAGCAGCTAACCTATGTCTAGCGTCATTGCAGACACCGCGAAGTAATTGGAAGTGTCAGTGGGATACTTACACCTCTCGCATCACCCTTGACAAGCTTGCAGTCAAGCAAGTAATGGAGACACACAGAGGATCGAGGACGTGGGTCTCAAGGCAGATGAGATGAGCTTTACGTGGGCGACTCTGTCTCAGGCCCATAAGTTACCTTTCTGTCTGTGGATCTCCTTCATAGACACCGTCACTTTATGAGAGTATTGCATTCTTCATTCCTATGAAACTAGACTTACCCTAGCAAATAAATTACAAATTATACCTCACACCTATGAAAATGGCTACCATCAAACCCCCAGAGAATCACAAGTGTTGGTGAGAACATGGAAAAATTGGGACCCAGTACACTGTTGACAGGATTGTAAGATGGTGCGGCCCTTATGGAAAACAGGATAATGGTTCCTCAAAAGATTAAATGTAGAATCATCATATGATCTAGCAAGCCCACCTCTCAGTATACAGCCTAAAGGATTGAAAGCCAAGTCCTCAAGAGATACTTGTACATTACATTCAAAGCAGCACTATTTAAAATAGTGCACTTGGGTTGGGGGAAGCATCCCAAGTGTCCATCCACAGATGAATGAATAATCAAAATGTGATCTAGACATGCAATAGAGTATTATTCAGCCTTAAACAGGAAGGATATTCTGACACAGGTACAGCATGGACAAACCTTGAGTTTATGTTAAGTGAGATGAGCCAGTCACACAAGGACAAATACTATATGATTCCACTCATAGGAAGAATCAAATGCATGGGCAAAGAAAGTAGAATGGTGGCCACCAGGGGGCGGAGTGGGGAACTGTGGTCTAAAGGAGAATACTAGTGGAGAAGGCAATGGCACCCCACTCCAGTCCTCTTGCCTGGAAAATCCCATGGATGGAGGAGCCTGGTAGGCTGCAGTCCATGAGGTCGCTAAGAGTTGGACACGACTGAGCGACTTCACTTTCACTTTTCACTTTCACGCGTTGGAGAAGGAAATGGCAACCCACTCCAGTGTTCTTGCCTGGAGAATCCCAGGGACGGGGGAGCCTGGTCTACGGGGTCACACAGAGTCGGACACGACTGAAGCGACTTAGCAGCAGCAGCAGCAGTAGTGTTAGCAGCTCAGTCATGACCGACTCTTTGCAACCCCATGGACTATAGCCCACCAGGCTCCTTTGTCCATGGAATTCTCCAGACAAGAGCACTGGAGTGGGTTGCCATTCCCTTCTCCAGGGGAATCTTCCCAACCCAGGGGTCAAACCCAGGTCTCTTGCATTCCAGGCATATTCTTTACTGTCTGAGCTACTAGGGAAGCCTCTCTAAATGAGCAGAGTTTCAGTTTTGTAAGATGAGAAAGTTCTAGAATCTTTTGTGCAACAATGTGAACATACTTAACACTACTGATGGTGGCGGTGGTTTAGTCGCTAACTCATGTCAGACTCTTATGACCCCATGGACTGTAGCCCGCCAGGCTCCTCTGTCCATGGGATTCTCCAGGCAAGAATACTGGAGCGGGTTGCCATTTCCTTCTCCAGGGGATCTTCCCCACCCAGGGATCGAACCTGGATGTCCTGCATTGCAGGCAGATTCTCTACCAACTGAGCTACAAGGGAAGCCCTTACACTTAAAAATGGTGATGATGGGGAATTAAATTATGTGCATTTTACCATAAACATTTTTTTAAATTACAGCCCTTAAAGAGTGATAGTGTAAATACTTGATTTTNGGATCGAACCTGGATGTCCTGCATTGCAGGCAGATTCTCTACCAACTGAGCTACAAGGGAAGCCCTTACACTTAAAAATGGTGATGATGGGGAATTAAATTATGTGCATTTTACCATAAACATTTTTTTAAATTACAGCCCTTAAAGAGTGATAGTGTAAATACTTGATTTTCTCTTCTGTAGTAGATAAGTAGAGCTCAGTCCTTTGGGAACAGCTAGGAGGTGGTGACCACTCCTGACTTCCCTGGGCAGAAAGCAGAGGACACTCCAACTGATTGTGAGGAAGCACAAGCTCCCAGCTCTGTACCCCGTGCACTGTTCCCATGGCTCCTTTTAAGTGATGATCCATCTAAAATCATATGGTGTCGGTGTGGGGGGATACACTCACATCTGAAGTGCGCACATACAGCAGCCTGGCAATGGAGTTGGCGGTGTATGTTAGGCGATGCTGCCAAGAAAATGGTGAGTCTGTCACAAAGAACGAGAAATTGCAGGCCATTGTCTGTTGCTGTCATATGTATTTTTTAATGCCAGAAAAAAAAAATAATTCCACCAATTAATTCTATTTGTGGGAACTATGGGAGCTGATGTTTTTCTTTGCATTTAGCCTAAGTCACTCTCACGCAAAGCATGGCCCCATCTTTGTTCTATCCTGGCTCATGGGGGCCACTTGGTCAGTACTTGTCTAGGGAATGAATGAATGGAAGGTTGTGATACAAGTGACTTAAGTTATTCACACAGTTGCATTCATTTATCTATGTTACCACACCTGCTCGGTTCCTACATCAGGAATTTTGAGCAGCCAACATCTGATCCTTGAGTCTGTTCCTGTAGCTTATCTCAGATACGAGAAATGCGATCTGATGAGGATATTCTAGAAAAGTCTATTAGTCAACAGGATGAAACAACTCAGGCTGACAGCTGAAGACATGATACAAACATAGGTCCTATTGACTGGAGGTGTCCAAAGCACTCCAAAGCCAGCTAGACACCCACAGCAGGATAAACTTGGGAGAAAAGGTATATGAGGAAGTGGGAAGAGAAACACAGTCACACCAGTCTGACTACTCTTCTTTCTATAGGGCCAGACTAAAGATATCTAAATAACCTTTAATTATTTTTTTTTACCCTCAACTTACAAAATCAAATTTTCTTCATTGTCTCAGGATTGTTAGAAACTGGGCACGATGTGTGGCACCGGTCTCTCTCTAGGATTAGGCAGGCAGAATATCTGGTTAACTACGATTGCCCCAAGTCAGGGCAGTGTGCCAGGCAGAGATGAATTTTAACGAGGAATGTAGGCCCTACCTCTGCAGACAGCTCCCAGTTCCCACAGATGGGACAATGTAAACTAGACATACAGGGGCTGAGAGAACGGGGGTCTGAGGTTGGTTCTGGAGATTTGCCTACCCTGTCTGCCCACATCCCTGTCCACCTGCTCCTGCACCTCAGGAAGTGGCAGGGAGAGGCAGGATGCAGGTGGGTCCGTGCCTGGGGAGGCAGAGGCCCCTCAGGGTATGCTCACTGGTGTTGATGTGAGCAGACTTGGCACCAGCAGGGCCCACCTGGCTGGCTGGGCACCAGCAGTGAGCCTCGAAGCAGCAAACCCAGCTTCGCGCCCCCTCTCCCCCCAGGCATGGGGCAGCTGCATGCATTTCTGTGCTGCCACGTGGCAGCTCCCCAGCACCGCAGCCCATCAAGTCTCAAGGTTCGGGGACTCATGATTTGGGTTTTTAATGAGCTCCCTTTCTAGGCCTCCACGGAGAATAAAATCATTCCACATTCTTTTAACGAAACTTCTGAGCTGTAAAAATAACACAAAAACATTCTTTATTGAGAGTATTTGCTTTAAAAAGAATGTTTTGTGAAAAATGATTCATTCCTGCTCCCAATCAGCAAAACTATATTTAAACATATCCGAAATCTCATGAAACTAGTTTTCAGGTGGATGTTGTCTTCGTCCGTTTAGCCTACACCTTCCAACATTCATCTCCTTCTGTTCACCCAACTCGGGGGGTCATCTCCACCATCTCCCAGAAGACCCATGAAGACCGGGTAATAACACATTAACACGTACACAGCAGCAGTGATTCTCAGCTGGGGGGAGTTTGGCCTCCTGGGGGACACTTGGCAATGTCTGGAGACATTTTTGGTTGTTACACTTGAGGGGGAGAGGGGGCATGGGAGGAGACAGGGTGCCACTGATATCTAGTGGGTAGAGATCAGAAATGCACAGGAGAGAGCCTTCATAACAAAGAATTATCCAGTCCTGAAGGTCAGCAGTGCCCAGACTGAGAAATGCTGTATACATAGCATTTGCTAAGTGCCAATACTCTAAGTATAAATTCATTTAAACCAGCAGTAGGAGAGACAGACTCCTGTTTGTCATCCCCATGTTGCAGATGAGGAAACTAAGGCTCAGAGAAATGAAGTGTCTTGCCTAAGATCACACAGCTAGAAAGTACTAAGGTAAAATTGGAACCAGGAAGCTCAGTAGTAAAGAATCCACCTGACAATGCAGGAGACACGGGTTTGATCCCTGATCCAGGAAGATTCCACAAGCCTCGGAGCAACTAAGCCTAGGCACCACAACTACTGAGCCTGCACTCTAGAGCCTGGGAGTTGCAACTACTGAAGCCTGTGTGCTCTACAGCCCATGCTCTGCAACAAGAGAAGCCACTGCCAAGGAGAAGCTTGCACACTGCATCTGGAAATTAGCTCCCAATCATCACAACTAGAGAAAAGCTTGTGCAGCAACGAAGACCCAGCACAGCCAAAAATAAATATTAATAAATAAAATTAGGAAAAAAATCAATCCCAGTGTCACTTCCTCCAGGAAGCCTACCCTGAATACCCTAGACTTCTAAGTAGAACTGACCACTCCCTTTGTGCAGTTGTCAATTACTCCCATAGTGTTTATTTGATGAAAACTCTCCAGAAAGCAGGAATAGAAGGAACATACCTCAACATAATAAAAGCTATATATGACAAACCCACAGCAAACATTATCCTCAATGGTGAAAAATTGAAAGCGTTTCCCCTAAAGTCAGGTACAAGACAAGGGTGCCCACTNAAAGATGGTAATGATAACCCTCTATGCGAGACAGCAAAAGAGACACAGATGTATAGAATGGACTTTTGGGCTCTGAGGGTGAGGGAGAGGGTGGGATGATTTGGGAGAGTGGCACTGAAACATGTATACTATCATGTAAGAAACGAGTCACCAGTCTATGTTCAATACAGGATACAGGATGCTTGGGACTGGTGCACAGGGATGATCCAGAAAGATGATAGGGGGTGGGACGTGGGGGGGAGGGTTCAAGATTTGGAACTCATGTACACCTGAGACGGAAAAAAAAAAAATTTTTTTTTAAATTACGATTTTTCTTTGCTTTCAAGTCTGTCCTTCACAGGCAGAAACCCTGAATTATTTTACCTAACTCTGCAGTCTAGCCAAGTAACTGAGCAGTCACTCAGCAAATATCAAGTGAACCAAAGATGAAATATCTTTTATGGTTTGAACTCTTTCAAGATGAGGTGAGGGTGAGTCACTATTTGCGAAGAGAATCTATTCCACTGGACGCTCCCATTTTTAGAAAGATCTTAAGTGAAGCAGAAATCAGTGTCTGCATTGCCTTGCCTCAAGGGTCTGATCATACGCTCAGGAACACCACAGGCTCTCACTAGTCACTAAAATAGTTCTCATCACCCTCCTTATCATTTCCTTCCCCAGGCTGCACACCTCCAGTTTTTCTCCTCTTCCCAACAGACACTGTTTCCTGATCCCTCAGTCTAACAGTGTGTACTTAATTACTATGCAAACCATAATGGCAATGGACTTAAGCTGGCCACATTTGGGAAATATACACAGACTCCTGGAATGGCGCTTGAAAATACTTCAAGTCATGGGGTCTCAAGTTCAAGTGGAAGGCCCAGGCAGGTGAGATCCATGACGGAGGTAGACAGGAAGTGCTCAGCTAGAGGCAGGAGGGGCTGCAGATGGGCAAAACCAGTCTGTGTCAACCACTCACCTCTGAGCTCGCTGCCACTCAGGAATTGAGGCCCAGTATTGCCAGATCTTTGGATATTTTGACAAAAGCTAAAAATTTGTATTTTTATATGTTTTTAGAAACTGGAACTAATTTTTTTTTAAATTGACAACAATATGTATGCCAGAGTAACCACATCTAGGGGTGAGGTCTGGCTGTCGGCTGTTTGTTTTTGGCCTTGGCTTTACATAAAGACTTGCTCAAGTGATTCCTAAGTTTTTCTATTTAGTGTCACAAATGTGCACAGGTACATTGAGAGTGGTGGACATCCAAGGGCAGAAATTTAAATCTGAAGTTAAGCTAGAATACAAGTGTTAAAAATAACTTCAAAGCATAAATCACTAAAGAAGGTGAGGGAAAGCAGAAAAACAGGGACCTTTCTAACCAATGTCCAAAGACAAAACATGGACTCAATTACCTGTCACCAAACTCAGCTCCAACAAGGCTTGGAACAAGCTTCGATGCTTGGCTCTCAGCTCCTTCTCCCAGGGGAAGGCTCTGCACGTCAAGGGCTGCCCATATCTAAGTTTCAGGTCCAGATAGAAATTTCGGAGGTTGCCTACAGGAAAGGGAAGCCCCAGGTACCGTTAGAGGGAAGGGCTTGCTCCCTAAATCCCTTCCCCTAAGATGTACCAGAAATAAGGCGTCAGACTTAAGCTGACTAGATATTGGTTTGGATACATCAGGGATTTGAAATTGGCTATGATGCCTCTGCCTCGAGGTCACAGATTCAAAGCCTCGTCCAAGGGAAATGTGCCAAAACTGCTGATAGCTGTTGAATAATTCTACAAAACGAGCAGCTGGCCTCGGACGGGTCCCCAAGAGGCCAATATCTAGGCCATTTTGTTGGCAGTGTGAGTTGCGGAGCAAAGCCCAGGGACCCCAGGGAATCGAGGCAGCAGAAGACGTTAGAAAAGTCCTCCCAATGCCACCACACAGATCAGCAGGCAAGACCGGCCTTCTGACTCCGGGTATCTCTCCTGAAATTACATCAGCTATCAAAATCAGTTTCTTTCCTGTTTGGGATATTACTATTCTATATATCTTCCCCCTTTTCTGACAGCATCATATTTTCTGGATGATTCAGCAGTGAAAGCGGCAGCTGGGGGACTAGTATAGCCTATTCTTAAATTAAATTGCAGAAGTGCTGCCTTTCCACACTTACCTATCATCATCTCTAATCACTTCCCAGGACCATTTTATGTGAACCCTATCAGAATGGGGTATTGTGCAAGAGGCATCTATCCCTCCATGGCCTGAAATGGGAAGTTCAGCTCTGAGGATGATGCGATATCTTGGCGGGACTGAAATACTCAATTTGCTTTTGCTGATGGCAAAGGTCCCACAGGAATTTCTCTTCCAGAAGGAACATATGTGACTAACTGTAGTGCCGCCATACCGTGCAAGAAGATCTATAGCCAGAGAAATTTGTAAGTGCTAGGTCCAAGCTGGAACGTTGGAAGACGAGACGAGTTTTATAACAGGTACACCCTCCATATGAATGAAAGGATGTCCATGCAAATACGGGCAGGCATGAAAACACTCTATTCGAAATTCATTCCTTCTGTTGAAAAATTACCAATGTCTTCCAGAATGAGTCAATTTCAAGGATTAAAAAAAATAAAACCCAGCCCCTAACAACAAAGCCATTGTTCAACATTTCTGAAAGCTAATATTCAGATATTAATGGCCCAAGACAAAAGTGCACCGATGGGGAAACATTTCTAATGATTAATTTATTTTCCAATTCATTTTTATTTTCTTAGACTGGCCTAAGATCGCATTATGGATGGGAATAATACAATTTGAGGCTCAAAACACTCTCATTTATATTCTTAAACTAAATTACAGCTGCTTGAAGCTATGAGGCAGCCTTGGGTTCCTGCTGAGTGTTGGTCTTGTTGGGATCTAGGTAGAAGACACACTTTCATTTGCATCAATCTATGTGAGGTCGTACTTATCCCCACTGATCAAGTCACATGTGTTCTATTTCAGCCTCCTGGGGAAGCTTCCTCAGGCTCAGATGGTAAAGAATCCCCTGTAATGAGGGAGACCTGGGTTCGATCCCTGGGTCAGGAAGATATCCTGGAGAAGGAAATGGCAACCTACTCCTGTATTCTTGCCTGGAGAATCCCTGGCGGGCCCCAATCCATAGGGTCGCAAAAAGTCAGATATGACTGAGTGACTAACACACTCACAGAAAGAAGTTAAATATGTTGATACAAATGCCCAGAGCTAAAACTTGCTCTCCTTAAGTTCAGTACGTACATGCTTCTTGTCTCCTGTCCCCCTGCTGCACCGTGGATGTGTACACAGACACTATTTCTTGAACTTCTGCACACCTTTCGTAATATAACTTGATTTGCTGAGAAAGTTGCTTCTCAAGGAGGGGATTGAAAATCTACGAAAGGGCAAGAAAACGAAAGGAACAACACTGTCATCAAACGCCCATGGATAGCTATGCTAGACTTCCTTCTCCCAGTGATAGCCCCAAGTTGGCTTGTTTGTACACAGATCATCCTCCCTGGATTCTCAAAAGAAGGGCGTTACTAGGGGTTGAAGGGTATGTCAGCTTTGATCGCTTCCCTCTGGCTTCTTTTTGTAGCATCTTCTCATCTGCAGAGCTTCTTAAATGTTAGGATTTCCTAGAGACCAGATCTTCGTGCTCTCCTTCCCCACTGTGGCATTCTATCCCCAGAGACCACATTCATCTCCCCAGAGTTCCCAAAGGCCACCAAGTCTAACCGTGATGCAACTGCTCCCTGGCAGCCCTCTTCTCCTTTTCTTCAGCTTGGAAGGCTCCTGCTCAACTTCTAAGAGTTAGATCCAAGGTCATCGCTTCAGGGCTGCCTCCCTAACAGCCCACCCACCTTCATACAAGTACCCAAGCAGATGAGCCTGCCTCAGCACTCCCAAACACCATGCTCACGTCTGAATGAAAGCATGGACCCCATTCTTTCATGACTTAACTGTTTAAGACCGAGGCAGGGAGCTCCTCAAGACCAGAGGTCTTACCTCAAATCAGTAGTTTTCAAAATGTGGGTTGTGACCCATTATCAGAGAGTCATAACATTATTTCAGTGGTTTGTAACCAGCAGTGATTTTGTTTTTTATGAAGCAGAATACAAAATATCATAGTACACTGAACATAACAAGGGTCTGTGTTCTTAGTAAGATTCTTCTTTCAGTTTTGTGTTTATACATTTACGTGTGTGTATGTACATGCATATATATATATATATATATATATAGGTACTGCATATGTATGAATATGTACGTATTGCTCATGCTTTTAAAACGGATTTTTTAAAATTGTAGATCACCTTCAAAAAAAAGTTTGAAAGTCACCACCTTAATTCATCTTGGATGCCTCAGCATCTTGTACAGAGCCTGGCACATAGTAGGTGCTTAATAATCACTGGTTGCACAAATGAACAAAAGAATTTCATTTTTTCCCTCTTCTAGAGATTTCTCAGCATGGGCTCTAAGATGACCCATGGGCAATAATGTGCTCCATTGTTCCTAACTGATTTTACCTAGTAACTTCTGATTTTCCCAGGACAAACTCCACAAGGTCATGGGAATGAAAAAAAAAAAAATTCCTTTTTCAGGTATCTGGCAATCTCCTTACCAAAGCACAAAAAGCAACCAGGGTGAAGTTTCCCATGTGGGGCAGCCCTCCTCTAGCTGTTAGCCCTGCTGGAGCTGGCCTGGAGACTTAGACAATTCGATTCCATTTCTCAGTGGGTCTTGGACTTGAGAATTCAATTCTGACTACAGGGCCCTCTGTGATCTCTGCCACCGCAGTTCACCCCACCCAGTGTGAGCTGAAGGCCTGTTTCTGGAGAAAGCAGTATGCGGAACCAAGAGTCTAATTTGTTGAGTGTCTCCTCTTCTGATACTTTAAATAATAGCACATAAAAGAAGTTTTACCAAATAACTAAGCTTCTCTCCTTTCATTAGCTTAATCACTGGATAGGCAACAGCCTGATAAAAATCGACTCTATAATTAAGCTACTAGTTATTAAAACAGAGGAAGTAATGGTTTCCATTTTATGAGTACTAAATGAACCAAACGTTAACAAAAATCTATTATCGTGTTTGCAGGGGGGAAAAGCCTCAATATTAATTATGTCTGGTGACAGAGCCGAAGCGAGGTCTGGCATGGATAAATCTTTTGTTTGCACTGGACTGAGTTCCATGTTCCTGAGCCACCCGCCCATCACCCATAAGCACCCGAATACACCTTGGTCCCCTGGACTCACCTGTGCAGGGTGCAGAGCGTGGAGGCGATAGTACTTCAGGGGTCCAAAAAACCCTTCAATGCCGGCCACGTACCTGCTCCCTCCAATAATGAAGTACCCAGAGGTGTCATTATAATGGAAATCCTCACGGAAACTAGAAAAGTACAAATGTTTAAGAGAGCTCTGGGTTTGAACAGATTTTTTTAAAGACTCTTTCATTGACCCTTTTTGACTTAAATCCCCAAATTTCCACAAAGCCTTTTCTCTGAATTTGAGAAGATGAGATGATGGTGGGGTCAGGCAGGCTTGAGCTAAGATCCCATCTCTGCTATTTACCAGCTGTGTGACCTTGGATCAGTTGCTTAGCCTCTCTGAGACTGAGGCTTCTCTTTAGAAAAAGGATAATTCCTCTCTTACTGGGCTGATAAAAGGATTAGGTAGATGCAAAGACAAAACATACAGCATCTATTAATAGCTAAGTGCCTTGCCCACCATAAATATTCAATGCAAGTGAAAGAAAAAGTGGTAGTCACTCAGTCATATCCGACTCTTTGCAACCCCATGGATGGTAGCCCACTAGACTCCTCCGTCCAGGGGATTCTCCAGGCAAGAATGCTGGAATAGGTAGTCATTCCCTTCTTCAGAGAATCTTCCTGACCCAGGGATCAAATCCAGGTCTTCTGAACTGTAGGCGGATTCTTTACTGAAAACATACAGCATCTATTAATAGCAAAGTGCCTTGCCCACCATAAATATTTAATACATGCCAACTATTGATATTGGTGAAACTGTTTAGAATCACTGGATTTATGTGTAATTGATAATCTTAAATAGAAATAGTTTACTCTAAAAGAAAAAAAGAAAATTTGTTGAGTAGACAGAAGGTAAATGTGGGAAAAATAAAAACACACCCTATTAGATAAGAACCAAGGTCAAATTCAGAGTTAGGAGAAGGAGGCCACAGCAAGGTCAAAGGACTTGGCCAAAGATAAGAGGTCAGCACAGATGCCGTGTTGGAAGTCCACTTTGTCTTGAAAGACTCAAAGGATCAGGAAGGAAAATGGAGCGGGAAAATGGGTTGACATGAATAAAATGCACAAAGCTGTTCCTGGTAGCATTGTTTACATCCACCAAAGACTGGAAAAGTCCATGTGTCTGTCAGTGAGGACTGGTACCCACACCATTCAATGAGTCTTTGGCATGAGCACTTTTATTACATAGTTTAAAAAAGAACAAAAACTTTGGGGAAATATCTAAAATACACTGTTCAATGAAAAAGATAAAAATGTAAGAGCAGAGCAATACATATACCTTTTATCCAAGGAAGAATGGATTTTTTGTATCTGCATTTACAAAAACTCTGGAGAGAGATATATACATAAGAAACTAATAAAAGTATTTCCCCTGGCATGAGGGTTACGGGATGGAGAGGATGGGGGCAGAGATAGAAGCAAAACATCTAACTGTAGACCTTTTCACATAGTTTTGGCTTTTCTACCATGTGCATTTACTACCAGTTGAGAAAGTTAAATAGGTGTGGGCAGACAAGGTGCCACTGGCGCATATGTGAACAGCAAGGGGGGGTCAAGACAGGCATCAAGTGAGAAGCCAGGCAGAGACGAAACAGCCAGGGAGCACCGAGGGCAGATGGCAGCAAAAGGGAAGGGCACAGCTCGCCAGGCAGGCTGCCAGGAGCAAGGGCCCAGGATGAAGCAGACAGGACAGAGCGGCCACCAGTGGTTGGAGCAGAAGCCAGGCAACCTGGGGTCATCCCAGGAGAGAGGACGGGCTGACTGTCAGCCAGAAACCCAACCCTGAGCAGGTACTCCTGGCTGGAAGGAAGACACAAAGGTGAAGAAGTGGGTACTGACAGCATCACCCTATGGCGGCCAGAGGGAACACTTGGAAATCAGCTTTCTGCAAAGGCGACCAATGTGGAAAAGAAGTGCTTTATTGCCTGCTATTTCTTTTTCCAGAATCTTAGGCTTGAAGGGCCCTGGGAAGATGATCTCTCCTTCTTCTTCTTCTTTTTTTTTTTTAAAGGCAGGACCACAAAGTTATTATCTCTGAGAGTGGTGAATTGATTCTGCTTCTTAAAACTTTTGAAAGATTTGAACACTGCAACTACCCTCATGAGGAGGTAATACCAGCATTTGGTGGACACGAAGCAATGCTTTTGAAGTAGAAGCTCTCATGACAGAACTCTGCTTAACCAACTCACCAACTCACCTAGTGGCCCATCCTCAACATAATGGATACTAGCCAGCTGAGGTTACTCTCTAGACCCCTCGTATTCTCATTTTTAAATGAGGACAATATTAGTAGCTATCTACAGGTGGCACTAGTGGTAAAGAATGTGCCAGTGCAGGAGCCATAAGAGATGTGGGTTCAGTGTTGGGTCAGGAAGATCCCCTAGAGGAAGGCATGGCAACCCACACAGTATTCTCAGCTGGAGAATCGCCATGGATACAGGAGCCTGGTGGGCTACAGTCCATAGGGTCGCGCAGAGTCGGACACGACTGAAGTGACTTGGCGTGCAAACACACACAAGGTCACTGGGAGAAATTAGCACTTAAACAAAGCATTTATAACGATGCCTGGCACGTAGTAGGCACCAGAACTGCTAACTACAGTTATTATTATTAACTTAGTCCACTCTACTACTTTTGCTGCCATTTGTTGAGTTATATGCTTACCAAGAGTAAGGTGTGAAAAAGTGGTAGTCGCTCAGTCATGTCTGACTCTGGGACCCCATGAACTGTAGCCCACTAGGCCCCTCTGTCCATGGGGTTTCCCAGCCAAGAAAACTAGAGTGGGTTGCCATTTCCTCCTCCAGGGATCAAACCCTTGTCTCCCACACCGCAAGCAGATCAAACCCTTGTCTCCTTGTTCCTGACCCAGGGATCAAACCCTTGTCTCCTGCACTGCAAGCAGATTCTTTACCATCCAAGCCCACAGGAAAGCCCCTCACTCACTTTCACTTTTCGTGCTCACCAAGAATAAGATGTGTTTGTTCCCAAACCTGTTTGGTCATTGTAACCCTACAATGTAATTAAATCTTATGTAATCCCAAAAGCATGGAAAAGAAAGAGATGCTCATTCTTTAAAAATTAAGTTGAATATTTTGGGTAGACTCAGTAAAGAATGGTTACTAAAAAAGCTCTTATGGAATTAGGACAGCTGGAAAAGGCTAGGAAAAGAAGCTGAAGAAATCTTGATGAATTTTGGGCTTCAATGGTTTCACAAGTGTCTTTGCTTTCTTTCCATTTGGAAGAAACAGAAATTGGGTACCGTTTATGCCAGAAAGATCACAAGAAACTCCAATCAGTAGATCCATACTCAAAGGCAAGGCTGTAACTAGAAAGACTGGCAAATTAATGTACATAGCCATTGTTTCAATTAAAATAAAATGTTTATGGAATATGTGTATGGATCTTTGCTTTAACTGAATTCTCAATTAATCAATAAATTACTTTGTCCCTATGGTACTAGCTTGTAATTTTTTGTCATTATTATAATACAACTAATAGATCCTTTCAGTTCCATCTCTCTTCACATTTTTCTTCTCTAACATTCTCAGTGGCTGCATCAAGACTGCAAGAAATTCTCTGCACTGTGCATTGTTTGATGGTCATCAATTTTGCTGACATAAAAGCTGCGCTAGATGGTTCGAAAGTCCAAGCCTGTCCCTTCTGCACGCAAGCATCAGACACACTGGCAAGCTATCTCTGCTCTTATCTGGACATAGGAGAATGCTCTGCTTTATTACTGTGAAGGACCCGGCAGTGGAAAGGATTGCCTCCATCGTTAAACTGGCTTCGCTCAAAATTAGGGAACAGCTTTGGCTCCAGGGTTCTGTAGCAGGAGAACTCAGAGCCTCAAATGAGGCTCTTACTCCTTAAAGTAATTCTCATCTTAAGTGTCACTTCCTCATGGCCTGGTCTAAATTCTGGCCCCTTTGTGGTCCCCTGAAGCCAACAACCTCCTTATTTCCTTCCCTGCATTTATCACAATTTGCAATTTTAAATTTATTTGTGAATATATTTGTTTAAAATCTGACTTCCCCACGCTAGAATTCTTAGCTCCACGAAGGCAGGGACGGATTGTATTCTTGTTCATTGTTTTATTCCCAGAGTCCAGCACTGTGTTAGGCATGTGGTAAACGTGCTGGATGAATGAGCATACACTGGATGGATAAATGGACGGATGAGCGAATTCAACAGCAGACAGCTCTGCATTTGTCATGCAGCCTTTCATGGAGTGCAGCACTGTACTTCTCAGCACTTAATTACTGATCTTCCTACACCACTTTTGTAGGATAACAGCTATCATTATGTTTACATTATGAGAACAAATAAAAGGATTAAGAGACTTTCCTTGGAACACCTATAAACACCTAAAATATTTGATGCGCAGTGTACTGATTTGGCCCATTCTGAAATCTCTCTGGTGAATGAGATTTCAAAAATATCTTAACCACACGAATCCCAGGTGGGCCAAGATTAACTCTTTAGTTGTTCCATTGATGGTGGTGATAGTGGGGGTACTCCAGGAGTATAGGATGAGCAGCTGAGATGGTGGTGAGGGGCAGTCTTGGGCCTGGATACTGCCAGTATCCCCAGGTAAGGAACCATTTCAAAGCTTTCACTGAGATGTTGAGTTGGTATGTACCTGAACATCAGTCTTGAACTCTGGAATCCTATATGATCATACTGGTTCTCTCTTTACTTAAAATTCTGTTATTTTTTGAATGTTCCTAGTGGTCCAGTGGCTAAGACTCTGAATTTCCACCGCGGAGGGCCTGGGTTCAATCCCTGGTCGGGGACCTAGAACTCACATGTAGCAACTAAAAAGATCCCAAGTGCCAGAACTAAGACTCAGCACAGCCAAATAAATACAAATAAATACTAAAGAAAAATCTGTTACTTTGTGCAGCAAGGATTCTTTACATTAATCCTGATTTTTAAAACACTGTGTTAAATGTTATTTATTATGAAGATTGTTGAGTTGAATTGTGCCCCCTGTAAAATGCATATGTTGAATCTGAACCCCCAGTATGGATAGGACCTTATTTGGATATAGGGTCATTACAGATATAGTTAGTTAGCTAAAATGAGATCATGCTAGAATAGGGTGGACTTTAATCCAGTGTGACTGGTAAACCTTAGAAAAAGGGAAAATTTGGACAAAGACAGACACGCAGGGAAAATGTCATGTGAGGATTGGAGTTATGCTGCCACAAGGAACTATTAGAATCAGGAGAGAAGCTTAGAACAGCTCTTCCCCTAGAGCCTGCAGAGAGAGCGTGGCTCTGCCAACACCTAGATCTTGACCCTCCAACCTCTAGAACTGAGAGGCAATACATTTCTCTTGCTAAAAGCGGTGATGCTAGTGGTAAAGAACCCACCTGCCAATGCAGGAGACATAAGAGACGCAGATTCCATCCCTGGGTTGGGAAGATCCCCCGGAGGAGGGCATGGCAACCCACTCCAGTATTCTTGCCTGGAGAATCCCAAGGACAGAGGAGCCTGGCAGGCTACAGTCCAGGGGGTCGCAAAGAGTCAGAAATGACTGAAGTGACTTAGGACAAGTCATTCAGT
Source organism: Neotragus moschatus (assembly GCA_006410615.1). Classification (NCBI taxonomy): domain Eukaryota; kingdom Metazoa; phylum Chordata; class Mammalia; order Artiodactyla; family Bovidae; genus Neotragus; species Neotragus moschatus. Next base: position 2,073,155 of record SJYA01001089.1, read on the forward strand.
TTGTGGTACTGTGTTCTGGCAGCCTTGGCAAAATAATATAATCGCTAAGTTTTGGGGGGCTGCCTTAAATTTCATGTGGAAGGTGCCCTCCTCGCCTTACCCTGGTCCTAGCTCTGGATCTTACTGTGATTCACTCCACCGTGTCAGAAGCTACATTTTGCGGATTTAAGAAGAAAGGAAGCCCTGACACAGGAAAAAAAAAAGAAAAGCTTATGAAATTCAGGTTGTCGAAAGTGTCTGAGGTTGGAGATGGGTGTCTGGGGAGAAAGGGTAGGTATTATTTTAGACTTTATATCCTGAAATGCAAACCCTTAGTGTCTGGGTCAGGACTTCCCTGGTGGTCCAGTGGTTGAGAATCTAACTGCCAACGCAAAGGACACAGGTTTGCCCCCAGGTCCAGGAAGATTCCACATGCCACAGGCCACCGTGCCCTGCAACTTTTGAGCCTGCACATCCTAGAGCCTGTGTTCCACAATAGGAGTGGCCACCGAGGCGAGAAGGCCAAGCACTGCAACTAGAGAGGAGCCCCCGACCGCCCTAAGTAGAGAAAATCCACGCAGCAGCGAGGACCCAGCACAGCCAGAAATAAATAAAGACATTTTAAAAAACATTTCTGGGGCAGAACAGGGCACTTGAAGAGATTTCCAAAGGGGCCACGCATCATTTGTTTCTCCAGAGTAAACTCCCTGCCCTTCCTATTCTCAAAGTCTTCAGAGAAGAGCCCGTGGTTGCCCATTATATAACAAAACTCCTATCTATTGAATTCTTCCTGACTGGTCTAAATCCACCTGGTGCCCTTGAGACTTCTGTTCTGTCCTAAGATCTTGGCCTCTGGGCTTCAATACTGCCATCCAGTCACCCCTGACTTTCTCTTTGTAAGCTAAGCAATACCACTGCTTTAGCCTCTCTCAGTAACTCTAATCCATTAATCTGGTCATGGACATAAGAACTGTTGTATGTGCCCAGGGTCTGACCTAATCGTTTGATTTAAATGTAAAGAGAAATAGTGGGGGAGGAAAGTAGAGTGTGTGCTCCCTACTCTGCTGACATCACCCCTCTTTGCTTTCCTTCCTTTAATAATTGGTTTCCAAGAAAATTTGGACTGCTCAGGGACTCTGAGTGAACAGAGCCTGTTTGGAAAGACAGTTTTATGCTTGCTGTTGTGAGATGACTAAAGGGTGAAGGAATGAACCACTTTGCCACTCCCCAGCCAAAGTGCCCAACAGTCCTGATTTTCTTCTTTTTTCTTTTGGCCTCATAGCACAGCATGCGAGATTTTAATTCCCAGATGAGGGATTGATTCTGTGCCCGGTGCAGAGAAGTCCAGAGGTCTAACCACTGGAGTGCCAGGGAATTCCTCTGGTAAGTTTTTTAAAATTATACATACAATGCTACTATTTTTGTTTCTGTTTTACACATACACACACACACATATACAGGGGCTTCCTAGGTGGCTCAGTGGTAAAGAATCCGCCTGCCAATGCAGGAGACGTAGGTTCAATCTCTGGATTGGGAAGATCCCATGAAGAAGGGCATGGCAACCCATTCCAGTATTCTTGCCTGAAAAATCCCATGGACAAAGGAGCCTGGTGGGCTACAGTCCATGGGGTCGCAAAAGAGTTGGACATGACTGAGCAACTGAATAAACTGTTCCTGTCTCCAGATCTCATTGTAAATTCTTCCTTTCGTGACACCATAATGAGGTATCCTGAGTTCCTAAAGAATCCATGCCCCATGGTTCTACCACTATAAAACCCACTCTTAATCAGGGATGCAGAAGCAAGTTAAAATTATGACATACAAGGAAAAAGACCCAATTCTCAGTTTCTTTAACTCTTGTAGAGAATGATTATATCAAGATGAAAAGTTAGCCCAATATCAAGTGACATACATTTCAAATTTAGATTATAAACATAAATATGAAAGCTGTCTGCTTTTATGTTTTACACTAAGTCAAAGATATCAACTCCTCCCAGTAAGCAACATTAATACTTTGATTTGTTTTCTAGAATCCTTGGTAAACGATAATTTTCAAAGAACACGAATTATGCAGTGCTATAAAAGGAAGAATTTACAATGAGATCTGGAGACAGAACTAGTTTCTCTTGCTTGGGAAAAAAAACAAAAAGAAGTTTGTGGGGAAAACAAGGAGAGTTTGTGGGCATTTAAAAAAGAAAAAGAAAAAAGGTACAAAGATTAAGTTCAAGGCAAACTAGTTACCATTCGTGCTTGGAAAAGCTGAATCAGATGGGGTAGAAATAACATTAGGGTGCAGGGCTAACACAGGAAGGTTCCTTAACCCTCATCCAGAAAATTTTGACACAAATGAAAAGCCACACTTACCTAATGGTCTGATTATGGTAGTCGTTCAAATCCTGCCCAGTGCTGGTGGTTACTACTATCTATGTTGGGAGAGATACACAAGGATTAGTAATGCCTCCAGACCCCACACCATAAATACAGTCCTGGGGATGAGTTACTCATAAAATATGCTTCATAGTCTTTTGTTTGATCAGTTTCTGCAAAAATAGTAGTTTACCAACACTGTGTATATTTTGAGACTTAAGAAATTTAATTTCTCCAAATGACTTGAGATGATAAAAATATCTATAACGTAGTTTCCCCCAGGGGGTTGCAGACACTTCTAAACTTTGAGTCAAAAGATTCTTTTGGTGAATTTGTGCTTGAAAGCTTGTTGCATAGAAAGACAAAGAAAGGTGTAAGATACTTCCCCAGCACTAAGAGTCGCCACCATCACTTTAATGTGACAATGTTTTCATCATGAGTGTTGTTAGCTGTCATGCATTCTTCTTGTGTCTGGACTACAACATAAACCCTCAAAGTTAGAGGGCTCTTTGACTCCCCAGTGCTACCACAGAGCAAGTGTTCAGAAAACACATTCTGGCTTAACTAGATTCTCAAAGATGTAGCTCCAACACCATGTCTCTGAAAGAAAAGCTAACCCAGAAAAAGCAGTCCAGTTCAGCCATAGACACCGTGTTGTTCCAGAGAAAAAAATGACTCAGACCAATTGTCTTTCTAAACCAACCATTTACTCTAGGCCAATGTGTCCATTTAGTCAAAGTAATGAATATAGTGGTCTTACCACAGAGCTGGATTTTGTGTAGAAAAACAATAAGTATTATTTTGGAACCTAGGGGTATCAAGGAGAGCAGATGGGATACAAAGATAAAAGGGCAGTTGGTGAATATCTACTAAAAAAAAAAATCTAGCTTTTTTTTCTTTCTACTCCATCTGGTCTCCCTAACTCTTCTCTCCTGCTTTACCCAATCATGTACCCTGCCATTAGTTAAAGGATTACTTTGATTTACTCCTCTGTTTAAAAAACTCCAATGATACCATGCTGCATGGCAAGAAGAAATTGGAAATGAGCATCCAATGATGGGCTAAAATATCCCCTCTGTTTCTCCATTTAAACTCTGTCCCCCATCTGTAGGAACCTTCTTTAGGAAACCTTCCCTGAGCATCCCAGCATGAAGTTGAATGTCTCTCTTCTGCGAATGAATATGAATCATTTGGCAATTAGGCTCACCTTATGACACCCTTTTACCTGCTCTATGTGACTTCCATAAATAGTCTCTAAGCGCCTTGATCCATAGTGCCTGGCATACAGCAGGTATAAAATAAGATCTGTGATTTGCTCTGATGATTTGATACCTAAGTGATATGAGGCACTGAGCTGACCTTAAGAGAAAGCAGCAACCAAGCTATATGCCATCATAATCTTCATGCAAATGAGACACTAAAAGACCACAGCAATGTCACCTAACAACATTAAGGAAACAAATATACAAAAAACGCCAGCTAATATCTTACAGACTCTGCTCAGTTAAGCTACAAGGACTGACCCAATTTCTCTTCTCTTCAGAAAAAGGACATGTGATAAACCTAACCACCAAGGGAAGCCTGTGTATTCTCTAACACAGAAGACAAACAAAACGTCTTTTCCAGTTTCGTTTCCAGAAAATCACAAATCAGTAAGAAAAGCTGATAAGAAAGCAACCAGCAAAAAAGCAGTACACCAATATCATATATAACAATATAAAGGAATGGAATTATCTTCAATAATAACAAGAGATTTGTCATAATCCATAAAATCTGTGTTATAAGTGCTTGAAAATGTTATGTGCAGTGTTTCACAGTACAAAGTAGATAAAGAAAGTCCACCTCACCAGAATTATCACTCAGGTTTGTTGGTTATTATTCGTTTAATGTCAAACACAAGCAATTGTTTTCACTGCCAAAAACAGTCAAACCATTTCTTGGCTGAGCTAACCAATAAATTTCCTATAAAAAAGTTGTAGATTTGATAACACTATATAAATATGCCAAGGCTGTTTTACCATTTATCTCCTCAAAGCCTATTTTGCTAGAAAAAAGGCTTGAATTGCTCAGATAATTGTGGTTATATAGCTAGATGTATTACTCATTCACAATATAGTCGAAAAAAGCACTTTAAAAGTTAATTAAATGGGATAGAATGCTTACGATTTAAGATGCCAACTATAAAATTTTTATTTAAAAAAAGTGTTATGTTTGTAAAAGTTTATCAGTTACCACAAATTTGTTTTTGCAGAATTCTTAGCTCCCTGACTTTACAGCAATGCTTAAAGTTAAGTGACGGTGCTGATATGATTCATGATGGGACATGCTTTTGGTACCTGGCCGCCATTAAAAGAGATATCCAGGCGAAACCACTCCTTCAAAGGTATGGTGAATTTCGTTTTTACAGCAAGGTCTTCTCCTTTGACAAGATGCATTTGAATATGCAAGTAGCCTAAAGGGAAAACAAAAGTTTGTGAAAATGACAAAGAATACTTAGAAGTGAAGGAAGTGGCCATATCTTTTCAATGATTTTCCCAAAAAGCTATGACTAGATCACATTCCTTCTTCCTTTAAATAAAAGCGAAATGAAACAAAACAACAAAAAACACCTAAGTACATTCGTCTGTATTGAAAATGTTTGTTTTAAGCTTCCAGAAAAAGTTGAACTTGAAGTGCATATTTGGAAACCATCATTCTTATTGCATTGCCACAATGACAACATTCCTTATTCTAGATAGACATATCGGCCAAAAGACAGAGCTTAAGAAAACCACACCATCGTTCTAAAGATTCTATTTCATACTTACCCTCTTCAGTAAGAAATATAGAAGGTGTGCCGTACATCTCATTAGAATCTACAAAGTACAGAATCCCACAGAGATTGGCCTTGCAATAATGGAGTAAATAAAGCCACAATGAAACAGTAAACCTGCAAGAGTGAGGAGAAAAAAAATTCTGCAGATTGATATCATCCAAGAACAGGTAATTATAGTTAACAATGACCAAGTAAATTGCTTTTTTTCCATTGAAGGGATGAATTTGGCTTCGTGCTCATCATGGGAGATCCGCTTGCAAACCTTGATTTTAGAAACAAAGGAGGTAGTTATAGTAACTGCGAAAGACAGGAGTTAAGCATCACTGTATAAAACTAGCAGACATTGTACCTTGCACCAAAAACTCTTCCTATGCCTTTTTGAGAATCACACGGACCTGCCATTTGAATACTTGATTAAGGCTTATAAAGCCAGAAACAGACTAAATATCTGGGTTTTAATAAGAGGTGATTTGATAAGAAGCTATTCTAATTTCAATGATTAAAAAAAAACATAATTAGGGTTTTTTGAGCAATTTCATTTCTTTCAAAGATAAAAGCCCTAAGGCAGAAACATGTCACAATCTGCAAATGGCATTGCAATATGCTAATAGGACCCAGAAGTCCTATTTTAATGCACACATGAGGTTGTTTGGTATCACAGTTCTGGCTGACCGATATGGAGCAACTACTCTAATTGTTCCATTTTTGGACAAGGGCTATTTTAGTTGAAAAAAAAATACACTGTCCATCTGTGATTTGCCAAGTGAGGATAAAATAACAGTAGTCAACTTCAAGAGGAAATATTTTAGCCAAGTTCTGTGATCCACGGATCATTCAACAAACATTTGCTGTTTGAACACTTGCTTGATGTCACACATTGTGCTAGTGACCAGCAGTTTAAAGATGAGCTGAGAGCGATTGTGTTTTGTGAGTAAAACATGAATCAAGGTCAAAGCCAGCACAGAGAATGCTCTCCATTTCCCCAAAAACCAATTCACAGTTTGGGTTAAAGGGGCAGCAGCTCCAGATTCTTTGGGGATTCATCCCAACAAGACCTTAGAATATTAGAATATTCTGGGCTTTATAATCTGGCCTTCAAATCAGTGATAAGATATACAAACAGATGGTGCCACACAGCTCCCTCCTGACCCACCCAGCTGAGCAAGCTTATGAAGATAAGTTATTACAAGGAAGCTTAGCAAGAACATATGCTTAGTAAAGTGACTCAAGATCTTTCTACAGCTAGCAGCATGGGAAGAATTAAATCACTCTGCTGAATCCATCCTGTCTGAGGTGAACCATGAACAATTTTCAGCATCTTCAATTCAGCAGAAGGAAATATATGTATATATATATATATATCTGGGTTTTGCTGAAATCAATGGAGGAGATCAGAAGTTGTGAGATTTCAAGCAGCTCATCCAATCTTCCAAGGCAGAAAAAGCAAAGCAAAGGTTGCAATCTGGCAGGGCTGTGGCTGGCTGCATCTGACACCTTGCAAAGCCTCAGGCTCCAACGCCTGACTCCTTTACTTAGGTCATTCCCAGGACTGGCATACCAGTCATTCCGAGGCAAACTGAGGATTGCTAAGTGAGAGAATGATTTCCAAATGCTGAAGTTTTTGGGTCCACAAATTCTGCCTAAGCTATGTAGATCTCATCATTTCCTCAAAGCATATTACAGAGGTAGGTCCTCCTAAGTGGGTCCACTAGCCTGCTCTAGACTTCCCAGATGGTTCAGCAGGTAAAAAATCTACCTGCAATGCAGAAGACACAGGAGATGCAAGTTCAGTACCTGGGTAAGGTAGATCCCCTAGAGAAGGAAACGGCAACCCACTCCAGTATTTCTTACCTGAAAAATCCCACGGACAGAGGATCCTGGTGGGTTACAGTCCTTGGGGTCACAAAGAGTTAGACATGTTTGAGTGACTAAGTGTGTGAGTGAGATCAGCCTGCTCTGGTCCTCAGATAAAAAGAACACTATGGCCGCACTGGCCCCCTACCACCAGCCCCTTCTTACACTGGGTAATCTATCCGCTGGCGTCGGGTGGCCTCCAACTCTCGATTCTGAAATCTCAGGAACTTCTTCACAATGCCTGTGTTTTCTCCACTGGAGGCATAGAGAAATTCCAGGAGGGTAACCACATCTGTAAACAGCAAGACAGCTGACTTTTAATTATTTCCAGAAAAACACGGCTTTCAACGTCGCATTCTTTCTGGAACCTATTGCCTAGCTCCAATCAAACATTTAAGTGAATTGTCTGAAAATATCAGCAAATGTTTATGGCACCCTGAATATATGCCAGACACCCAAGAAGCACTCTACAGAGATATCTCAATTCATGTCCATAGCAACCCTACAAAGGAGAGTCTTCAGTAGTCCCACTCTACAGATGAAAAGCCAGAAGTATATAGAGAGAAAATAACTTGCCTAAGGTAACAGAGCTAATAAGCAGTAGAACGAAATGTCAAGTTTCTAGCTTAGATTCTATGTGCTTAACCACCTTACATCCTGCCCATCTAATGCTATGAAAAGCATTCTGAATTTGTGTAATAACACCAACAGTTAACAATTAAGTAGCATTTACTATGGTCCATACTGCTGTTAAATAAATAAATAAATGTGTGTGTGTGTGTGTGTGTGTGTGTATATATATATATATATATATAGTTGTTCAGCAAGTCAAGTTGCACTTTAGATAAGAAAGGGAGTGGGTCCTGGAATTTCTTGAGCCCCCTAGAGCTTCTCCTGTGGGTCAGCTGGTAAAGAATTTGCCTGCAATGCAGGAGACCTGGGTTTGATCCCTGGGTTGGGAAAATCCCTTGGAGAAGGGAATGGCTGCCCACTCCAGTATTCTGGCCTGGAGAATTCCATGGACTGAATAGTCCATGGGGGTCACAAAGAGTCCAACATGACTGAGCAACTNTGGAATTTCTTGAGCCCCCTAGAGCTTCTCCTGTGGGTCAGCTGGTAAAGAATTTGCCTGCAATGCAGGAGACCTGGGTTTGATCCCTGGGTTGGGAAAATCCCTTGGAGAAGGGAATGGCTGCCCACTCCAGTATTCTGGCCTGGAGAATTCCATGGACTGAATAGTCCATGGGGGTCACAAAGAGTCCAACATGACTGAGCAACTTTCACTTTTTCACTTGGGGTCTAAGAAGTCTTCTGACTCACAAGGTGAAACAGAGGGCATTGTAAAAGTTAAAGAAAAACCAGAGCTGCATTTCTGAATGCAAACTGATGATGATCTCAGATTGCAGCCTGGGGTTGTAAGTGAGAACTGCAAAAACTGCAATTTGAACTCTTACTTGCAGAGTGAACACACGGCCCAGGACCCTTTTCCCAACTGGGACTCCAGATTGCTGTCATTCAGGGATTCCCAGCACTGTTCAAGTCTGGATGTAGGTTTCAGCCCAATTTGGTGATGTATATGCTACCACTTGTCTCTAATGTTTCTATTTCTTTTCTTTTAATGACTGCATATTGAAATTAAGTTAAATAATCTTCCATTAAATACTGAAATTGTTGTGTAATGAGTGGAATTGTGTGTAATGAGTGGTTTCTTTTGTTAAGGCAAAACACCATACCCTTTAAAACTAGAGTCTTTGGTAACAATCTAGAGGGGTGGGATGGAGAGAGAGGTGAGAAGGATGTTCAAGAGGGAGGGGACATGAGTAAACCTCATGGATGAGTCATACTGATGTTTGGCAGAAAACAACACAATACTGTAAAGCATTAAACTTCAATTAAAAATAACTATTTTTTTTTTTAAAGAATCAAGAAAACAAAAAAAACTAGAGTCTTCCTCTTTATTTTGCACACGTTGGGAGAGTTCTGTGGCTCTAGAAAAGCGGAGTACCTACAACAAATCTTACAGAGAAAACTGAGTTATTTCATCTGTATTTAAGGTCTAAAAGATTAATATGGATTTTTTATTTCCCATACTCCACCCCACTTCAAAGAAAAATTAATTCACTGAGTTCAACCTAGAAATAAAGATTCTCTTTTCTCTTTCTTAAAATGCTCCTGGTCTAAAGGTCTCTACTTAAATGGTGGAAATAATCTGCTTTCCTGGTCTTAGAGAGGGAAGAGTTGACTTCTGGGCAAGTTACCAAATGACAATATTGGCAAAAATTATAGGAGCCTCAGCCTTGGATAGAGGACATCCCAGCTCTCATTCCTCATTGGGGAAAAATACTTCAGTATATAAAGAGGTCCCTCTAGTTCACTATAACTTGAAAATCATAAGAGTGATGTTTTCATAGTCTCAAAGATACATTTAGAAACCCCAAAGGGTGGAGTTATTAATTCCAACAGAAATACTTCAAACTTTTTTCTTTGCAATTTGAGCTCGATGTGAGCACGTTGGACTTGCTGATCAGTTATGGGAGCCAGAAAAGAGGATTAGAAATGGAAATACTGTAAGGGTGTCTTCAGAATCCAAGGAAAAAAGCTGACCAAGAGGTTGATATCAGCCCAACCTTGGCTGTCTTCCACCGTGGCGAGCAAAACATAGGAGACCAGCTGGACACGTTAGCCCCCTGGGAAGCCTTCTGCTGGTGACTGCTGTTATCTAGTATATAGTAGAAAAATTTATCAGAATAAGCAGGATTTGATTCTGCCCCATCTGACTACAGTAAAAGGAGGTTTCATAAAGGAGGTTTCCAAAGTGAAAGGAGTCAAAAGTGAATGTTGATGAGCCTTTCCTTTATCCAGGGATCAAAGTAAAGCTAGTTGAATAGGAGAACTTGCAGCAAAAGACTGTGGAGGGAAAATCTAAGACCCAAAGATCTAAAATAATTTCATAATAACACATATCCTTTGTGTCCAACAAAACCAAAGTGATGATGGTTTTCTTGTAAAATCTGTAGCTTTAATAATAGTTCTATGATTTGGAGTTCTATTACAGTTTCCCTCAGTACAATATTGTCTTCCCATTTCATTAGAAATAATGAATAAGAATGAAACATTTTGGAGCAGGGAAAGACTTGAGAATTCATCTACATAAAACGCATCAACATAAAATATTAACCCAGGATAAATAACATCTCCAGTAACTGATTGGCTGCTTGGACTGTTATAATTGATTTGTGATGACTGTCCTAGGCATTAAACGGGAAATAGCAGTAACAATGCCACTGCTCATTGAAGGATTTACAGGTAGAAAACTCAACTTCAAAACATGGGCTCAAAGAGGTTAAGTGAACTGCTAACATAGAATGTAAGCTCCAAGACAGCAAGGACTTTATTTCATTCTTTAATCCATCCTCAGAGCCAGAACAGTGGCCCAAACACGACAGAGGCTCAAAAAACATTTAGGGAGTAAATGGATGAATGAAGAAATGAACACAGCTGTGGCCCAGTCGGGATCTGAATCTGTCTCTTTCACCCAACATGTTCCATAATTCTACAATGCTCCCCATGCCCTCCAAGTCAAAAATTAAATGCCTTTTTTCAGATCCTTCCCCCAGATCCATTTCTTTGGCTAATCTTGCATGAGGCAGTTACATGGGGAAGAGGCATCATTGTGACATAAACACAAAATGCCGTAGAATCAGTTGAGGTTTGAAACCCACTCCCTTGGCCACTTTTATTGCTTTGTTTCCTCAATTTTAGAGCAAGAAGAAGCATTAGATTGAACATGGTGCCAACTCCTTCATCTGGAGACAAGAGAAGTGTTCATGTCTTGTTAAAGGTCGTATAACTAATAAGAGACCCATATATGACTGAAACCTGGTCTCCCACTGCAAACCAATGTGCTTGTTATTAAACCACATCACATCTCACAAGTCCTTCCAGAGAGAACTAGGGCTGATGTTCAGCTGGCATGCCCACGTGCGGCTCTATTGGTTGTTAAAATACTGAAATATATCCTTATTGTTTAGATGATATGCCCCAACACACACACAATACCCACTCTGGCTTCTCCTTCAGAGTAGAATCTGGCTCAGTAACGATATTCAGCACATCCTGTTTCAGCACCAGGGCCAGTGCCTGGAGGAGCCTGCCTGGGCCCCCCACCCGGTACTGTTTGTTAAATGTTTTTAATATCACCCTGGGTAATATTAAAAATATATATATATCACCCTGATTGACATTAAAAAAAAAAAGATGAGCACAATAAAAGACAGAATGGTATGAACCTAACAGAAGCAGAAGATAGTAAGAAGAGGTGGCAAGAATACACAGAAGAACTACACAAAAAAGATATCTTCATGACCCAGATAACCACAATGGTGTGGTCACTCACCTAAAGCCAGACATCCTGGAATGCGAAGTCAAGTGGGCCTTAGGAAGCATCACTACAAACAAAGGTAGTGGAGGTGATGGAATCCCAGTGGAGCTATTTCAAATCTTAAAAGATGATGCTGTGAAAGTGCTGCACTCAATATGCCATCACATTTGGAAAACTAAGCAGTGGCCACAGGACTGGAAAATGTCAGTTTTCATTCCAATCCCAAAGAAAGGCAATGCCAAAGAATGTTCAAAGTACTGTACAATTGCACTCATCTCACATGCTGGCAAAGTAATGCTCGAAATTCTCCAAGACAGGCTTCAACAGTATGTGAACCATGAACTTTCAGATGTTCAGACTGGATTTAGAAAAGCCAGAGGAACCAGAGATCAAATTGCCAACATCCATTGGGTCATCGAAAAAGCAAGAGAGTTCCAGAAAAACATCTACTGCTTTATCGATTACGCCAAAGCCTCTGACTGTGTGGATCACAACAAACTGTGGAAAACTTTTCAAGAGATGGGAATACCAGACCACCTGACCTGTGTCTTGAGAAATCTGTATGTAAATCAAGAAACAGTTACAACCAGACATGGAACAATGAACTGGTTCCAAATTGGGAAAGGAGCATGTCAAGGCTGTATATTGTCACCCTGCTTATTTAACTTATATGCAGAGTACATCATGTGAAATGCCAGGCTGGATGAAACCCCACCTGGAATCAAGATTGCCAGAAGAAATATCAATAGCCTCAGATATGCAGATGACACTACCTTTATGGCAGACAGCAATGAAAACTAAAGAGCTTCTTGATGAAAGTGAAAGAGGAGAGTGAAAAAGTTGGCTTAAAACTCAACATTCAGAAAACTAAGATCATGGCATGTGGTCCCATCACTTCATAGCAAATAGATGGGGAAACAATGGAAACAGTGAGACACTTTATTTTTGGGGGCTCCAAAATCACTGCAGATGGTGACTGCAGCCATGAAATTAAAAGACACTTGCTTCTTGGAAGGAAAGCTATGACCAACCTAGACAGCATTTTAAGAAGCAGAGACATTACTTTGCCAACAAAGGTCCATCTAGTCAAAGCTGTGGTTTATCCAGTAGTCATGTATGGATGTGAGAGTTGGACTATAAAGAAAGCTGAGGGCTGAAGAGTTGAAGCTTTTGAACTAGTGTTGGAGAAGATTCTTGAGAGTCCCTTGGACAGCAAGGAGATTAAACTAGTCCATCATAAAGGAAATCAGTCCTGGGTGTTCATTGGAAGGACTGATGCTGAAGACGAAGCTCCAATATTTTGGCCACCTGATGCAAAGAACTGACTCATTGGAAAAGACCTTGATGCGGGGAAAGACTGAAGGCAAGAGGAGAGGGGAATGCAGAGGATGAGATGTTGGATGGCATCACCGACTCAATGGACATGAGTTTGAGCAAGCTGCAGGAGCTGGTGATGGACAGGGAAGCCTGGTGTGCTGCAGTCCACAGGGTCGCAAAGAGTCGGACACAGCTGAGTGACTGAACTGAACTGATCACCCTAAGTGGGGTGGCTGGGGGGTTACACAGCCCATACTCTAGTTCAACAGAATGCTCAGATCCCTGACAGGGATACCTGCTTTGGGGAAGTTCCCGTCTCTACATAACAAAGCCCTATTTAGGATGAGCTTCAAATACACCAGTGATGCAGCTGAAACCCTCAGTCCTTTTGTGGAGAAGTTTTGTCACAGGCAATAAAGAATTGCCTGCAATGGGGGAGACCTGGGTTTGATCCCTGGGTTGGGAAGATCCCCTGGAGAAGAGAACGGCTATCCACTTCAGTATTCTGGCCTGGAGAATTCCAAGGACAGAGGAGCCTGGCACTCTACAGTCTAAGGCGTGGCAAAGAGTCGGACAGCACTGAGTGACTTTCACTTTCACTTTTCTTTAGAGATAGTCTTGAGGTAAAGAATTCATTGTTTTGTTGTTGTTTAGTCCCTCAGTCGTGTCCGACTCTTTGCAACCCCATGGACAATAGCCCACCAGGTCCCTCTATCCCTGGGATTTTCCAGGCAAGAATACTGGAGGGTGTTGCCATTTCCTTCTCCAGGGGATGTTCCGGAGGCTAAAAGTGTGTAAAGGGAACTTGGAGGAAAATAAGCTATGATTTTCCAACCCAGAGAAGTAAAGTTAGAATGATGATAACTCAATCATTCCAATGCGTTCTTTCCAAACGCAGGACACTGAACAGGCAGTGGTGATTGGGAGTTTTATTGTCCTTAAAGCCAAAGCTTGGGAACAAAACATTCTACTTTCTAGCAAGTATGATTTAGGTTGGAATTTATCCCTGAAAAGGGCACTAGGCAAAGAAGTGAGTGGCTAAGGAAGCCTGTAAGATGTTCAACACTAGGAGTCTTAAGAATAAATAAATTCCACTCCCAGAAATTTATCCTCCAAACATATTTATTTGTGTGCACAAAGACACACATGCAAAGGTGCTTACAGAAACCTTGTCGCTAACAGTAAAAGACAAAAGATGACCTGCATGACCATCAACAGAGGACAGGACAAATAAATTATAGACTGCCAGGCAATGCAATGCTAGGGAACTATTGCAAAGAACGTGCTCATGTTTCCTGTACTGACATAGAAAAAATTTCTGCCATATTGCTAATGAGGGCAAAGCAGAATCTTTAGTACCTTCCCATGTGTGTAAGAAGAGAAGGGTCTATCAGCCTAATGATTATATGGGCAGAGAACACCCCTGGAAGGAAACACAGAATCTAGTGTTATTGAGCTTGCCTCTAAAAAATAGGACCAAAAGACCAGGTCAGGTAGAAGTTTACTCTTCCCCCAAACCTTTTAACACTCTCTGAATTTTTTAACCAGGTACATGTATTACTTTTTCGGCTACAAGACAAAAGAACATCTCTGGGGATTTCCATGCAGGCAGGGAGAAGGAGCCTGCCACAAGCAGAGGCCTGCCCCGCCCTGGGCGCCCCGGCGGTTCAAACCCACTTCGAAGAGGCAAAGTCCAGTGGGTGAGGAAAACAGGGTGATTCATGTCAATCAAAATTCAACTTAGACAAAAGAATACTCCTTCTAATTTAGAACCTGGGTAGGAATTGTTTTAGCATATGTCAGAGAAGCAGCTTAGCAAAGTTGAAAGAACCAAGAACTCGGACTCCATTAAACAAGTTCCCGGAGCCTCAATTTTCTCCTCTGTAAAAAGAGAATGAAAATACTGTCCTCCCCTGGGGCTCTCATGAGGGTTAAATGAGACACTGCGCATGGAAAAAGTGACTTGAAAATCATAAAGGGCAATGCAGACTCTAGGCATTCATTAATGGTATTACTGAAAAATCGAAGCCTGCAGTGATTACCTGGGGCAGAGAAAGAAGTCTCTTTTGTCTCTAAGAGTGTCGCATTTGTAGTTCTTATAATTACAAAAAGCATCATCATATCATTAACTTGAATTGTTCCACTGAATAAACTGATATTTTCACAGAGACATGTAAAATCTGTCTCCAAAATGTGACTTACTCTTCTATGATTTTGTTGTAAACGAATTTTGTTATAAGGAAATCTTACTTACAATCCATTGGGTCTGAAAATGAGAATTTTTAGTGAAAGGAAAAGAGAGTGGAGAAGAAGGAAACTGCCAGTTTCTGACTTAAGAGGGAAAGTCAGAAAAACATTTGTCCAGGTGGAAGCACCAGCGCAGCAGACGTAAGAGATCCCTGGAAGAAGGCACGACAGTCCACTCCATGTTCTTGCCTGGAGATCCCATGGACAGGAGTCCGGTCGGCTACAGTCCACAAGGTCAGAGTTGGACTGAGCACGCAGCAGGTGGAAGTAGAACAAAACGCTTGCTACATCTGAGCATGGCATTTAAGGAACTCCAAAGTGTCACCCCGACTTGCCTTTCCAGTCTTTTTTCTGGAACTGCCCATCTCACATTTGAGACTACCTAAACAAAAGCTCAAGTGTGGCTACCCCACACTTCCACCTGTGGCAGACACTGGTAATCAATCTACATGGCGTCTCTCACTAAGCACAGACTCGGCCTCAGAATCCTTCTCAGCACTGTGCTCTAGGTAGCCACTTCCATTGCTCTGAGCTGGCAAGCAAGATGAAACCCATTTGCCATCCCCCATTCCAAGGGTTGCAGGTTCGTCTCCATTCCCGCATCAGACTGCATTCCCTTCTCTTTTTTTCCCTTCTGCCTAGGTGTGTGTGCGTGTATGCTAAGTTGTTTCATTCATGTCCAACTCTTTGTGACCCCATGGACTGTAGCCCACCAGACTCCTCTGTCCATGGGATTCTCCAGGCAAGAATACTGGAGTAGGTTGCCATGCCCTCCTCCAGGGAATCTTCTCAACTCAGGGATCGAACCTATGTCTCTCATGTCTCCTGCACTGGCAGGTGGATTCTTTCCTTTATTCTTTTTCTGACTATGGAAACTCTACTCTTTCTTAAAATTTCTGTTCAAATGTCACTTCCTCTGTGAAGAACCCTTGCAAAGTACCTAAGACGCAGATTGCTCGGTAACTTTTTTCTATGAATAAGTGACTCAAATAAATAAATAGCTTCACGACATCCCCTGGCAATACAGCTTAGTGTGGTGTTTGGGAACCAAACTACTTGAGTTCAAGTCCTAGTTCCATCCTTAGCTGTGTGACTTTAGACCAATTACTCTCGTTCTCTGAGTCAATTTCCTCCTCTATAAATAATGACAGTAGTGCACTGGTATTAAATTAGATACTTGCACAAGCACTTAGCACAGTTCCTGGCACACAGTGAGTGCTCAGTAAGAGAAAGTGACTTACTGTTGGAAGCTGTGTTTACTTCTGGATAAACACGTTAAAGAGAAGGACCATGTCTGCGTCTTTGAATCTCCAGACTTAGAAAAGAAATTGGCGCAGGATAGGTGTTCAATCAGTCTTTACGGAATTGAACATGATACACATCATAAAGGGTGGTGAGTCCCAAGAGAGAACTAGAGGAAGCTGGAGGGCAGAAAGTTAGTTTCTGATTTGAGAATCAAAAAACGGAAGAAAAGAAGAAACCTTTGTGGGTAAGGAGTAGAAAATTTGAGCGGACTACTGAAATATGACTATGATTTTGCTAGGAAAACATGAAAGATGGCCGTGGGGCTGGGAGAGTATTGAGGGGGCGGCAGGGTGGCAGCTTCCAGTAAAAAGAGATGCATTACCCAAGGCATACAGATGAGTGATCACAGACTCGAGCAGAGGGCAGGTGCAGGGTGAAGGCGTGCTCATGTGTAGTTGCAAAGGAGAATCACTGCAGCCATAACCTGCACAGCAAAACGGTCTCCACCCAGGAAGCCTCAGTGTGTACAGGCCCTACGGAAGGCACATGCTGACCGCACCCTACACGCTCCCTACCATAGCCATGTAAGAAGGCTGTCACAGTGTGATGGTCACACATAAGCTGAGAGAAAGGGTCCTTGCCTCTTGGCTAAGAGCCCTCATCCCTCAATCAACAAGCAGTTGTCATGTGCCTGCTGTGGACAGGGTGCACACTGGGCACCAGAACCAGATTAACCAGGCCTTACGGAGCCTGTGTGCTAGTACAGAGACACTCCACAGGCAAATAAACCATTCAGTATATTCAATTACAAGGCCTGGGGGAGCTAAGGTTATGAAGGAAATAAAAGGTGGATACTGGTGTGGCGGGAGCAACTGAGTAGGGCTGTCGTCTTAGATAGGGTGGTCCAGGATGCTGTCCCCAGTAAGATGACATTCATGCAGAGGTTGCCAGGAGGTAAGAGAGCAAGTCACACAGTGATCTAGGGGAGAAGCATGTTAGGGGGAGGGGACAGTGATGCGATGCAAATGTCTCAAAGTGGGAATGAACTTGGTACATCAAGGGAGAAGCAAGCTGGCCTGCATGGCTGGAACAGGTGGGCAAGGGGGAGCGTGGCAGGAGATGAGGCCGGTAAGGGGACAGGGACAGATCCCACAGAGACATGGGTGATCCTTCCCTACTCCATCAGGGAGGAGCCGGCTGCAGGGGCCATTGCGTAGGGGGACAAGAGCCAGCAGGGAGGCCATTTGCAGACTGCGGCCAGAATCCAGACAGGGACAATGGTGGCTTAGACCAGGATGACAGCAGACACGTGGTGAACAGCGTTTGAATACCCGGTCAGGGCTGAAGATGGAGGCCGCAGGGCCAGCTGACCTCTCACAACAGAACGCGTGGTCCAGGTGCACCCCTGGAGCCACCAGCCCCAGCGGTTGATTTCTTTCTCTGGGTGAGCTCATGCGTGAGTCAGGCACACGTGTGACAAGGCAGCAGATAATGTCCGGTGTCCTCCCCCGGAGGGAACAGACAATCAGCGGGCCCCAGGCAGGGTGGATCTATTGGCCAAAGGCAAGAACAGGTGCACTGGCAGGGCACGTGGCCGAGCCTTGGCACAAACGTGTCCTGAAAGGCTGCCAGCTTCTGATCCGGGGTAGGTTGACCCAGCAGGGCAGAACGGAAGCCGGCTGCACCTCCACCCAAAACCAGCCCACTGGCCGGTCTGGCACAATCCCAGCACGGAAGATGAGCTGCAAAGAGTGTCAGGGCGCACAGCTCTGGCCCCGGAAGTCTAACTGAAGACTTCAGGTGGGGGCACTCCAACCACACAGACGGAACATGTACGCACGGAGACTGGGCTCTCTCTTCATAAAGAGAAAAGAAAATGCAAGCGAGTCACAGGGGGTACTTAGTTCAGACGCAGAGCTCTTGCAGGACAGCAGGCACTTGACACAGAAAACGTCCCCCCCACTCCACACCAGGGCTGGCGGCAGACTGCGATGGGGCCAGGCATGAAAGCGCCCACGTGGCGCACTAACGCCACCTTGTTGTCCGGACTTGACTCTTGTTCTTCAAGAGCAGAATAAAGACGCCCCCCGCTGGGAACCAGCCAGAGGCCTGGCCCCCTTCCATTGCGCCGCCAATATCAAGAACAAAGGTCGTGGACACTTTCCATGGGGCTTGCGGCAGACTCTCTTTTGATTTCCTTTTTAAGACAGGGAGGGGAAGTGCTCCCCTTTCCTGGTGAACAAACCTCAGCCCAGCAAATGGCTGGTTTTGCGGGTGGATGGGGCCCCTCCTCCCATTGTCAGTGATTTTGACTCTTAGAAAAGGTTTTCTTCTGCATTATGCCTTTATTAGACTGGCTCTCGCCCCAAAAGTAATGGTCTGAAGGAGGTGGGGAGAAACAAAACCCACTGCGCTGTTCCTGCACCCAGTGACTACTGGGAAGGAACAACAAAAGAAAGAAAAGCTGTTTCGCATTTTAAGGGTCTGTGCGGGCACCCTAAGAACTCAGCCGGTTCATAAATGACTTCATTTGAAAACTTCCAGCTTGCGATTCAGTCATTCTTCAATGAGAAATATGTGATTTGCCAAACATGAAATGGAATCATTAAGCCCTGACAAAATCAATCGGAGGCAAAGCAAAACTGTGGCTGCTTGTGCCCCGTGTTGCCTTCTCCTTAACAAATTAGGTATCCCCGTGGAAGGCATTCCAGACAGATGCTAGCATGGGGCCCTGCCTGGAAGAGGGATGCACGCTGATCATCAAAACGCATGCAGCTTGACTATTTCGGAGGCTTAACTGCCCATCCCACCCTACCCTCAGTGTGCACACTCACACACACACACACACAAAGAGAGAGAAAGGGGATTCTTCTTCCAGATTTTTCTACATTTAAAGCACTGCTCAGACATAAGCCAGACACAGAAGAGGACTATAAAATAAAATGTGGGATGAAATTGTCTAGAACTATGCACACACAAAAGTGCTTGTAAAAACAGGTGTACTCTGAAGAAGGTCTGCACTCTAGTTAGGAATATTAGATCAGCGTCAATTTCCTAGTTTTGATATTGGACTCTAGTTATGGAAGATGTCAGTTAGGGGAAGCTGGGGGAAATAAACAAGGACTTGATCCCATTTTTGCAACTTCCTGCAAATGTCTATTTATTNGCTTCCTGACCTGCATACAGATTTCTCAGGAGGCAGGTCAAGTGGTCTGGTATTCCCATCTCTTGAAGAGTTTTCCACAGTTTATTGTGATCTACACAGTCAATGGCTATTGTAATCAATAAAGCAGAAATAGATGTTTCTCTGGAACTCTCTTGCTTTTCCAATGATCCGATTGATGTTGGCAATTTGATCTCTGGTTCCCCTGGCTTTTCTGANTCTCTTGAAGAGTTTTCCACAGTTTATTGTGATCTACACAGTCAATGGCTATTGTAATCAATAAAGCAGAAATAGATGTTTCTCTGGAACTCTCTTGCTTTTCCAATGATCCGATTGATGTTGGCAATTTGATCTCTGGTTCCCCTGGCTTTTCTGAATCCAGCCTGAACATCTGGAAGTTCATGGTTCACATACTGTTGAAGCCTGGCTTGGAGAATTTTGAGCATTACTTTGCCAGCATGTGAGATGAGTGCAATTATGCAGTAGTTTGAACATTCTTTGGCAATGCCTTTCTTCGGGACTGGAATGAAAACTGACCTTTACCAGTCCTGTGGCCACTGCTGAGTTTTCCAAATGTGATGGCATACTGAGTGCAGCACTTTCACAGAATCATCTTTTAGGATTTGAAATAGCTCCACTGGGATTCCACCACCTCCACTACCTTTGTTCATAGTGATGCTTCCTGAGGCCCACTTGACTTTGCATTCCAGGATGTCTGGCTCTAGGTGAGTGATCACACCGTCAAGGTTATCTGGGTCATGAAGATATCTTTTTTGTATAGTTCTTTTGTGTGCTCTTGCTACCTCTTAATATCTTCTGCTTCTGTTAGGTCTATACCATTTCTGTCCTTTATTGTGCCCATCCTTGCATGTATGTTCCCTTGGTATCTCTAATTTTCTTGAAGAGATCTCTAGTCTTTCCCATTCTATTGTTTTTCTCTATTTCTTTGTATTGATCACTGACGAAGGCATTCTTCTCTCTCCTTACTAGTCTTTATAACTCTGCATTCAAATGGGTATCTTTCCTTTTTTCCTTTGCCTTTAGCTTCCCTTCTCTTCTCAGCTATTTGTTAAGGCCTCTTCAGATAACCATTTTACCTTTTTGCATTTCTTTTTCTTAGGAATGGTCTTGATCCCTGCCTCCTGTATAATGTCACAAACCTCCGTTCATAGTTCTTCAGGCACTCTATCAGATCTAATCCCTTGAATCTATTTGTCACTTCCACTGTATAATCGTTCGGGATATGATTTAGGTCATACCTGAATGGTCTACTGGTTTTTCCTACTTTCTTCAATTTAAGTCTGAATTTTGCAACAAGGAATTCATGATCTGAGCCACAGTCAGCTCCCAGCCCAAAACACAATAGAAAAAAGGTTACTGTGGAGCCCTTTACTCCCACTGGAATGGTTATTATTAAAAAGAAAAAAAAAAGGAAAGGATCAAATTTTGGAAATCATGTAGAGAAATCAGAACACTTGTGTATTACCAAAGGAATGTAAAATGGTACAACCACTGTGGAAAACAGTACTGCAGTCTCTAAAAGAATTCTCTAAGAATTAAGAATTAAGTCTCTAACAGAATTACCATATAATTGAACAGTGCCACTTCTGTGTCTATACCTGAGTTGAAAGCAGGGACTGGAAAAGATATGTTCATAGACTTATGACCAGCTTCACAGCAGCATCATTCATAACACCAAAAAGGTAGGTATTCTGAGCTTCCCTGGGGGCTCAGACAGTAAAGAATCTGCCTGCAATGCAGGAGACCCAGGTTTGGTCCCCGGGTTGGGAAGATCCCCTGGAGAATGAAATGGCAACTCACTCCAGTATTCTTGCCAGGGAAATCCCATGGACAGAGAAGTCTGGCAGGCTATAGTCCAAGGGATCACAAAGAGTTGAACTCGACTGAGTAACTAACATTTTGAAAAGATAGAAACAACCCAAATGTTCACTGATGGATAGACAGACAAACAAAATGTGGTAGAGACATACAATGGAACATTATTCAGCCTTGAAAAGGAAGGGAATTATGACACACGCGACAATATAGATAAACGATGAGGCCATTATGCTAAGTGAAATAAGCCAGTCACCAAAGAACGAATACTGCTTGATTCCGCTAGCATGAGTTACCAAGAGAAGTGAGATTCACACAGATAGAAAGTAGATTGTTGTTTACGAGCGTCAACGAGGAGGGGAAATGGGGAAGTGTGCTTTAATGAGCACAGAGTTTCAGTTCTGCAGGCTGAGAAGAGTTCTGGAGACGGATGGTGGTGATGGCCACACAACAGTGTGGATATACTTACCGACACTGAACTGTAAATTTTTAAATGGCTAAAACAGTAAATGTTTTGTTATGAATATTCTCACCACAATTTTAAAGAAAAAGGTCACTGTAGTCTTCTCCAGAGAAGAAAGAAATAGGGAGCCCTTTCTTCGGTTCTGTAGGAGGGGCAAAGGTGGATAGCACCCAGAGTCTGGGGTCAGGGAATCACATTTGCAAATAGCGGGGACATGGGACAGAACATGGGCGGTGTGCTAATCAAACTGAAAGCAAAATCCTAAGGAAACATAGCAAACGAGAGTCATTTTGACTGGGGGCTCTGGGACAGATTTTGTGGAGGAAATGGCATTTCAGCAGTGCTTTGAAGAGTTCTTTAGGTAGGGAGGCAAAGGAAGAACATTACAAGTGTGAACAGCTTAAGTAGAGGCATGAAGGCAGGGAAACATGGCTGTCCGAGGGTCCAGCAAGCAGCTGGATTTGGCCAGAGAACAGAACAGGGTAAAAACACAAAAGGACATGGGAATATGAGGCTGAAAAGAAAAGCAGAACCCCAGCTCTGGAGAACACCAAATTTCAGCCCAAGGAAGGTGGACTTGTATTCTACTGACAGAAAAGAATCAATAAAGGTTTGAGTATGTATATTTGTAGAAGCAAATCCTAGAAGAATTTGGGGGTCAGAGGGTAGGGGCATTTAACGCTTTTGATAGTGCCTGATTTCTGTCCATGGAGATCAAGCCCACACCAATACATAAGGGCAGGCGTCCCCACTTCGACCAGCACAATGTACTATTGGGCTTTTTGATCTCTGTGAATCTGTGAATAAGTGAATATTCATACTCAAATGTGTGCAAATAAAAAAGGGGGTAGTGTTTCTATTTTAGAGACTGACAGTTGAGTAGAAACAAGGCTAGCAATCAAGAAAAATGAGCAAATGATATTACTCATTGATAAGAAAATTCTCAGAGCAAGAAAAAGGAAAATTAAAACTACACTGACAATGGAGAAACAGACATAGAGAACAGACTTATGGACACAGGGGCATGAGGAGAGGGTGAGATGTATGAAGAGAGTAACATGGAAACTTACATTACCATATGTAAAATAGATAGCCAATGGGAATTTGCTATATGACTCAGGGAACCCAAACAGGGGCTCTGTAACAACCTAGAGGGGTGGGATGGGGAGGGACACGGGAGGGCGGTTCAGGAGGAACATACATATACCTATCCTTAATTCATGTTGATATTTGACAGAAATCAACAAAATTCTGTAAAGCAATTATCCCTCAATTAAAAAATAAGTAATTTTTTAAAAATATTTTTTAAAAATTAAAAAAATACTACACTAAAATGCCATTCTGAACCTAGGTTCACAGAGATAAAAAAGACCAAAAGTACACTGCACTGGTCGAAGTGGGGACGCCTGCCCTTATGTATTGCTGTAGGCATGACCTCCATGGACGGAAATCAGGCACTATCAAAAGTGTAAATGTCCCTACCCTCTGACCCCCAAATTCTTCTAGGATTTGCGTCTACAAATATACATAGTCAAATTTGTGCAAATTGATCTATGTATGACTTACCACTATAGCACTATTTGTAACTGCAAAAGATGGAAAACCTAAACGTCCACCAAGAGAAAATTGGCTTTGTAAATGATAGTACATCTGCTCCTGGAGTACTAAACAGTATTCAAACCAGGAAGATTTCCTGGAGATAATGGGATGATCTCCAGTTGTTTGTGTGTTTGTTTTTAAGCAAATTCAGAAGTGCAACTTCTAAAAAAAGGAAAAAATATATACCCTTTTGTCTCAGCACACACGGCACATGTTGCTCACGTGCAGAAGGACCAGGTGACCAGGAGAGAGGGGAAGAGTGAGGTCTGCACTGTTGGTCTTTACTTATCTTTCGAATTTTGTATCACATGAATATTTCTCCCCTAAAAGTCGGGGTTTCGGGGTGGGGGAGAAAAACAACCATTCTAAAAGATGAAAATGGAAAATGCAGCTTCTTCAAAAGGCAGAGGAATGTTAGAAGAGCCGGCCACAACTTCTGATTAGTCATGGGAAACCTGTGGGAAGAAACACCTCAAGCGGTGGGTCCAGTCCAAACTGCCCGCCCCTGCAAGGAGAAGTTTAACTGTTTTATGTTATCACGTAGATCTCCAAATTACAAGAGGGGGAATAAAAATTAAAATCATCTTATAGGTAGAGAATATTAGAGCAGATGAATCCTTGGTGATAAATCAGCTCACCCCATTTTTCAGACAAGGAAACGGCAGTCCGGAGGGGACGTTCTCCAACATCCCACAACTGGAGGCTTAGCCGAGTCAGCCCAGACACTCAGCGACTCCTTCTCTTCACACCCACCCCGAGGTTGTTCACTGCACAGCACACACCACGAGACCAGAGATTTGCCATTTCACTGCTCCCTGAGAACTCCAGCCTGAATTCTGCTTTTGTATGAAGGGAGATACGGCCAGCATTTAAACAAGTGAGGGTTTATTCACTTGGCCGGAGGTGCCAAGATGTGGCCCCCTTGTTAAGATCTGAATTGAGCTGTTAAGCCCACAGCAGAGTTTAGCTGAAGCCAGAGGCGGCCGGTGCTAATGGAAGCTGGACCAGAGGGGTGAGCATGGGTGAATAAAACTCTCCAGTCCAAATGCCCACTCCCCCAATCCCTGGGGCTTCCCTTCCTCAGCTCCCTGGAAGGAGACATTTCCTTATTTAATGATACAATAGGGAGCAGAGTCCAGGATATGCTGTGGCTTGTTAAATTGTGTCCCTTCTCAGAGAATGACTTAAAACTTCTTCCTCATTCTTTTTACATATACTTTAACACTTAACCCAGACCTCATTCTCCACGTCAATTTTTTTTAATCACTTAAAAAAAATTTATTGGAAGGTATTGCTTTACAATATTGTGCTGGTTTCTACCATACTTCAATATGAGTCAGCCCCAGGTATACATATAGCCCCTCCCTCGGGAACCTCCCTCCCATCTCCCACCCAATCCCACTCCTCTAGGTTGTCACAGAGCACTAGGTTGACCTCCCTGTGTCACACAGCAAATTCCCATTGGCTGTCTATTTTACATATGGTAATGAGTATGTCTCCATGCTACTCTCTCAATTCATCCCATATTCTCCCTCCTACACTGTGTCCACAAGTCTGCTCTCTATGCCTGCATCTCCATTGCTGCCTGGCAAATAGGTTCATCAGTACTATCTTTATAAACTCCATACACATGCATTAATATACAATATTTGTCTTTCTCTTTCTGACTTACATCACTCTGTACAATAGGCCCTAGGTTCATTCACCTCATTAGGACTGACTCAAATGCATTCTTTTTCAAAGCTGAGTAACATTCCATTGTGTGTATGTACCACAATTTCCATATCCATTCATCTTGGCTACTTCCATGCGCTAGTTATTGTAAGAAGCACTGCAAGAAACACTGGGGCACATGCATCTCTTTCGATTACAGTATTCTCAGGGTACATGCCCAGTAGTGGGATTGCTGGGTCATATGGTAGATTCTTTGAATCGTATTTTTATTGCTGATGCTAGGAACTCCAGTAAAAACCTCTTTTAAACAGAGCTGTCTGATTTCCTTACATTTCATTTGGAAAGTGCAGTTAATAATAATGTTCATTAGTTTACATCTTATTGCTAAAAATGCCCCAGCCCACTTTTCTGTGTTAGTAAGTGCAGTATTGGGTTAAATATAGTTTCACTTTTCCTTGGTAACACACAACTTTCCACACCCCAGGCTCCTCATTGTGGAGATGGGTGGTGACAGAGGAGAATGAAGAAGGTATGGGGTATTCTCTCAAAGACCTTCCCTTGAAATTCTGTTTTTAAGGAAACCTCCACTTACTCATTTGAAGATCATTTTATTCTCACTGGCTTCAGGGTCTCAAGTGAAGTAAAAGCATATTCCAGGTTGACAGGTTCTGGATGTATGCTATCTGATACAGTAGCCACAAGTCATACTAAGCACTCAAACTGAGACATGCTATAAGTGTAAAAGATACAATGGATTTCAAAGACTGAAGACAGAAAAGGATGAAATGATGATATTAATTTATTAATTATAACAATATTTATTAATAATATTTATAATAAATTTATTAATAATATCCATTAATTGCATTAATAATTTTTATACTGATTTCATGTTGTAATAAGTGAGTCAAAATGCATTACTAAAATGTGATTATATGGCTCAGATTTGTGGCTCACGTGATATTTCTACCCGATGGTACTACTCTAGATTTGAAGTCAGAGACATTTCCTGTAAAAAAGGTCCACATGGCAATTACTTAGGGTTTCTCTGCCACTCAACATTCACCTAGTGCGGAATCAAGAAAGCAGCCATTGACAACACAAACCAGTGAGCATGGCTGTCGCCCACTGCAATCTTGTTTACAGAAAAAGGCAGCAGGCCAGATTGGCCCAGGGGCCATAGCTTGCAGACCGCTGTTGTAGATTGTCAAGCCTTTACTCTAGAGTTTTTGTGTCGTTAGATATTATTTTGTCATTTTTATGAAAATGTATTCTCGTGTCATTATTTTGAATTACAGTCATTTGGAAAGATGACAAGATCATACAATAATCAACAAAGACCACACTTAAAGTATTAGAGTTTAAAAAGAACACAGAGAGATACTTTTTAAAGGAATAATCACATAGGAGAGATGAGATGAATAACCCAATCAGGCATCATTTCCTATATGTGTGATTGATGAGGTTTGATTTGTTATTTTGCCAAGGGTCTCTTGTGGACATGTTGACATCTTGCTAATGTTTCTTTCGCTAAAAATCTAAGATGAGAAGTTGGAGTTAGGCTGAGAAAAGATAGAATTTCGTGGACTGACACATGATTTGAGAAGTATGACTGTCATCTGGGGAACAAGAGAAGAGCAACGTCAGGGATAGGCAATATTCTTAATATGATGGGATGTGCTGGCCCCAACAAGGACCTCAGAGTCACTGTAAGTGGTTTGAAGACCATGGTTTAAATCCCCCAAGAAAGTGTTACAATCTTCAGTCTTGTGGGCACCTATGTGATGCAGGCAGCTGGCATCGTGTGAGTTGGAGCAGACCCAGTGGGCAGCTGCTATGCTGTGAGCCGTGGCTACCTCTGTTATGTACAAAACCAACACCGATTAGTGACACATCACACTCTAAATATTGATTAAGCTGAAGCTGATTTCCTGGCTCAAGTCATGTGTGTGGTTATGAGCTATTTTCTGCCAGGAGAATAAAGCAATTAACTTGAAGAGTTTCAGCTACAGGCATGACACGTGTCCAACCTTCATAGGTATTTTCACATGCCAGGTTGCATTAACATAAGCTAAAAATTACCCCCAAATGTTCCTTTCTTTAGATATTATAAAGTCAGAGTCCATGTCTTATTCATTGTTATGTCTCTGGCTTCTAAGACAGAGCTCGGCACACATAGAGTTTGGCTAAGTGTTTCTTGCTGAAATAAAGTACCAGACATGGGCATTTTTGCCAGAAGCCTCAATGGTCCAACTCAGATCAACTGCCCCACAGTCCCGGAGGCACCTGAATTATATATTCAAAGGACTAGATCCAATCTTGAGTTCCCACCACCCTTTCCTGACATCCACAAGTTCTTTGGTCATGGAGGGGGATTGGCACTTCCTTCCATGTTTTCCATCCAGCCTCATTAATCTCCTTCCACACAGCCCTTAGCCTCTGGCATCTCTCCAGGCCCCCAGGTGTTAGAGCTGACCTGGGGGGCTGTGAGTGAGGTCAGAGAAGGTGGCACGCCAGCACTCATCATGTTTCTTTGGGGTGGACTTCTCCCATATCTTTCAGACAACTGCCCTACAGTCTAGAACTTTTCCATTTCTACATACCAAAACTACAAATTAAAAAATTTTAGATTTCCTGTCCCTCTAGCCTCTGTTGGACTTCTTCTCATCTGGCAAGTTCATCCATGTTAATGGGATAATGAAAAAAATACTGTAGATATACTGCATATATCTGCATTTCTATGCCAGCTTGGGGGAGATCATGCCTTAAAAACAAGGCCAAATGCCCTGCAGCTCATAAGCAACATAGTTGGGGTGTAAAGGACATTGCTGTGCCCTTCAAATGATCCTTTAGGCAGCCACATCCATGTTCCACCTGCACACAATGGAGCTGGGCTCAAGCCCTGAAACATCTGTTTATACCAGAAGGAAGCCCTAATCAAAGTCAAACTTGACAACAGTCCACAGAGTCACAAAACAGATTCCTTTGTCTTTGTCTAATTATGTGTGTTTTGTAATTTCTAAAAAAGAGAAAAAGAAATGGGTCATTCATGTATGTTCCTAATAATAGACCCCAAATTGGAAATCTAACTGCATTTCATTCAGCCTAAGAATCAAGAAACAGATGAACTTATATATCTTTGGGATGAACAAAAAAATCTATCAAAGCCACCTAAACTTTTTTTAGGATGAGTGCATCTCCTTCCTTTAAAAATCAATAAGAGGAAACTATTCAAATAACCTTCGCTTGTTCCAAAGAGCTGAGAAACCTTGGTTCTTCTCTCTATATGATCCACTTATTAGTTAAGGAAGGGGCAGAGAGATTAGAAAATCTTAACTCTCGTCACTTAACACCTCGCTGTGGAAAATTCATTTACACTTACACATGCACATGAATATATCTGATTGTAAACAACTCTTGACTGTTTTTCTCATCCCTGTTTATTCTACCCCATGGGCTCCTAGGAAAACCTTGGCTCTTGAGCACCCTCTCTCCAAACTGGCTGGATCAAACTTTCCACAGGTCAAAAGGGCAATTGCGTGGACTTAGAAGGCCTTGTTTATGACTTCTGCCAACTAGAAATAAGCAAAAATTCTGTTTATGTCAACAAAGCATGCCATTAAGCAGAATGAACAATGACGTCAACACAGACTTCAAGGTTAAGACAAGCCTAGAGAAATATTTCCCAGCTGACCCAAGTGCCTTCCCCAAACTGAGAGCTGGCTAGAGAAACGCCATCACAATAATGATCAATATTCCTTGCTGACTCAATACTCCTCTCTCCCATTTAATATTATTTGATATGCTATTTCTTCCTAACACACATTACAGGAGGGTAAACAAGGTTGGTTCAGTTTCATTTCACAGAGTACCTACTATGTGCTGGACACTGGGACAAATGCAGTTAAGTCTTCTCATTCACTTCTAACCTCATCCTCTCACACTAAGTTCCACAGGTCTCCCCTCTAATAACCTCACAGCAGCTCCATGAGGGACACAGCATTCCAGTTAAGAGAAGAAGAAATAGAATGAATTCAGAGAGGGTAAATAACTCGCCGAAGAGCAACCAGCTACTAAAAAGCAGAACCAAAATTCAAATCCATAGCTGTTGACTCCAAAGCCTGTGACGGTGTGCTCCTGCCTCACAGAAACACCCAAAACGATGCCCTAAATGCACTCACTTATGTCTATGCCTGTGACCACCTTCTGGTTACAGGTGGGATAGTCTCGGAACTTGGCTCACTCTCATCTTAAAAGTGTGGGGTGAGAGGTTAAAACGCCATCAGATCACCATGCATGCATTACGTCTGGGGAGGGGAGACATCTTACTCACAAACACACACACTACACTGAGCTGACTCCCCAGTCCGGGCCAGCCCTTCTTCAGGTGAAGCTAGGAAACCAATACTAAGCCGCCAAAGCAGAACCTCCTCAGCAGTTCCTCACATCCTGCTTGCCCTCCTGCCCCTCAGTCCTTTTCCCCAGGGAATGGGATGAGCAATAAACAGGGTAACTAAATTTGCTTCAGGCTATTTATGGTCTACTCCACTCTATCCATCTTCTCCATAAACTGCCTGGGTTTTTTACACCTTTTCTACCTTCCCTCCAGCTGCTTTGTTCAGCCAACTTGTGGCTCCTACAGTGTTGCCAACAGGCAACCAGAAGGAAGAGAAATCAGGAGGCAAACACCACCATTTGGGAGCTTTTAGGGGCTGTGGTTGGGAGGCATGCAGAAGCTATTGGCTGATGTGAAGTTTGAGGGTGGTCTATGCATTTCAGACATGCATAATTACTTGCACAAACTGGATAATTGAGGGCCTCTATACCTTGTTTTGAACTTCCTAGGTCCTGTGTTACACAAGCAAGGAATTAATGAATACCTCTAAAGGGATAACTGACGGTCTGTGGCCGCTTACGGAGAATTCTGTACCAGACTCTGTCAAAGTCACTGTCTGCTAATGAGCCCCACATACATCTGTGACGCTAATGCACTTTTGTTTCTTTGTCCTCTGGTTGTCTCACAAGTGCAAATGTCCACTCGGAATATTTCAGCTCTACAGATGACACCAATACCAGCCACGGTGAGGTTTGTTTTCCCATTTAAGAAAAACAATTATACATTCGAGACTAGAGTTCGGATCAGACAGAACTGCCTCCTACAAGTGCCATTGCCACAGATGAGGCTGGGCAGCCTCAGGCCATTCTAGTCACGTCTGGAGGAAGGTAAGAGTTAACGATGACCGAGACTGGCAAGGGGGTCTGTGAGGCTGAGCAAGAACTCCATGGACCACACCAGACAGCACCCGTGACCCCAGTGGAAGCGGTTTCCATTACCTTTTGTTTTCAAGGGCCTCACCCTCTCTGAGGAGGCTCTCTGCATCTTGACCTTTGGCGACCTCAGAATTTTTTTGGCAGCTGCTGGAACCAGGGATCATCTTTTCAGAAATCTGCCTGGCATCGTTCCGTGACTTATCTTTCAGGCCTCGTCACAATTATTCATGCTTTGGCAGTATCCTAGCTACAGTCACAGTACTGTTCTTGGGCTGCTCCTGAAGGTTATTCTGTCCCAGCCAGTGGAAGAGGAATGTGCCCATCACCTCAGGACCCTGGCTCCAGGAAGCATGTCCCCCATGAGGGCAGGAGCTTAAAGCCATTTGTTTAGAAAGCCACTCTGAACCTTCAGCCCTTGTAAACAAGCATGTAGGTAAGGATGACACAAAAGAGGAATCAGTCCCCAGATCACCGACAGTTTGTCTTTGGAATACATTCCAAGGCACATTTGGCTATACTCATGGACACACGTTCATACAGACTCAAGTGCTGAACTCGGGCAGCTGCCTCTGGACTGTACAAGGACTCCATCCTTTACCTCTCCACTGCGATGGCAGATATCTCCTGACTTTATCTTTTTTTTTTTTTTCCTCTTTAGCATTCTGCTTCTACTCTGTGGCTGGGCTTCCTGCTTTGTATATTTTAAGCTACTTTAGACATGACCTCACATCCTGGCCCATTTCACAGTAGCTACTAATTTTGAGAACTTTACTAATGGGCCATACATCTATGAATGAGGGGAATGGGTTACAAGCAGCAAAATCCAGAAGGCAATAAGCTAGAAGCCAATGGCTAGAACTGGGGCTCTGGAAGGAGAGAGACTTGGGTTTCCACTTTGGACTACCTGTGTGTCCCAGGGCAACTAACATAATCTCTCTGAGCCTCAGTTAACTCATCTAAATAGGGATCATACTAGCTCCTACCTCACAAGGTTATTGTTAAGATTAATACTGGATAATGCATATAAATAACCTATCACAATGCAAACTACTAGTAGTGGTAGTATTACTATTATTATTTAGGTTTCCAAATTATAGGATAGCTTTCTTCCTCCAGTGTCTACATATTTCTGAGGTTCTGCTTAGCTTTTCTGCTCTCTACCCTCCACCTGTCCACTTCTCTGTCCTGACCAATCACTTTCTCTAGGAAGTATCCCTAAATATACAAGATGCACACAATTATGCATTTTCTCAGTTGTTCCATGTTTTTCATGCAGCTGTTTTACATTTTCCCCAATTTGCAATGGAATTTCTCCAACGTCAAGAGGGGTTACCTTTCAGCAATTTCTCTGGTAGCACAAACCTCTGGAGCAAAATCTCTAGCCAACAGCTAGATCTTTAGAACAAAAGGTTAAGCCCACCTTCCAAGTCACACTTTTGTTTCTCTGGGTTTTGCAAAACTTTCTCATTCAGTTGCAAAATGGCTTTCTTGTTTATCCAAATCATTTTTCTTTTACAGTAGCTATCTGAAGCTCATCTGAAGGAAGCACACACAGTCAGGAAGCACTGACATTTCCCTTTCCAAGATAATTCCAAAATTCATTCCTTCTTTGTCTGCCAAGACATTCATCCATGCTCTAGTTATTTTCCACCTTGGAGTATTTTCTATAATCTTTCTTTTTGGAGCCCTACCTTACCACCTCACTAACTCACCATAGTCTGTTCATAACATCATTTTTCTCCTCTCTGTGATCGGTTCTCTCAAATCCCCCTTGGTCCATAGAGAACTTTTACACTTGCTCCATCATCTGTCTCTGTTCCTGTGGACCACTTAGGCTTTTATTGCTCTTGTTGTTTTAGATTTCTTGTAACTGTCAAGAAGCAGTCTCTCCTTGCCAGGTCTTGGGATTTCCACGTGGAACTTTCCTGATCGCTTGTCCATTAATGTTTCACACAGTGCTCTACCACATCATTTCTGCCTCTGTGGGTAACCCGTGCATTGTGGACGGGAATCATCTGTTCACACTGAAACCCTGTCATTTGTTATGGCAGTTTTATTTATGAGCCTGTGTGCTATAACCCTGTGGCATAAATATTAAATAATAATATCTTCTGGGTGAAAAAAATCATTCATGTCAACTGACAGCTTCTTATAAAAACATGAACTAAAGCCAACCACAAAACCTGGTACTGGCTTATTTTATAATACGAGGGAAAACATGGGCTGCTCAACAGGTAGATACTAAAGCAGAATTACAACTTGCATTTTTACATTCTCTGGCTTCACAGAGTGAAACATCCAAGAAGTAAAGAGTATCAAAAGAAACTTGGGCTGGATGGCAAGTTTCTCTGGAATCAAACTCTAATTCCTGCCAGTTCTTAAGCAGTTTTATCCTCCAAAAAATAAAGTCTCCTAATAATGAGAATGCCACATAGATGAAAATAATTCTGGACAATGACACTGCTCATTTTTTTTTTTCTTTTTAGTATTCTGTGAATTTCCTATTACATCAGTTTCATGATTCAGCATTTTCCATTTCATTTATTTACAGTAATATATGGCAAGATAACCCAAGATTTCTGCAGGATCCTGGAACATAAGGTAGGCTGGCTGGACAGAAAGGGTGTTCCCTCCCGCAAATTTACTATAGTTTAGGAGAATTCAAAGCAGAAGAAACAAAGCTACCGAAGGAATTGAGGAATATTTCCCCACCTTGTTCTGAGGGTCTAAATTACTCTGGCATTTCAAATGAGTTGGTTTTAAATAATAGGTTACTGCCTTTTAGTTGATGACTAAAGCAGGAGCCAAGAAGTGTGCAAATTGTAAACGGAACATGCATGAGCCGAGTGTGTTCTCTGAAATAATGCTCAGGACGCAGCTGAAGTCTCCACTCTGGCGGTAAGCATGTTACAAAGAACTAGATTTCTTTCTGGCATCCGCAACTTGGCTGGAGTGACCATGGAGGAGTTGAAGAGCGCTGGAAATACTAGGCTCCTCGCCCGGTGCGTCCGCACAAAACGGTCCGGGCCATGAAGACCGGGTGGAAACTAAAAGGAGGGTCGAGGCGGGTGGCTTTGGCGGAAAGCAAGAGGCGAAGTTGGGTACAGGAAGGAAAGGAGCCGCGAGAAGACTGTCAGGGAAACCCAGGACTGGCGGGGAGGGGGCTGGAGAGCCGTGCGCTGCAGGGAGGGAGGAAACGCGGGGAGCGAGGCTCCCAGGTGAAGTGGGGCACAGGACCAGGTCTCCAGAGGAACATGACCCGGGTCTAGAGCGGGTCTCAGAGGAAGAGGAACGGATCCCGGCGAGAGTGCAGCGCCGCAAGTCCGGTCCACGCACCCCTCTCCACGCCCCGGGTACCCATCCCAGGTGCCGGGAGCGCCCGAGGTGCGGCGGCGGGGAAGAGACAAAACTAGCCGCGCCGTACCCGCCCGCGAGGCGGAGGTCCCTGGTCGCCCCCACCCGCGTCCCCGGGGCCCCGCGCGGAGGGGAGGACCCGGGCAGGGTCCGGCGCTCACCAGGTAGCAGAGCAGGAGCAGCGCGCAGGCAGGGCGCCCGCCGAGGCCCGGAGGGACGCCGCCGCTCGGGGGTGCCATAGCCGCGGCCCGGGGGCCGACCGCGGGTGGCGGAGGTTGCTGCTGCCGCTGCCGTAGCCACCCGAGCCCCGCGCCGCGCGGCTGCATGGCGAGGCCGCCCGGATCCGGGCCGGAACAGGTCACCTGGTGCAGGGACCGGCCCCCGCCCGAGGCGCCACCTTCCCGCCCGCCCCCGGCCGGGCGGCCGCCGCGCGCGGGGCCACCTGCCGCCGGACCCGCCGCCGCCTCCACTGCCGCTCCCGCCGTCGCCGCCCCCGCAGCCCCGGCCGAGCGCCGGCTCCTCCCCGCCTCTCAGTCCACGTTCCCTCCCTCCCCTCCGCTCCCGGCCCAGCCCGCCTCCCGGCCGCTCCCTGCGGCCCCCGGGCATCCACCCCAGGGGGCAGCCCGCGCCCACGCAGGTGGGGACCGACCCCAGCCCCGCCCCCTGGCCGCTGCCCCCAGTTCCCGGCCCGCTCCGCTTTGCCTTTCTTTCCTTTCCTCCCCAACCACCCCCCGCCCCGCCCGCCTTCCGCACTCTTTCTCTCCGCGATCCCTCTCCCCTCCCTCCGTTTCCCATTTTTCCCTCTCCCCAATTCTCTCACTCTTTTCTCTCTCTTCCTAACCTCCCCTCCCCCTTTTCCCCCCACTTTCTCCCTTCTCTCCCAAACCGCTTCCTCTCTCCCCTTCCTTTTCTCATTCTGTCTCTCTCCTGCACATCCCGTCTCTCCCACCCACTCCTCCGGCGGGTCGCGCAGCCCAGTTCCCGCCCGTGCAGTGGGTTTTTGTTTCGTGGCTCTTTGGCGAGGGCGCCATTCCCTCCCGGCGCAGGGCGAGTGTGCCCCCTGGAGTCGCGCCTCGCAGCGGCCCAGCTTCCAGTCTTTAAGATGGATTTTGACCCCTGCCAACCTCCACCTGTCCACCTGCAGGGGCGGGGCCGCCTCCCTGCCTGCACAGTTTCAGCCCGGGTTGTGCCCCACCCTGCCAGCTGGTTCGCGGCACGTTCTGGATGCTTCCCGAGGGTTTTGTGCCCGGCTGGCACCGCCGCCGCCGCCGCCGAGCTCTTTGTTTTAATTGTCCAGAGTATCGGCGCCCAAAGCGGGTTTGTATTTGATTTGCATCCCTGTGCCGCGGCTTCCACTTTGGACCGAAAAGAAAATGAGTTAATTAGGCCAGTGCAATTGTGCTCAAGCCCCAAGTGAAAGGGGCGAGGCTCTTGAAGTGCACAAACAGCTTTAAAAAAAAAAAAAAAAATCCAGCACAACCTCGGCCTTGGGAACTCAGGTTGGGATGGCTGCTCGCCAACCTGAGTTCTGCCGTTAGGCCAAGGGGCCAGGCTGGAGTGAGGGGTCCCCAGCTCACACCAGCCCTGGCGCTCTGGGAAGTGTGTGGCTGTGTCTAACGGCTCACACAATTGTTGGGGCCCGCGGCTGCTGTGAAATAGTTAACCAGCCTTCGAAAGTTCTCTAAAGCTTCCCTTTGGCACTGGTGGATTGAGCGGATTGGAACTAATAATAGATTGGGAGCCTGAGAGGACACCATAGCAGGTCAAGTCCCCACAGGCATCAGGAGAGAGTTGGTGGTGAAGAGAGGATGCCCAGGGTAGGATTAGACCAGCTTTGGAATCCTCTGTGCCTGGATATGCCCTCAGCCATCTCTTGTGCAGCCCTGGCCACACTCAGCAACTCAGCTGAGTCATTCTTTACTTTTTTTAGGTCACCTAGGGCTGTGGCCCTGGGTCAGGCTCTTGGCTCCAAGTCACTCGCTGCAAAGTAGTCTTATGTCACCGGTTCTCAAACTTCAGTCTGCCTTGCACTCACCAGGAGGGTTTGTGAAAACCCACATTGCTGGGCAAGTCAGCTAGAATTTGGGGTTCAGCTGGTCCTGGGTGGGACTTACTACCAAGCTGGGAGGTGATGCTGCTGCCAGTCCAGAGACCCCATTTCCCGAACCACTGGCGGATAGGAAAGGATCACTCTGCTCTCTCTTCATCCAGAAGCAACCACATTAAAGCGTTTGAGGATTTCTTTATTTTATACCTTGTCCCACTTCCACAGACCCAAAGCTCTTAAAATTCTCCTGTGTGATGTAGAAAACCATTTATTCTATCAAGTGTCCAAAGGGATAAAAGATTTGGTGGCTTTGTCCTAGATTATATACATATTTTTTTCTATCAGTATAGTGGACTGTAGGTTTTTTTATTTTTTTTAATTGGAGGATAATCGCTTTACAATATTGTGTTGTTTTCTGCCATATATCAACATGGGTCAGCCACAGGTGTACATATATCCCCTCCCTCTTGAACCTGCCTCCCATCTTCCACCCCGTCCCACCCCTCTAGGTTGTCACAGAGCACTAGGTTGAGCTCCCTCAGTCACACAGCAAATTCCCACTGGCTGTCTGTTTTACATATGGTAATGAGTATGTCTCCATGATGTTTTTTCCAGTTTGTCCCACCCTCTCCTTCCCCCACTGTGTCTGCTGCCCTGAAAATAGGTTCGTCGCTACTTTTTAATGCTTATGGAAGACAATCTGTTCCAGTTCCAGAGAACTGGACCTTGTGGTGTTTCTGGGGGTCCCATCTGTCTTCCAGGACCTTCCTCTGGATTTTTCCTCCTCCTTCATTATACATGGTTTAGACTGGTCTTCGGGGAACTGAATTCTTGGGTTGTTTGTAATCAGGATACATGGAATGANGTTCCAGTTCCAGAGAACTGGACCTTGTGGTGTTTCTGGGGGTCCCATCTGTCTTCCAGGACCTTCCTCTGGATTTTTCCTCCTCCTTCATTATACATGGTTTAGACTGGTCTTCGGGGAACTGAATTCTTGGGTTGTTTGTAATCAGGATACATGGAATGAAAGTTTTCAAGTCTTGTGAGCTTTAAGGGTTTGAATTTACCTAACTCTAGGCAATGTGGAGGCACCCTCTAGGGAACGGGGCTCTTGTTAACCTGATGTAGGCCATGTCTCACTTAGTTATCTTCTACTGCCTTCCTACTGTGTGTCTAGCTCCACCCCAGGTACTGGCAATCCTGAGGAGCAGCAGGCAGGCAGAAAACTGACCCAAACACAATTTGATCCTCTGGAAGTGACTTTCAAGTTGCTCTGTGGTCCAGGGCAGGGGGTGATCGGATTGACTGATGAATTCTGTACTGCAGGGGAGCAGAGAAAGAGAAGGTCAGGATTTCTATTCACAGTCGACTATGACATTTTGATCCAGAAGACAAAATCCGTTATTGCCCTTGCTTCCTCTCTAGAGGTTTGTGTCATTAATTTGAAGGGTGTGGTCTGGTTTCAGAAGAAGTCTCTTTATTTAAAAATAGCCTCTTTTCCATTGCCCCCGTGGAAGGGCTTAAAATTCCACCATTACAATTCATTGGTTTGAATTAAGTTTTAATACTCCACTAAAATGTGAAGGCCCCTGGAGAAAGTGTATTAATGTGATATCTCTCATTACTGCCAAAGCATAAGTCAGTTCGTCACGTGTTCTCTAAGGAGACAGTGGAAGGTGAACGATTCCATACCTGAACATGGGAAAGGAGAAAGGCGACAGAGTCTGGAAGGAAGATGGCAGCCTCCCTTATCTGTGGAGGAGCACCCAGAGTCCTGGAGGGAAAAGGACTGGGGAGGATCTGCTTGCCTGGGTGGATGCTGTGTAACATCCGAGGCCAGTAGTTCTCAGATTCTGGGATGGTTGTGTGTGTGTGTGTGTGTGTGTGTGTGTGTGTGTGTGTGTGCACGCGTGCTCGTGCACGTGCATGCATACTCAGTCATGTCCCACTCTTTGCAACCCCGTGGACTGTAGCCTGCTAGGCTTCTCTGTTCATGGAATTTTCCAGGCAAGAATACTGTAGTGGGTTGCCATTTCCTACTCCAGGCCGGAATGGTTGGAGATCAGAAAAATCTCAGGGAGCAATGCTATGTGGCCAACTATTAACTTGCCAAGTAAAAATATTTAAACCAAACCACCAAAGGAAATACAATCCCCACCCCCTATACACAATCTTCTATCAGGATTATTTCATTAACAAGACAGGGCATTTTTGCCAGCAAAAATTAGGAAGGAACTAGCATCATAATGGAGCAGGCAATGGCACCCGACTCCAGCACTCTTGCCTGGAAAATCTCATGGATGGAGGAGCCTGGTAGGCTGCAGTCCATGGGGTCACTACTAGTCAGACACGACTAAGCGACTTCACTTTCACTTTTCACTTTCATGCATTGGAGAAGGAAATGGCAACCCACTCCAGTGGTCTT
Organism: Neotragus moschatus; assembly: GCA_006410615.1. Classification (NCBI taxonomy): domain Eukaryota; kingdom Metazoa; phylum Chordata; class Mammalia; order Artiodactyla; family Bovidae; genus Neotragus; species Neotragus moschatus. The sequence goes on from SJYA01001089.1 coordinate 2,111,192, forward strand.
GCCTGGAGAATCCCAGGGACGGGGAGCCTGGTGGGCTGCCGTCTATGGGGTCGCACAGAGTCGGACACGACTGAAGTGACTTAGCAGCAGCAGCAGCAGCATCATTAATGGAGAAGGAAATGGCAAGAAGGAAATGGTACTCTTGCCTGCAGAATCCCATGAGCGGAGGAGCCTGGTGGGCTGCAGTCCATGGGGTCGCTAAGAGTCAGACTCAACTGAGCGACTTCACTTTCACTTTTCACTTTCATGCATTGGAGAAGGAAATAGCAACCCACTCCAGTGGTCTTGCCTGGAGAAACCCAGGGACGGGGGAGCCTGGTGAGCTGCTGTCTATGGGGTCGCACAGAGTCGGACACAACTGACCCGACTTAGCAGCAGCAGCTCAAACAGTAAAGAATCTTCCTGCAATACAGGAGACCTGGGTTCAGGCCCTGGGTTGGGAAGATCCCTAGAGAAGGGAATGGCTACCCACTCCAATATTCTTGCCTAGAGAATTCCATGGACAGAGGAACCTGTAGATTAAAGGGCTATAATCCATGGGATTGCAAAGAGTCAGACATGACCAAGTAACTTTCACACACACACACACACACACACACACACATACAATATAATGGAAAATAATCTGAAATATATATATATATAACTGAATCACTTTGCTGTATACCTGAAACTAACACACTACTGTAAACCAACTATATTTCAATTTTAAAATGCCACTAAATAAAATTATATACCTATGAAAAAATCAACTGGTCATTTCTCTGTGTTCCCACTAAGCATTGCCTGCAGCCCTTTAATCCTGCTTTATACTGTAGTTAGTTTGTTGTCCATTTCTCCTCCTCAAATGGACTGTGAGCTCCTTGAAAGCAGGGGTTGTGTCTTAATCAGCTCTGAGTAACCCTCTCATGCTTTGCATAGAAAGCTCCTAAACAAATTCCTTGTATAGAATCAAATCCACTGTCTTTCTTTTCCATTTTCCCTCTCTCTTCCCTCTCCTGTATTCCTTCCTTCCTTCTTATTTTTCTGCCTCCTTTTCCTTTTCTCTTTGTTCCTCTCTCCCTGATTTTCTTCTGTTAGAACACAGTCGCCCTCCCCACCCCCAGCCCTTACCGCAGTCAGAGGTCTCTGGCTTCTTCCCGCCTTCTCCTTTCTTCCATCCTTGACTTCCTCTCTGCAATTTCAGATATTTGGAATCAAGATGAATGAACTGTGACATTTGCCTTTTACATCAAAATAGAAGAGCAGAAAACAAAAATAGAAGAGAAGAAGGCTGTAAGAAGACACATTCCCATTCTGACCAGGAGACCATGGGATTTCTTTCTGCCAAGGACAGCATTCAGGATCCAGCTAAATTCTGCACAGCGTTTTTAAATGTTCAGTACTTCATTTTTCTTTTGACACCTAGTCTTTACCTTCCCTCCATCCCAGCTCTATCTCTGTTCTATCTGTATATGGACTGATTACTTCCTATTTCTGCCTTCCTTAGAACATTGCACCAGGTACCATCCTCATGCCTTGGTTGCCAGACCTTGTCCTTCAAGCCTCAAGCCTCTGACTCTGCAGACTCTTCCTTTGGGCCCCAGAGCCCTCGCTCTGAGAAGCTGTAGTGAAGAGGCAGTGGAAGCTCTTGGTGTCACCTCAGACTTTCCCTGTGTATTTCCATGGGGACGCTGAAGGTCTCGGAATGATTCGGTCTGTAGCTCTGAAATGAGCTCTATTTCTGGGACTGTCAGATGAAATGCTATTGCTCCTAGTTATTTTTGGCTCTTTGCCCTTCTGAATAGGTGCATATTCAGCTCAATGCTCCCCCCAACACTGAGCTGGAAAAAAGCAGGCAGCTTCCCTTACCAAGCCTCCTCCCTCCCGTGTTGGGAATACTTGTCCCCTTAAGCACCAGCTGTCATCCCTGGTCCAGGTGAGCAGCAGGGAAATCTACTCTCTGGCCACTGATGAAGAGCTCTGTGAGCTGAGCATCCTCAGGAAGGTGCAGCCAGAACTCACTCACTCATACATAGATTTACATCTTGCCCTTCCGAGGCACAGCTGAAAAACTTCTCCAGATCCTTAGGGGAATCTGAGATGGAGGGAGACGTTTCAGGCTCAGTGAGCAAGAAATGTTTGTACACGGTGGGTCTGAGGAAGGAAGATGCTCTGAGATGCGGAAGGTCAAGAGCACATGTCCACAGGTGGAAGGATGTCTTTGGTTGCGCGTGTTGGGAAGAATGTGTGTGTGGAAAAGGAGCAGAGTGGAGAGGAGTTGGGTGTGAATGTGCAGATCCGCTCAGGATGGAGAGTGAGAGGAGAGAGCCACTGGGCACTGAGGGAGAGAATGTCAGTGTAAATAATTGAAGCAGGAGCATGGGTGCATGCGAGAGCATGGGAAGTGGCTTATGTCGACAAGTCTTGACGATATTTTATAACTACATCCTGCAACTGCATTTGTAATACTCAGGCAGTCATTAACATTAACTTAGGACTTTTCATCTATCCGGTAATATGCAGTATCCAGTAAAGTGTAAAATGTCAATACCATCCTGGAAGCTTAGTAAGGTCCATCTAAAATCAATAAAAGCATAAAGGAAGGAAAGCTAGACAAGAGTCCTCTTAATAGCTACTTATCTCTATAGCTTTGCACGAAGAAATTTCTTTTTAAAGTTCGTATCAAGTATGACTTTGATGCATTAACTCATTTAATCCTCATGAGAGCTCTGAGAGGGGATAAGCAGCAACGTCATCAGCAACCTCAGTTTACAGACGAAAAAACTGAGTCGTTTAAAGGAGCCCAGGTCCACAGCTGGGAAGCAGCAGAGCCAGGTTGGATTCAGTTCTGCCCAAGGACTCCTGTTCACGCCACTTCGCTGAATTCCTGCTGGGAGTGGGTGTTGGAGAGGCAGCAGGTGTTGTGCAGCATGTCAGGGAGTCACTCCCGGGTTTTACACTTAGGTATCTATCAGGCCTCCACCTGGTGCGTAAGGACGTGGACTACCAGCTCAGACACCACTATCCAGTTGTGCTGTCCCACCGCTTCCAGCTGTGTGACCCTGGGCAAATGACTAATCTTTTTCTAAACTGTCTCCATGTCTGTAAAAATAAGGATGAAATCAGTGGACCTGCCCATCGTCGTGGTATTGCGAAGGCCGGGTAAAGTAGCACAAGTGGGTGCATTGTCCATTATCAAGCCCTAGAAAAGAGTAAAGCATCCTGTGGATGTTATTTATGCTTGTCTGCTTCAAAAAAAGCTCACAAAAAAAGACATCCCCTATAAGACCATGAAAAATAATAAAAGGTTAATAAATAGCTGTGGTAGCATGTCTACAAAGATGACCCCGCCTGTAGGCCACATCTCCCATTATAAGCTTGCAGGGGAGGAATACAACCCCTGGGGAAGTCAGTGGCCAAGTGTGAGCTGTGACCTCTGGCATGAAGTGAGAAAGCTAGCCATCTGGAGGGAGGCAGGTAGCCAGCCTCTAGCCATTCCGGCCATCTCATGCATGAGCAAAGCATCCTGCATGTTTACCCTAGCTCAGCCTTTAGGTGACTTCAGCCCCACCCACCATTATGCTGAAACTGCATTAGCATCCCCAAACAAGCACTGCCCAGCAGAATCCTGTCAACCCACTGAACCATGGCAAATACAAATAAACTGTTTGAGACACTGAGTTTGGGGGTTGTCTGTTCACAGCAATAGGTAACTGAAACAGTGCTCCGGGCTAATTTTTAATATTTTAACTGAACTGTGTAGTTGGCTTTGAGCTTCCTGGCATTCAAAGCAGAAAGAGGAACAGAGTGGATTATACGCACTTCTTGTCTTGAGGTACTATGATTCACTTGAATGGATAGTTGATCTGACCCATCTCCTTGCAGACAAATCAGAATGAAAATTAAACTACCTGCTTACATGACAATCTCTCCTATTTTTACCAAAATTACAATTGCTCAGATTCTATAATCTGCCTTGCTAGAGTGAACCAAAGAATTGCAGGTGTCATTAAGGAGAAGATGTCCCTTTGGCCCAAATCTTTCAGAATGGAATTCAAGCCCATTTCCTCCTGTTTGGTTCCCAGTGAATCTTCTGTCTCCTCCCTTCATTCCAATCCCCAAATAAGTCACAAACAGGCTTGGTGACTCTGGGGGTCCTGAGCAGCCAAAATTAATGATTAAAATAGAAATGCCAGAAACAGTTGAAACAGAAGCAGACTGGATGATTTATTCAAACCTTCAGGAAAAATTACTATTGAGCCCAGAATTGAAATTTAGACTTGTGGCTCCTAATCAACTAGAATGCAGTGCTTCCCTGGTGCTAACCCCCCAAAACAGGTGCAAAAGACACATAAAAAATACCCAGTGCTCATGGCTTGTGTCCTTTAGAACCCATGCTCTGGAAGGTCAGGAACCATTTCCATCTTCTGAATAGTACAATGTTTAATGCCTTACTGTTGCTTATTAAAGCTTTTCTTCATTAAGTGACCTTCCAAGTTTATGGCTATAAACCATCTCAGATGAGTGTGAGTCAGTGGTTTCCATTCTCTCTGGTATGACCTTGACACTTGGGACCAGCAGGCAATCAATTCCCAGGACATATTCTGGGGAGTCTGGGTCAGCACTTGGGGTATTGGAAGTGATCTCAGTCACTTGGGACCTGAACTAAGCCCACATAGCCCTGTAAAGGTAGTGAAAATTGTCTTTTGGGTCCTGAACCTCATTTTCTATATTCTTCCCCCTCATTTATCTTCACAATTGGACATCAGAGTCCTTATGCTGAAGCTCCTTGTGGATAGCCTAATGGTTGGGAGAAAGGGCCAGACTCACATCCCAGCTGAGTTCCTTACCCTACATTTGCATAAACACTTTCCAAGCATCAAGACATTTCATAATCCAGTTTCAGTTCACTGCTCCAGTAGTCCCATGGAGTAGGTGGTTATTGGTTGAACTATATCCTCTAAGAAGACAGGTTGGAGTACTAACCCCTGGTACCTGTCAATATGACTTTATTTGAAAATGGAGTTTTTGCAGATGATGTCCAGTTAAGGTGAGCTCATAAGAGGGGCCCTAATCCGATACTACTGCTGTACTCAGAGAATATGGAAATCTGGATATAGGCATGCACAGAGGGAAGACGGCCGTGTGAAGACATCAGCAGAGATTGGAGTTTTGCTACCATGAACCAAGGAATGACTGGGTCTACCAGAAATTGGAAGAGACAAGGAAGGATCCTTGTCTAGAGGCTTCAGAGGGAGCATGGCTTTGCCAGAGCCCTGATTTTGGACTCTTGCTTTCTGGAACTGTAAGACTAATGCAATGTCTATTGTTTCAAGCCACTCAGTTTGTGACATATTGTTCCAGTGGCACTAGAAAACTAACATATAGGTGTTACCATTTTTCTTATTTTTTTAAAATTCAGTGTCTTTGGGTCCTTACTGTGTCCCAGGTTCTTTGCTGAGCTCTGGAACCTGGACACAAAGTTTTAGGTTCAGTTCAGTTCAGACGCTCAGTCGTATCTGACTCTTTGTGACCTCATGAATCGCAGCACACCAGGCCTCCCTGTCCATCATCAACTCCAGGACTTCACTCAGACTCATGTGCATCAAGTGAGTGATGCCATCCATCCATCTCATCTTCTGTCATCCCCTTCTCCTCCTGCCTCCAATCCCTCCCAGCATCAGAGTCTTTTCCAATGAGTCAACTCTTCGCATGAGATGGCCAAAGTACTGGAGTTTCAGCTTTAGCATCATTCCTTCCAAAGAAATCCCAGGGCTGATCTCCTTCAGAATGGACCGGTTGGATCTTCTTGCAGTCTAAGGGACTCTCAAGAGTCTTCTCCAACACCACAGTTCAAAAGCATCAATTCTTCGGCACTCAGCCTTCTTCACAGTCCAACTCTCACATCCATATATGACCACTGGAAAAACCATAGCCTTGACTAGACGGACCTTAGTCAGCAAAGTAATGCCTCTGCTTTTGAATATACTATCTAGGTTGGTCATAACTTTTCTTCCAAGGAGTAAGCGTCTTTTAATTTCATGGCTGCAATCACCATCTGCAGTGATTTTGGAGCCCAGAAAAATAGTCTGACAGTGTTTCCACTGTTTCCCCATCTATTTCCCATGAAGTGATGGGACCAGAAGCCATGATCTTAGTTTTAGGTTAATACAGAGCAAATCTGAGACCCTGAGCCATCTGGTGAATTTCCACATTCACGCCCTTGTGTCTCGGGCTCGATCCAGCCATCCCACACCTGTCTAGCGTGTGCTGGTTCCCACAGTTGGCTGAGAGACAGACCATACTGGCACTGGAAGTGCTTGGGAGGTCTCCTGATCCGCCTTCCTGGTTTCCTGGTTTTCCAGGGGTGCCTGCTGAGGTTCTGAGGGATCTTGCCACCCGCAGAAAGGCAGCCTTGGGCTCCACCACATCTTCTCCCTCCCTGACTCTGATTAATTCATGTTATGAATAAATTCAACAAACAACAAATGTTTGTCGAATGAACACTAAATTATTAATGACTGGTAAAGAGAATGCGTTATGCTTCCCAGAGGTATTTGAATGTGGAACAATGCTTTCATCCAGAGAAGGGAATTTCCAGGCATGGAATGGGGGTGGAAGTAAGGTGGACCAAGCAAAGTGAGGATTTGGGGAAGAGCGCAGTCTTCTGCAGGTCTTTTATCTTATATCCCAAAAGTAACTTCTGTGTCTGTTCAGGATGTGGCTGGCTGCCTTCAAGGATTCTAGGAGAGGACTGAGGAAGAGCTGGGTCTGCCCCATACTTTGGGAGGCCGTGCAGGGCTGTGACCAGTGCCCTCCCAGATGCAGAAGGAGGCACTGGCCTCATTATATGCCTGTACCACGGCTGCTGTTTTAAACTCCAATACTGCTGAACAATTCAGAAATAGATCCATTATAGGTCTGCTTTAGCCCCAGGGCTTTAACACAGGTCACTAGAAAATCCAAGATTGCACAGTAATTCAAACTCTCAAGAGGGAAAGGAAACAATTCTGTTCAGCACTTCCTCACCCACCTCCCCCTATCCTCACCCCCAACATAACAGAGAACACCTCTTCATTTCTGTAGTACTTTGGAATAAATAGCTCTTACATTGAACTTGAAATCTAAATTTTTCTTCAGCTATTAATTGATAAGAGGAGCTCATTTTACCTCTCATGCTCTGAAGTAAGATTACAGTGTAAATAAACTGGGTCAGGTTTAGCAGGATGGACGTGAACTGTTCCCTAATTCCTTTTAATCTCTGTAAAGGAATAACTAGGATTTGGACATCAACATTCAATAAGCAATTATGTCGCCCCTTCAGACTCCATCTAAATCAGTCCACTGTTCACTCAAAAAGAATCCAACAAACCGCCAAAGCGTGCTCTTAAATTGCAATCTCCTCGGTTTGTTCTGGCCCCTGAGAGGAAAGGAGGTTGTAGGAGGGATTTGATTTGATTTATATTAATTTTTAGAGTATCAGGGATTTCTTGTTTTACTTGACACGGATCAGGGAAAAGGGGTCAGTAAACAAGGTTTTCTCAACTACTGATTGCTACACCGTGCTCAGCATCTCAGGAGCCTACTTTCTCATTTTCTCAGTGCCTTAGAATCATTATCTAATTATTAATCTCACCCTAGAGTTCTGAAGAGCTTATGATGTCCATTGAAGTTAATGAAGGCTTTTACCTATAGGTCTGGCACTAAATCATTGTGATTGACTGAGTGCCCACAATCTGGTAGGCACTGATAGAACTGGCGGAGGGGGAAAAGAATTAAAAACAGAAGGAATTAAGAAGAGGAAGAAAGAGAAAGCATGGGGAAGGAAGAGGGTCGAGAAACCAAACCCAGACTGGAACTTCAAAACACCTCATTAGGAAAATGGGGCAGTTAAGGAAGAAATCACCAAGTAATCTGCTTACACTTTAATTAATTATTCACTTATATATATTTACATGGCACACTTTCTCTAGGGAACCCAATGTGCTTTGCAAACGTATTAAATAATTAACTCTCTCAAATCTGAGTGAAGCGGAAAGGCAGTGAAAATATTCCAGGAAGAGCAAAGCAGGTTGGTGAATGATGACCAGATGTGTTGCTTTGAAAAAGCAAACCCACGTGGTGCCTGGCAGAGGCCACAGGACACAAGGCTGCTTCTGGGGGCTGACACTCTGGTGGTCTGTCTTAGCACCTTCCAGAGTAAGCAGGTTTTTTTTTTTTTTCTTTTTTTTTTTAATGTAGATAAATGATCCTGGAAGGACAGACAAACACATAGAGATGAATTACTATAGAAATCCAGTATATTTTGAGAGAGGCTGTTATTAGAAGAAAGTCGAATGGGAAACGTTAAAAAAAATACTGCCTTCAAGACAAAAATAAAAGGAAGTATTTCAAATCAAGAACATCAAATATGGCATTAAATAAAATGAAACTGCAAAGGCCAAACATCCAATGATGAGCCATAACATTTACTAGGCTGTGTTTGAACATATTTTCAATTTCTAAAATTGTATCTTCACTGCACTGTTGACAAGACACATATTAAAAATAAAACAAACATACCTTTAACACAAATGGTTTAAATATCTCTGTGGGAAGTATAAATGTATTTGACAAATCATCAGAGGGCAAACCAAACAAAAATCATAGGAAATGAAAAAAAAAAAGAGAAGTGAAAGTAGCAGATATGTGGCTGTAGTGAGCGTGGCTGCAGAATGAATGAGTAGCCATGTGCCTCCCTGGGCTAAGACCTCTTGATCAATTACAGAAACAGACTTCAGTTCACTGCATCTTACAATTGATAAACCAGAATCCACACACATAGAAGAACAGGCATGGTCCTTAGAGAGACCAAAGTGATTAAAACCACAACATGTAATTGTTCACTTACCTATCTCCCAGTGACACAAGCCCAGCAGCTAATGTTGAGATTTGGCCAATTAGCCTATAGGAAGTCTCAGTGTGGGAGAGAGATGGTAATGAACAAGAAGACAGGTTTTCTTACCTCCTTAAAATGAAAGATGACCTTACCCTAAGTCCATTGGCAGGAGATTCAAATAAAAAGGAAAAGGTGGTGAGATGCAGGAGAAGACACTTTTAAAAAAATCATTTTAGGGATCCCCAACTCCATCTGGAATCCTGACTCCTTTTCATTTTTATTTTACCTTTAAAAAACAAACAAACAGGGATTTGTCTTCCTTGGTATGTGAGATAGAATTCGTTCTCTACCGGCTCCCAATCAAGGACCTTTGAGCAAGTCCCTTCACCCTCCAGAGCAGGCTTTACCCATTGAAAATGACGCCAGCCACTCTCAGGATTGTTCCTAGGATTAAAGGACATGGTGGCTGAGAAGTGCTTTGCAAACTACACAGATGTGGGGTTATTTGTATCATTTTGGACAGGGATCAAAGTCTTACTATTCAGGACACACACTTCTGAGCATCAGGAAGGAAAACCTCAGAGGTCTCTGCCTCCCACCTTTTCCCACAGACCAACATCCCACGCTGCTACCACCGAAATATTCCAACACCATGCTCTGGTTTCAAAGATGTTGGTTTCATTTTTATTGCTTGCTTTCCCCCTTCACTCATCCCAGTTCATCTGGTGAAGTTCAGCCTTAGTCAGGGAGCATTTTTCAGCCTTTACATAAATGGACCAGCATCTTCCTACCTAACCCTCCTCCTTTTAGCAGCAGAGACCACAAAACCAAACCAAACAAGCCCTGTCCCTGTATTCTTTCAGGGACTGTAGATAAATTCTCCTTCCCCCAGATAAACACAAAGGCTGCCTATTGGGCTTCCCTGATGGTTCAGTCAGCAAAGAATCTGCCTGCAATGCAGGAGACGTGGGTTCCATCCTTGGGTTGGTAAGATCCCCTGGAGAATGGAATAGCTACCCACTCCAGTATTCTTGCCTGGAGAATCCTCGTGGACTGAGGAGACTGTTGTGCTACAGTCTATAGGATCGCAAAGAATCGGACACAACTGAAGCAACTGAGTATACACACACACACAAGCTATATTATTAAGGCATTATTAATATTTTAGGTAATATTTTATTATCATTTACATGAGGACTTTATTCAAGGATATTTGCTATAGCTATAGTTTGAATCTATTTTATATATTACATATAGAGAGCAAACAACTATATATTAGAGATTAAGATCAAACTTATTTAATCTTATACAAAATAAGATGAAACTTATTTTGTATACATCAGTTAATATATTTTAAATATACAAAAAATTCACTTAAATTTGTCTATACCTAACCTCAACTCACCAGATTTAAAGTTAGGATGGTTGACAGGTACTTCCCTGACATTTCTAAATCCTGCATCTCCAATTATACAGAAGAAACATCTGCCTACCTAGCCAATTTAACAAAAATAGGCAAAATAAGAGGAAAGCCCTGGCAGCATCAAGGTGAGAAGCAACACTCCTTAAATGATAACGCCAGATCCCCCAGCTGTGATCTCATTTAACCTCACCACACTAAGATGAAGGATTCAGTCACTGCTTTTATTTTTATTCTCAGGGAAAAAGACAGTGGAGGTCCAAGGAGATTGAGCCAATTTTCAAGGTCACTCACGTACAGCACAGTAAAGAAGCTGAAAGCCAAATATCTTCAGTCCGCCTGGCTGCGGCAGCCCCCGCTGGACACCAATGCCTGTCCCAGCAGAGGACAGGGAGGACTGGACCCCAGACAGGGCACTTCACCCTCCTGGGAAATTTCACAAAGCTTTTCCCATTCCTCCAGACTATGGGTAAGCATTCAAATGATTGTATTACAGCATTTAATATCCTCCCATTTCCCACCCAAACTGAGAAATATTTAAAGGCTTAAGAGCACAGAACATGAACAACCAGTTATTTTTCAGTGCTNCCAGACAGGGCACTTCACCCTCCTGGGAAATTTCACAAAGCTTTTCCCATTCCTCCAGACTATGGGTAAGCATTCAAATGATTGTATTACAGCATTTAATATCCTCCCATTTCCCACCCAAACTGAGAAATATTTAAAGGCTTAAGAGCACAGAACATGAACAACCAGTTATTTTTCAGTGCTGCTTTTCTTCTGCAAAGAAAGAAATGCGAAAACCATCTTTGCACGCCCAACTTAAAATTAAAAAGTGGACTTTCAGAATCAAAAGTTCAGCTTCCTTCAGTGAATAGAAAGGGATTTGCCCCTTAGCTGGGAGTTTCCAGTAGTCATTTTCACACATGTGCTATGTGTCTAAATAGTTTGAGAAGTAAAACTGATTTCAGGTTGAAAAACCTCTGGCCACATTCCATAGAAAAATTCAAACATTGTTACACGGAACAATCTTCAGGTTCTCAGGCAACACACAATTTTATTTCACAATAGTCTCTACACCATATATATTAATTATGGATCTTCTAGTACAGGGTTTCAAAAGTGGGGGGTGAGGTGGACTTTTCCCTCCAGGGGCTATCTGGCAATGTCTGGAGACATTTTTGCTTATCACAACCAGGAGAGGGGATGTTGCGCTCTTGGCATTGAGTGAGGGGAGGGCAGGGAGGCTGTTAAATACGCTAGTGACACATTGCATAAGACATGCCCCGCAACAAAGAATGACCCAGCCCCAAATGCCAACAGTGCCAAAGTTGGAAACTCTGCTCTATGACCATCACATCCAACATTCAGGAAATAGGTGCCCCTTCCCTTCTGTCCCCGCCCAGAAGTCTGCTTGAATTCTTACTGTTGTTACTGTTGTCTTAGCAGGCTCCGCATTAGAATAGCTTGAACCAAAAATATTTTTTCAGATCTTTTGCACCTCCAAACGTTGAATACCTGGAGTCTGAGAATGCCATTTGCAATGTACTTTATGACTTGCATTATAAATGGGGTCAAGAACGTTTATATTCTGCATTTGTCTATATTTAATCTAGGTTGTAAATGGAAGCTCCAGCACACAAAGGCCACACATTACCTTTCTGGAGAGAGATTATGTCAGTCGGTTGGGTGCACTGTGTTCTATTAAAGTTGAAACCAGGCTTCCCTGTCAGACTCTTACAGTTCAATACATTTGGGTCTCCCAGCAGAAAGCACAGGCGTCCTGCAAATGGCCTCTTGTGCACAGAGGAGAGAGCGGATCCGGACCACTGGAGCGTGGCTCACCACCACCCCTTAGCATCCTCCCTATTACCCACTCAGGCCTGGGAGAGAAGCCTGCCTGACAGCTATCTGGGGACATCTGCAATTGAGTCAAGTAAACACCCTGGGGCTGTGTAAGGTGAGAACAAGAGGTTCTAAAACCCTCTTCCTTGCATACCTCTGGGTCCCACAACTCACACTGTGCAATTGGATCTCTTCCTGTCCTCCGCCTATTCTTCCCTGTGTGTCAACTTGGCTCTTAAGATAAAGACAAAGCTCCTTTAGTGCCTGCAAGGTCCTACCCACTGCCTTACTCTGCTCCTGCCACACTGGCCTAATCCTCACATAAGGCACTGTCCCACCACAGGGCCCTTGCACAAGCTGTTCCCATTTCCTCAAGCTCCCCTCCACTCCCCTCACCTTACCTAATTAATTCACTTGCTGCTTTAACAGACATCAGCTCAGCCCATCACTTCCTTAAGAACACTTCCCAGATCGCCCTAAATCAAAGCCCTCGAATACACATCTCCATCTTGCTCTTCCTTCCGCGCATTAACACTGATGCAAGTTTACAATCATTTGTGTAATTATTTGAATAATGTCTGGCTAAGACACATCATTGTACTCTGAACAACAAGCACAACGCTTACCATATCACAGATGCAGGGTAAGTATTTGTTATTTGACCATTTAATTAGACATTAAACATAAAATGAATGAAATGACATGACTGAATGAATGAAACTATTCTAAAACATAAAATCACCAGCCAAGAGATAAGTGTGAAACCGTGTGTGTGCTTAGGTCCAGGTAACCATTTGGATTGTCAGTATTCGGCATTTGGATTATTGAAAGGAGCAGAAGAGAAACCTGCCTACAAAACAACTGAGAAAAAAATTGTATACCTCACTTAGAGCATCATTAAGTTAGAGAACAACTCCCACACTGTGCTTTAGGATGAAGCCAACATCCAGATTCTCATCGCAAATTTGGCTCCTCTAGAATTCTCTTCTCTTCCCTGATCCTGCTGCTTCCTAAACGTGAAATAGTCACAGCTGCACCATTCCCTTACTTTTTTTCTCTTTTTTTGGCGTGGCTAACCTTCCTTCTTTAGTTGTATGTTGTGAAGTACCCAAGAAGCTAAGAGCACCATTTGAGATATTTAAATACGAATTTGAGAAATGATTCTGACTTAGATATAAAAGCCCACAGTCACCATGATGAACATGACTGCAATGTTTAAAATCCCTAAATAAAGAGTTGCAGCACTTTCTGCATATTCATTGCTGAAATGAATATTATATATGATTCCTGACTTTGTAAGCATTCAACCCAGGCAAGAAGGGAATGAGGATTTGCTTAGCTTTATCAATGAAAACAGACTGCACTTGACCGAAGAAAGAACTGTTTCCTCTAGGATAAAGAGTGATGTGTACATGGAAAGCAGTTCTGTGTATTAGTCTCTGAGCAAAGCTTTATTTTTATACTATTGTGTCATTTTATGCACAGTCCCCAAGTGCCTTGTCAGTGACAGCCACTCATTAAATCACTTAAACTATCGTATAAAGATGGAATTTAAGCTACACTAAGCCGGGCAGTCCATTAGCAAATACTGATGGCTCCCCATGGGGTCCCAAGAATTCCTGCAGGTGATGAAGGTATTATATTAAAGGAGTATATGGTCCGTTTCCTCAAAAGGACATGGAGGCAAATCTAAGTGACAGAGAGATGAATGTGTGATCAAAATAAGATTATTCAGAAAAGAACTGTCTTGGAAAAATAAATTGAAGGTCAGCAGTGGGTCCTCCTCACAGACAGAGGAGGGAAGCTGGGCTCTGAATAAGAAAGTTGGTGAAAGGCTAGAAGGTAATGACTCTGGTTAAAGAACCTCTAAGAGGTCAGTTTGATTGAGCTCCTCCACTTTGGGACAGGTGAAGCCACAGGATAAACTTGGTACATCTTCCAGAAAGGTCAATTTTCCCTTTCTGGCAAAAAATGTATAATATTTTTCAACATGGAAACAAACAAACATGGCTATATCATGGGGGACAATTTTTTTAAAAACTTAAGAAAATGTGGAGCCACAAAAACTTTTGCAGACTGAAGGTGGGTGCACAAATGGGTTCAGTCATTCTGGAAAACTATTAGGGAGTTTCAGTTAAGCTGAAATATGCAAAACCCATGATCTAGAGGTCTGCTTCTAGATATGAAAGTGAAAAGAGAAGGTAAAGTCGCTCAGTGGTGTCCTACTCTTTGTGACCCCATGGACTGTAGCCTACTAGGCTCCTCTGTCCATGGGATTTTCCAGGCTAGAGTACTGGAGTGGGTTGCCATTTCCTCCTCCAGGGGATCTACCTGACCCAGGGGTCGAACTTAGTTCTCCAGCATTGCAGACAGACGCTTTACCATCTGAGCCACCAGGGAAGCCCACTTCTAGATCTATATAACCCCAATTTCATGCTCAGGTGTACCAACAGATATTTACAAGAACGTTCATAATAACCAACAACTGGATACAGTCCCAATGCCCATCAAGGATGAGCTGTATTAGTAGATCATGAAAAGTGAAAGTGAACGTTTTAGTCACTCAGCCGTGTCCATGGACTGCAGCCCACCGGGCTCCTCTGGCCATGAAATTCTCCAAGCAAGAATGTTTTAGTGGGTTGCCATTCCCTTCTCCATGGGTTCAGTCACTCTGGAAAACTAGGGGATTGAACCCAGGTCTCCTGCAGATTCTTTGCCTTCTGATCCGCCAGGGAAGCCCATAAGTGGGTCATGGAGTCCTCACATAGCACACATGGCAATGAAAATGGGTGAACTACAACCACACGTGGCATCAGAGGCGAATCTCACAAACATACTGAGTGAAAGAAGCCATACACAAAGAAATAAATAGTGCATGATTCCATTTACATAAAATCTCAAAATGGGCAAAATGGACAATAGTAGCTGGTTTCCTTCAGGGAGAAGAGAGCGAGGTAGGAAAGGGTGAGGTCTTGTGGGACATTTGTTTACCTGGTGATCAGAAGCCTTGTGATAATTCATTATGCTGTTTATGCTTTGTGTACTTTCTTTTTTTTTTTTTTAATTTTAATTTTTATTTTTTCATCTCAGGTGTACATGAGTTCCCAATCTTGAACCCCCCCCCCACCTCCCACTCCACATCCACTCTCTGGATCATCCCCGNGACGCGGGGTGGTTCCTCTCGGCCGCGCTCAAGTGAGCCGGCTCCGCAGCTGCCTGCGCTCAAGCGAGCCGGCTCCGCAGCCGCCTGCGCTCAAGTCTGTGTACTTTCTAGAATGCATGTTATGTATATTTAATCATATTCTAAAGATTAACTTTTTTTTCTTAAAACATGTGACCCTTTGAAAATACAAACACTGGCTTTCAGAAAAGTATGTTGCTTGTAAGTGGGACTACCTCCCACCCTCACTACCCCAAATTTGCTGCAGTATGTGTTCATCCTTGGTGATTAAGTTCAAGAGGTATTGGCAAGGCAGAGGGGCTATCATGGAAGACCTGGGAGCTACGAAGTGGATGGGAGTTGGCCAGGTCGTTGGCCAGCTCTGGTGGGGAATCCATCAGGGACACTATTTCCTGGGGATTGCCAAATGTAAACACTAGACCAGGATTACCTGAAGAGAACGGAAACAAATGAACCCACAATGCAAGAGGAATTGGATTTAAGTATAAAAGTCATAGGATAGAGCCAGATAAGTGGTACCAAATGACAGATACAAGCGATGAGACAGCAAAGAGGAAACAACTGGAAAGAAGTTGCTGAGGAGTCCTAGTAAGGCCAGAAAATAGAAAGATGGGTTCATCTCCCAGAAAGCTGAAACCCAGGGGACTAGGACTGTTTCCCATGCTTCCTGTATTCCAGCATTCCACTGTGAGGACTCAGAGAATCTGAATTTGATTCTAGGCTTCCAGGTGGTGTCAAGGTAGGAAGAAAGAGCACACTTGTCTAAAAGTTTGTTAGACTGATTTATAACTTTAAAGTCTTTGGTTGTATGGAATGCTGGTCTTCATTTGTACTTTCGCCCCAGGGCCCAGGAACGTTAGGGGTGGATGTTCAGGAGTCTCATACTTATCCCATAGGAAAGCACCACTCTAGCTTACCAAGAGTGTTCTGAAACAGTGATGCTGACAAATCAATGCCCATTACTAGCTATCCCCTATCCCCCAGCTATGGGCAAACTTCACACTGATAACACGGCTTCTGAATTATTTGTGCCAATAAAAATGCTGAGCGGGGCAGAAGTTAAGGCCGGAGACTTGTGCGAACTTGTTAGAGATCTCCAAGATTGATGTCAGCCCATTCATCTGTATATCGTATAGGCCATTATTTGGCCATCAATACAACCTACTAATCAGTTCCATCCTACCTATATGGTGGAAAGTTTTTGAACTCTGATGCAATCAATATATTTGGCAGGCTGCTCATCTCATGCTCGGGGACTCCTGCCGAGAAGAAATGGAGTGGTTTGACCAGACTTGCCTAGTTCCTGGTGTTCACCCTCCTTTGTACGTGACACTCTTCCCTCTTTTTCCTGCTACTGACTTAAACAGCACGATTGAATCTGGCCACTTGTTAAAGGCAGAGGTGAGCCGTACACAAGGTAATGAGGCAAACCTTCAAGAAGATCTCCGAAGTTTCTAGTCTGATGGGAAAATTGGCATAAACTTCAGAGAACCAAAGGGCAAGGGTCAGTACAGTTTTTCTGTAAGCATCAAATCATGAATATCTCACACCTTGCAAGCCATACAGTCTATATTGCTACTACTGAACTCTACTTTGAGATCAGCCACAGTGTGAAAGCCACAGTGGAGAGCGCAAAGAAATGACAAGAATGAGTTCTTTACTGATAAAGCAGGTGGGAGACCAGATATGGCCAGTGGGTCATAGTTTGCAGACCTCTGTTTTAGGGTAAACACTCCCTGAGAATAAGCAAAGAATTTTAGGAAGTGGATTAATTCTCTGAATCAGTAAAAAAAACCCACAACAAAAAACAGCGCCATGTATCACCCTTAAGGTGTATCTCACTGGGAGGCTCTGCTCTGCAGATCAAAGACTCCTTATAACACCAATCTGTTTGTGCCTTTCTCAGCCTGAAAAATCTCCAGGGTTCATATCCACATAGAACCAGCCCAGCCACCCTGCCCTCTTTTCCAGCTTCATGCACACCATCAGCCATGCAAATCTCTTCCTGTTCCCTCGTTAGCTGTGCAGAGTCGTGTCTCCAAACCTTTGTCCATGCTGTCACTCAGCAGAGAAGACCCCTCATGCTGTTTTCAGACTCTTATTCACCCTTCAAGACACCGTTCAAATGTCTCTGTCTTGATGTTTCCCTGGCACCCCTGGGTTGGGTTAATTTTCACCTCGTCTGTGTCCCCAGCAGACTCTGTATATAATCTATACTTCAATGCAGCTTCAGAGTGATCCCTTCCAATTGATGTTTAATGGTTTACCCTCATCTTGTATGGTATTTTTAAAATCTGTTCGCTCCTTCCCCCCTGGGTTGTGAACACGTTCAGACACGGCAGTGCCTTGTGAATCGTCCTTTACCTGGAGTTAGCACTGGATCTGCCATGAAAAGGGGTTGAGTTCATGTTTGTGCAACTGTTTAATTCAGTGCCCAATCCAGTCTGGGCCACCAGGGCTTCATGGAATGATTTACAGTTTACATGGTCTGTTATTTTTATACTTTCAGTGGCTTAATAAGCAACCCTTTTTGACAAGGTACTTGGGAACTGTTCATCAATGACAGAATGATATGAAAATCAGGTTCAGAGGTAAATACAGAAATCTTTCCAACATATGTTCCCTTCAAATTGGGAGGGATAATGGTCTGGGTTTATCCATGTTGTTTCTGCACATGCATTTTTCTTTTTGGAAGATAGCTCATGAAAATCTCATTCCTGTATTAGATATGGGAATGTGTTGCCTTTTCTTTTGTTAATGGCTTTCCCAGATCTTGTGGTCTTGCTCTCCAGTTCCATTTAGAACAATAGAATGATCGCTTCTTTGGTCGAAACCTAGCAACTCAAAAGTGTGGCTGCAGTTTTTCAGAGTGCCTCCTGGATGATCTCTAGCAGAATTAAATTCAGGGAAGAATAGGGTCCACGAAATGCCAGGTGTCCCCGGACCTGCTGCTGCTGCTGCTGCTAGGTGGCACAGCCCACCAGGCTCCCCCATCCCTGGGATTCTCCAGGCAAGAACACTGGAGTGGGTTGCCATTTCCTTCTCCAATGCATGAAAGTGAAAAGTGAAAATGAAGTCATTCAGTCCTGTCCAACTCTTAGCTGTTACATTATTTGTCCAAGGAAAAGATCAGTATTTGAGATGGACACACATTAACTACTTAATTTAACCCCCCGCCCCATGTCATTTGGCTTTCTGTAGCACCCATTTTCCAGATGCTGCTTTTTCTGCAAATTAATGTATAGGGCAGGCTTCCCAGGTGGCTCAGTGGTTAAAAAAAAAAATCTGCCCACTATACATACAGGCGACCTAGGTTCAATCTCTGGGTATGGAAGAACCACTGGAGAAGGAGATGGCAACCTACTCCAGTATTCTTGCCTGGGAAATCCCATGGACAGAGGAGCCTGGCCAGGCTGCATCCATGGGGTTGCAGAAAGAGTTGGACACGACTTAGTGACTAAACAACAACAACGAATAGGGCACACACGACTGGGATCAGGGGGTGGGAGTATTGGGGGGGGTCAGATATGCAGGTATGCTCTGCCCCCAGGCTCCCGGAAGGGGGCAAGTGGGAGGCTGCTCACTCTGCTCTACCGTTAGCCTCGGGCTGCCCAGAGTGAGGGGGAGAAGGGGTCCAGGGACAATGGGTCATATTTTTATAACTTACACACAAGAACCTTACAGTCCAGGACTGGCCCCAAGGAAAACCAAGGCAAAAATTTCAGACTAGGCACACCCCAAGCCTTGATAAACCCTTGCTCTTGCTCCCTGTAAAGTTTTGGACAGCCTCACATTTTCCCCCTTATTTGCCCTGAGAATTCTTGGGGAGACAGGTCTGAGGGAATCGAGCTCCTCAGGTGGCAAGTCGACTCAGTCCTGCCCCCAGGGAGGTGGCGGCTCGGTCGCCTGGTCACCTGTCTCCCTTTCTCCCAGTCTCTCCCTCACTAGCACCTCCCTTTCCCATAAAAACTGGCTCTGCCTGGAGCCCCATACCAGCAGGAAGCGCATGCAGGCTAGTTCCTCAAGGTTACAGAGACCACGAACAAGAACAAGGAAAAGGAGAAGTACTGGAAATCAGTTTCATTTAGGCTTGTCTGATATCTTCTGGGCTCTGACTTTGGCAGGGCATAAATAGATAATCAAAGATTTTTACTTCCCCAGGTTGGACTTATGTAACCAGGAGCAGCTTCTTCCTTTGTTTTCCTGAAACTTCTCTAGAAGGAAATTCCCCTTTCGTTCTCAATCACAACGAGTGTTTTCCCCTGTGCTTTTACTTGGAGATCTTCAAGTCAGCAGCCTCTGAAGCTAATCAGATAATTCTGTGTGAATTAATGCACACACTGGAGTTTTAAAAATATATCCTTCATTATCCTTTGGAGTGCGTGTGTGTGTGTGTGTGTGTGTGTGTGTGTGTGTGTATAAAGACATATCATATACTGACATGGATAACCCTTTCCAAAAATAGCTCTGATTCCTTTTTCCAGATCTACTGAATTCAACTTGGTCCCACTCCCTTCCTTCCCGTCCCCCAGGAGCTTCAAAGATGAGCAAGTGTTCTATCCGTGCTCTCAATCTGAAAAGGTGAACCATTCAACTCCTGTTGACAGAGGGAATAATTTCTTCCCTTGGTACATGAATTCTGATTCTCTGAGGTTTCAGTCCCCATTCCCAATGACTCTAAACTCTATCCTTGGCTCTGGAGACCCACCCTCCTCCTGGACATCTCCACATATTTATCCCCTGTGCCATTTCCAGCTCCATTTGTCTGTCCCACCTTTAGTCCACCAGACCTGCACTTCCTCTGGCACTTCCTGCAGCACTGGGAATATACCTGGTTATCCAAGGGAGAAACACACTGCCCCTGGCCAGGACTTCTTTTCTGGAAAACAAGCCTTCTCATTGTGCCCCAGACCTGAGCCCAGGTCCACACACATCAGGACAACCAGGGGAGCCTCTCGCTTCCCGCTTGTCTCCGAGTCTGGGCAGTTTTATCCTCTTCATTCCTTGTCAGGTTGCTGTGGCTCAGGTCCTCAGCTTCTTCCCTGTTGCTGCTGCTCCTAAGTCACGTCAGTAGTGTCCAACTCTGTGCGACCCCACAGATGGCAGCCCACCAGGCTCCTCCGTCCTTGGGATTCTCCAGGCAAGAACACTGGAGTGGGTTGCCATTTCCTTCTCCAGTGCAGGAAAGTGGAAAGTGAAAGGGAAGTCACTCAGTCTTGTCCAACTCCTAGCGACCTCATGGACGGCAGCCTACCAGGTTCCTCCGTCCATGGGATTTTCCAGGCAAGAGTACTGGAGTGGGGTGCCATTGCCTTCTCCGAGCTTCTTCCCTAGACCTCCTTAAATTAGAATCATGCCTCATGGGCATTTGGAAAGGACAAGGGTTGGCAGGCTTTTCCCATAAAGGGCCAGGTAGCATTTCCAGCTTTGTAGGTCAGTTTGTAGGTCAAGATGCAAAATTAAGACTATGATACATAGCTAGAGAGAGAATAAATTTCCACAACTTATTTTACTGATAAAATTCAAAATATAATAATAATTGAAGATTGAAGACTTTTCTATTAATAATACAGGTCTGCTAATGAGAACAATAGAATTCTTTTGGGGGAAAAGATAATACTTTGCTTAATTATGTTCAGTCTTGATATTTTCCTATCATCAAAATCTTTTGCAAATGTTCGTCTGTGAAAAATCATGCTTAGTTTAGCTCTTAGGCTAAAAACAAAAACTGGTGGTAGACTAGATCTGGCCTGCAGTTTGCCTACTTCAGGGAAAGAATAAGAGATAGCAGAGAGTACTTAACACGCTGTGGGTACTCAGAGGATGTGGGTTATGATAATGATTTCTTGTCTTCCTATCCACATTCACCCTTGGCTTCAGACATGTAAATACTTGGGGTTTCCTGGAGCTGTTTCCTCCCTCTGAGCTTTGCTCATCCTGTTTCTCTCCCTTCTTCCATCTCTTTTCATCCAACTTCTCCCTCAAGGTCCTGTTCAGAGTGACTCTTTACAGAGGTCCCTCCCTGCCACGTAGCATTCAATGGTTTACTTCCTCCACTTCAAACTGTTAATAGAAGCCATGCATTACTCATAAGGTTCCTAGCTCTGTGCATAATCATAGTATGTGTTTAACAAATATTGGCTGAAGAAATAAAAGGAGCTCCTCCTGCGAATGGAAGACTCAGAAGAAAACTTCCTTGACTGCCCCTGGGAGCTCCCTGGGAGCTCTTTGTTCTCTGCATACCTAAAGCCCTTGTGGATTTTCTTCTAAGGAACCTGGGCTCTGGGTACAAACCCCAGTATTCCATCACTTCCTAGCTTTGTGGCTTTGTATAAAAAATCACTTAACTTCTCTGAGACTCCACTTCCTTACTGATGAAACAAGGATAATGTTGGTGCCCATCTCACATGTTGTTTGCAGATTAGATGAAACAGACCATATAAAACACTCAGCACAGTGAATATTCTACAAATGATTGTTGCTTGGTCACATTTATTGAGTAATGACCATGGTTTAAGCCCTTTTGTTAATATGTTTACTCCCCACAATGACCCTATGATGTAGGTACTGTTGTTATCCCCATCTTACAGATTCAAAAACTTGAGGTTTTAGAGGTTGTATAATTTGCCTGAGGTCACAGAGCCAGTGTGATAGAGCCAGGCTGCAAACCCAGGCTGTCTGCCTCCAAAGTTGTGCGACTAACCCTGGCTGGAAGAGATGTACCTCTTTTGCAAGATCATAGGCTACTTGAGGGTCAGGAATGTGTTCCAGAATTCTTTGTACCTTTTCTCCCTGCCAGCACAGCATCTTGCATGAGATGAAGCTCCATAGACACCTGTTCATTCATTTACCCATCTCTCCTCCACCACGATCCAGAAGAGGAATCAGAGTGTTCTAGAGACATTTCTTACTGTCTGGAATTGACCACCAATGAGCACCTTGGTGTCTCGGAGATGGTGATAGGAGGGGAAGCAGAAAAGAATAATGTAACTAAGGAAGTGGTGCAGGTGGGTTCTGGAGAGAGTTTCGCCTGTTCAGAAGGTGACTGTGGGCTTTGAGCCTATCTCACAGAATTCATAATCCCTGTGGGAGCCCCAAGGCCACCATCAGTAAGCGACTCTAAGGACAATGGCCAATGCAAACTGACTCCACTGATTGTCTGTAACGTGCTTGTTCCTCTTAATCAAAGTGATGTCATCCTTTGATTTCAGAAAGTGAAGGATAGCAGAATTAATGATGGCTTCAGTGGGCTTCTGACGGCCAAGGCCGCTGAGGGGCCGTAGGGCTGCAGAGCCTGCTGCATTTCAATGATGTGCACCGGGATTTCTTCACTAACGAGGGTGCCGTAAGTCTTAATTACCCAGAACCGAAGCCTCACCTTGCTGCCTGTCCCCCGGGAGCACTCTGTGAAGTCAGTGGGAGCTCTGCCTGCAGTTCAGCCTGGTGAAAACTTGCCTGGAAATATTTGCAAATTACCTTGAGCACCTTGGATAGAAACGGGGGAGAATTATTTAAGATACTGGCATAGCCCGGTCCCTGCCTTGCCTGACGCTTACTGCAATGCTACTCCAATCCCACTCCCTTTATCTCTGATTAATCCAGGAGTGTGGGCCTCTTTTCTTCGTGGTTGATGACCCACCTCTTTGGTCTCACCCTCAGCCAGACCGCTGGTAATCTCCTGTTGTCCTCACCCTTTGCTTAGCTGCTCTTTCTAGACAGCCTAATGCATTTTCCATTAGAGAAACCGATTTGCCCTTTCATTTCCAGCAACAACAAGCTGCAAGCTCCCCCGTTGGAAGAGGTCAAGACCACCTACATGGCTCTTCCTTCCCTCTGGGAGTAGATGCTCTTGGTACCCCACCCATGTCCCCCTGACCAGGGGCTGCTAACAGCTCACAGCTGCTCCCTTCTCAGAGACTTGCCCTGGGAGAAAAGCACTAGGCATTTTTGTGGGAAATGTCTGGAGGTTTTGCCTTCTTTCTGAGGACAGCCTGATAACAAGGCACAAGGCCCCCACACCCAGAGCTCCTCATGGGATCAGGCTGGGGCTAGACCATATCTCTGCCTGCCCTATTCATGCTTCCCACACACATGCTTCCCACTTCTTCCAGAAACTGCTTGCCCAGAAAGCCAGTCTCAGGCTCAACTTCTTGGCATCCCAGCCTAGGACACCTCTCCATGCCACTGTCCCCACTGCAAGCAGAGTAGTCTTTAGAACCTCAGCCTGATCTTGGCATTTCCTTTCTTAAAATCGGCCATGACTCTCATCAGCCAAACTCCATCACAGACCTGGTGCTGTTTAGCCCTCCTGTCTCACCTCTCATCACACCTTCTGCCTCACCTGAGAAGTCACTTCCTCCAGAGGGACTCACCCAGACTCCCTTCTGAGGCCTGAGACATTTGTGCATATCCACACAGTCCTCTGGGCTGACCCCTCCCATAAATCCTGTTGTCTTGAGACTACCTGCCTCCTTGTCTTTCTTCCCCTCTAGACCACAACCCCCTCCGGTATTCCCAAAGCCCACCATGCATCTGGCCCACAGGAGACTTTCAATAATTATTAATGTTTGTTGGTTGATGAAATGAACTGATGAGTGAGTAAACTAGATACTGCATAAAGGTNGGGCTAGACCATATCTCTGCCTGCCCTATTCATGCTTCCCACACACATGCTTCCCACTTCTTCCAGAAACTGCTTGCCCAGAAAGCCAGTCTCAGGCTCAACTTCTTGGCATCCCAGCCTAGGACACCTCTCCATGCCACTGTCCCCACTGCAAGCAGAGTAGTCTTTAGAACCTCAGCCTGATCTTGGCATTTCCTTTCTTAAAATCGGCCATGACTCTCATCAGCCAAACTCCATCACAGACCTGGTGCTGTTTAGCCCTCCTGTCTCACCTCTCATCACACCTTCTGCCTCACCTGAGAAGTCACTTCCTCCAGAGGGACTCACCCAGACTCCCTTCTGAGGCCTGAGACATTTGTGCATATCCACACAGTCCTCTGGGCTGACCCCTCCCATAAATCCTGTTGTCTTGAGACTACCTGCCTCCTTGTCTTTCTTCCCCTCTAGACCACAACCCCCTCCGGTATTCCCAAAGCCCACCATGCATCTGGCCCACAGGAGACTTTCAATAATTATTAATGTTTGTTGGTTGATGAAATGAACTGATGAGTGAGTAAACTAGATACTGCATAAAGGTTTACTGCTGCTGCTAAGTCGCTTCAGTCGTGTCCGACTCTGTGCGACCCCATAGACGGCAGCCCACCAGGCTCCCCCGTCCCTGGGATTCTCTAGGCAAGAACACTGGAGAGGGTTGCCATTTCCTTCTCCAATGCATGAAAGTGAAAAGTGAAAGTGAAGTCGCTCAGTCGTGTCCGACTCCTAGCGACCCCATGGACTGCAGCCCACCAGGCTCCTCTGCTCACGGGATTTTCCAGGGAAGAGTACTAATGACAGCTAAATTCCCACTTTGAGTGGGAATATGTCAGCATTTGCCCACTTGTGGTTTTTCTAAAGTTTTCCTAAATAGAAGAATTCACTGGAAACATATTAAAAGAATTCAATGCCTTCAATACTTACAGGTATATGCAGTCTGGTTAGGGTGTCTAGACTAACTGAGGTATGACTAGGCCTAGATGTTTCAGATGGAGAAGGCAATGGCACCCCACTCCAGTACTCTTGTCTGCAAAATCCCATGGATTTTGCCTGCAAAAACCCACTCCAGTGTTCTTGCCTGGAGGATCCCAGGGACGGGGGAGCCTGATGGGCTGCTGTCTCTGGGGTCGCACAGAGTCGGACACGACTAAAGCAACTAAGCAGCAGCAGCAGCAACAGATGTTTCAGAAGGTTTCTGTTTCTTTCAGACCCTGAGCTTGACAATCAAAGATTTCTCAGCTCTACCAGCCTCTAACTCTCGGTGATCCTCTGCTGAATTTTAAATCCCCTTGCCTTCCCTGTCTGCTCCCAATAATAACAAAAATAAACAAATAAGCAAAGGGGGGAAAAAAAAAAAACGTTGCAATTCCAAGTGCCAGAACAGCTCTGCTCATCTGAGGAAGAAACCGTTGAACATCAATGAACCATGATTTCAAACTGCCATTTCACTGCTGACTTTTCAGAAAAGCATCACCCTGCAAAGACGTTGCTCTTGAATGCAAACCTTGTGACTGCCAGGATCATTCAGGGTTCCGTCTTACCTCGTTCTCTCTTTGGAATCGGGTGTATTAGTCAGTAGAGGTGCATTAATTCTCCGCGTGACCTCAGATGGAACACAAGCAGCATTAACAAATTACCGGTGATGGAGAGGCAAATGGAGCAAGGAAAAATATTCAAACAGCCCTGTCTCTCTGGGCTGCTACCTCATCTTGTCCAAAATTCACAGAAATATTAATCCTCCTGGAATGCTTAGCAATGCATATACAGTAACATTCCCGAGGAAGCTAATAATTATCTCTTGTTAGCAAGATCAACTTACTGCAGTCTTTCACTGCAGGGACAGAAAAATATTGTGACTTGCTATGCTAAGTGAAACATGATGACAGGGTAAATTAGGACATTTAAACTAACAGTAATAAAGACACACAGCTCTGGCTCCCCTCTATAGAGAACTGATAAAATTCACTGAAAATAGACATGGTGGTAAAAGGAGAATGTGTTGTGAATAGTTGGTTGAAACACAAAGAGACAAACTTTATTTCATTGCTTTTGTTGTTACAGCTAATATTTATTGGGCACCCACCATGCATGGTATGACTCTTATCAGGGACAAGGATAATAATAAATTACTACCTGTCAGCCACATGCACAGTAACTTCATTATATGACTAGGCGGCCCTCTTATTAAGTCTTTGGAATCTATTAAAAGTCTCATTTTGAAACAATGAACCACGAGGAACAAATTTATGGATTGTGGATCCCTGGTATTAACCCAAAGATTCAGCCTTGGGGAAAGAAAAAAAAATTCCTAAGGGGGGAAAAAAATTAATTTCTGCCAAGGAAAATCTAAGGACATACGCTCACTGGCCCTACCAGATGCCTCTGGCTATGCTGTAACAGAGATGAGGCAAATATCTAATTTCACAGGAAAAAATTTATAGAGTAGTCTTGGAATCAGACGGAGGGAAGCTATGGGTCCAAAACCCTTCCCTGCCAGGTCCTCAGTCAAAGGGCGTACTAAACAGCCATCCCCTCGCACGTCTGAGATGCCCCTCTGATCTCTGGCTCTGATTGGTATCATGCTGTCACCCACTGATGTATCCAGGCAGAACTCGTCCTGTGTATTCACTAGTTTAAGTCGCTCAGTGAATGTGGTAGATCATCTGCAAAACTGTCACAATAAATCCTCATATCACTGCATGCACATTCCTTTATAACGCCACTTTGAACCACTTCCTGTCTATTTTATTAAGGTGGGGTCTATTCCTCCTTGCCTTAAACATAGGAAAGCTTTGTAACTTGCTTTGACCAAAGGAATACAATGGAAGTGATGTTTTGGTGACTCCTGAGCCCAAGTCTTAAAGGGCCTGCAGCTTCTGCTTTCACCTTAAAACACAGGGTGTCACCAGGTAAGGAAGCCCCGGCTAGCCATCTTGAAGATGAGGCTTTTGAGTATACAGTCAACAACCAGTACCGGTTGTCAGATGTGTGAGTGAGGTCATCTTAGACCATCTAGTTCCAGTGCTGTGGAGTGAATGGTTATGTCCCTCCAAATTCACAGGTTGAAGCCCTAAACCCAGTGTGATGGTATTTGCAGGTGGGACCTCTGAAAGTAATTAGGTCATGAGGGTGGAGACCTCATGAATGGTTTTAGTGCTGTTCTAAAAGGGCTTCCCCTGTGGCACAGTAGTAAAAAATCTGCCTCCCAATGCAGGCGATACAATAGATGTGGGTTCAGTCCCTGGGTAGGGAAGATCCCCTGGAGTAGGAAATGGCAAACTGCTCCAGTATTCTTGCCTGGAAAATCCCATGGACAGGGGAACCTGGCAGGCTATAGTCCATGGGGCCCAAAGAGTGTGACCCAGCTGAGCACTCATTCAGCTCTTATAAGAGACATGGGAGAGATGGTCTCTGTCTCTATCGTGAGAGAACACAGAGATATGACATCCCCAGCAAACTAGGAAGAGAGGTCTCACCAGGAACCGAATCAGCTGGCCCCTTCGTCCTGAACTTCCCAGTGGTTGTGTAAGCCACAAAGTCTATGACATTTTTGTTACAGCAGCCTGAACCTAGTCGTGCTGCCAGGGGACAGAAGCTGCCACAGTGCGCTCCAGAAGAGATGGAGCAGAAGAACCAGCTAGTTGAGCCCAGCATGAACTGCTGACCCCCAGAGTCCTGAACAAATAAAATAGGTACAATTTTAAGCCACCCAGTTGTGAAACAGTTTGCTAGACAACAGTAGGTCACCAGACCATGAACCATGTCTTTAACATTTCACGCACTGTTCTAAAAGAGCAGTTCCGCTCTGACTCTTCATACAGAACAGTAGCTTCCAGAACTGAATTAACTTGGAAGCAAAGGAATTTCTTCTCATTTCTTCCCCATCACCTCCTATAGCAATTCACACTGAGACTGAACATTCAACCTTCCTTTGCCGAGGGAATAATACAAGTTGAAGGCTCAGAAATATGCTTGTTCAGTGGTTCAGTGATAGTTTGTTTACAGTGAAGTGGGTTGAAAGGCAGCCTCGGGCATTCAGCTCTCTCTAGGTGAGGCATTGCCAGCCCCGCCAAGAGGCTGCAGCCTGAGGAGGAGGGTGTCAGGGACAGGGACCCTAGGATGATGGGTTCGTCAGGGCTCTTCAAAGAAACAGACCATGCATAACTGTATTTATATCTATACGGGGGGTGGGGTGGCAAGAGAGAGAATTTGTCTCAAGGAATTCACTCACATGATCATGGAGGCTCAGCCAGTCCAAAATTTTCAGGGCAGGCTGGAAGGCTAGAGATCTGGGAGGATTTCAGCTGGAGCCCAAAGGTGGTCTGCTGGCAGAATACCCTCTTCTTCCAGAGAGATCAGTCTGTTTCTATTAAGGCTTCAACTGATCAGATGGAGGGTAATCTGTTTTACTGGAAATCTCCTGATCTAAGTGTTAATCTCATCTGGAAAAACAACTTCACAGAAACATCTACAATAACGTTGGATCAAATATCTGGGTACCGTGACCTAACCAAGTTGACACATAAAATTAACCATCACAGATGGTGTTAGGAATTGAACTGCATCTCCCCAAAAAAGAAGTCCTAACTGAAGTCCTAACCCTCAATCCTGAGGAATGAGATATTATTTGGAACAGGGGCTTGACAGAGGTAATTCAGTGCAAATGGGTCATTGAGGTGGGCCTTGATCCAATATAACTGATGTCTTTGTATAAAGGGAAATTTGGACAGATAGCCAGATATGCACAGAGGAAAGATCATGTGAGGACACCCAGGAAAAAGATGTCACTTGACTGAGGTGATGCATTTATAAGGCAAGAGAGGCCAAGGAGTGCTGGCAAAGGCCAGGAGATACAAGAGGTGAGAGGAAGGAGTTTGCCCTGCAGCCATGACAGAGAGCATGGCTCTGCCAGCACCTTGATGTTGGACTCCAGCCTTCAGAACTGTGAGACAATACATTTCTATTTTAAGCCATCTAGCTTTGGGTACTTTGTTATGGAAGTCCCAGGGGATTAATACTGATGGATAACTGGGAACCTTGCTTCCAGATCTG
Organism: Neotragus moschatus; assembly: GCA_006410615.1. Lineage (NCBI taxonomy): Eukaryota > Metazoa > Chordata > Mammalia > Artiodactyla > Bovidae > Neotragus > Neotragus moschatus. The sequence goes on from SJYA01001089.1 coordinate 2,140,206, forward strand.
AGAGACCTCAAGCATGTCTGGGGCAGGCAGGAGGCTGAGCAAAACCTTAAAATAGTCCCTTCTTCATGAGCTCCTGTCTTTTCCCCATGGACGTTTGACAAGCTTTGGGGGAATAGAGGGCCTTCCCCGATGACTCAGTGGTAAAGAATCTGCCAGCAATGCAGGAAAGGAGACATGGGTTCAATCCCTGGGTCAGGAAGATCCCTTGGAGGAGGGTATGGCAACCTATTCCAGTATTATCGCCTGGAGAATCCCATGGACAGAGGAGCCTGGGAGCTACCGTCCATAGGGTCACAAAGATTCAGACATGACTGAGCACACACAGGGGAGCCTGGAAAGAGTCTACTTTCCCCCAAAGAGGCAAGGATATTCCCGAGATTTCTGGATCACCAACTGGAATGGGAATATGGGGGTCCTTGGGAGGCACAGGTGCCTGGCCATCTGTGGAGGGAAATACGCCACAATGCTGGCTCCCCGTCTGTGTGACCACTCACCCTTTGGTGATGAGCAATCCAGTGGAAGCCACACTGAGTTCCCCAGATGGGCAACCATGGGGACATGGGACCAAACAAGCCTGGGTGAGTCCCAGCTCTGCCAATCACCAGTTAATGATAGCAATAATGGCTGTCATTTCCTTTAATGCTAAGCACTTTAGGTATATATCTTACTGACACATTTTTTTTTTCCCACTGACACATTCTAGCAGCTTATTTAACAGATGAGAGGCTGGAGTTCAGAGAGGTTAATAAATCTTTCCAAAATCACACAGCCAGCTAACATTCTAATACAGGCAATCTGACTCCCGAACCCCAGAGTCCAAATTCTTAACCACCATACTCCCTCAAAAACATACCATGGCCCAGATTAAATCTCTGTACTGAGCCTACCAGCAGGTCAGGAGCATGCACTCTGTTAGACGTTCTTAAAGGTAGCAAAAAAAAAAAAAAAAGCAAGATAGGGCCTTGGCCTTGAGGTGTTAAAGGTCTAGTGACAGAACACGCATTTGGGAGTCCTTGTGACTGACTTGTGCCCCCTTCTTCAGGAGTGTGGAAAGTTTAAGCGCACCCACAGGGAAAGCTCCAGCTACTAGGAGCATCACCATTTTTAATGAGTTGGCATTTGGCCTGCTATACACATCAGCAGGTGAATGCGTCTTATTAGAAAAGTTCTGTGGGCACTGAGAGGGAGCTGGAAACTCGAGGAAGTTGGATCATTGTTTAAAATTCTAGGCAGCAAGTCCAAATTGTAGCTCATCACTACCCTAGGCAAATCACTGATTAATTTAGACTTTATTTCCCCTTGTCTTTTGTCGTCTTTCACATTGGTGCTGCCTACCTGACTCACAGGAATGGGCGGGGATGAGGGCTGGTCAGATAAAAACACTGTCACATTTGCCAACCAAAGGCTGTGTGCCTTCACCAAGTTATTAAGACAGTACATCAAGAAATGGCTTCAACATTAATCACAAAGGAGAAATCATGAAACGCGTATCCTGGAAACGGAACAGCCTTGGAATATAAAGGAAGGGCGACGCCCTGGTATTAGCTGTCCACTGCCTCCTGGCTCCTGCCAGTCCAGAGCAAACAGTGGGCCTCTGGGCAGCCATTGAGTTCAGAGTGTGTTCAGACAGCAGTGGAGGGAAGAGCTCTCTTACAGGGTGGGTCTTCGCGTTGGGAACTCCAGGACCCGGTGGCTCCACACAGTGGTGGCAAAGAGGGCAGGGAGCCATGGCTAAGAGGAGCCCACCTTCAAGGTGTAATGGAAGGAGAGAGTGGGACACCTGTCTGCAGAGGCTTGTTCCTGGAGGGCCACTGGGGTGGGGGCATGGGCAGAGCAATCTTGTGTGAACGGCTATGTATGTGCTCGCTTGGTCGCTCGGCCCTGTTCAACTCCTTTTGACCTGCCAGACTCCTCTTTTCATGGGACTTTATAGGCAAGAATACTGGAGTTGGTTGCCATTTCCTCCTCCAGGGGGTCTTCCTGGCCCAGAGATCAAACCTACGTCTCCTGTGTCTCCTGCACTGGCAGGCGGGTTCTTTATCACTGCACCACCTGGGAGCAATCTTAGGCAAGATTCAAATCAATGTAGGTTGCCGGAGGAGGATCCTGATGACTGTATTTGTTTCTTATGGCCGCCGTAACAAAGTACCAACAACTAAAACCTGAGTGGTTTGAAACAATGGAAAACTCTTGTCTCAGCCTTCTGGAGGCTGCTGGTGGTGGTGGTTTAGGCGCTAAGTCGTGTCCGACTCTTGGGACCCCATGGACTGTCGCCTGCCAGATTCCTCTGTCCATGAGATTCTCCAGGTAAGAGTACTGGAGTGGGTTGCCATTTCCTTCTCTAGGGGATCGTCCCAACTCAGGAATCGAACCCAGGTCTCCTGCACTGCAGGCAGATTCTTTACCAACTGAACTATGAGAGAAGCCCATTCTGGAAGCTAAAAATCCTAAATCAAGGTGTTGGCAATGTTGGTTCCTTCTGAGAGCTTGCAGAGAGAATCTGTTCCAAGCCTCCTTCCTGGCTGCTAGTGACCGCAGGCAATTCTTACTGTTCCTCGGCTCATAGAAGCATCACTCCAACCTCTGCCTCTGTCTTCACATGGCCTTCTCCTTTTGTGGCTCTGAGTCTAAATTTCCCTCTTTTAAGGATACCAGTCATAACAGATGAGGGCCTGCCCTTAATAATGAACTCATTTTAACTTGATTACATCTACACAGACCCTATTCCCAAAGAGGGTCACATTCACAAATACTGGGGAGTTAGAGCTTCAAAATATCTTTTGGGGGGATGCAGTTCAAATCAATGAAGATCCTAATGAATTTCCCCCCACTGGACTGTGAATAGTTGAAGGATGTACACTGTCTCATTGATTTCATATCCCCAATGGCTTGGACCTCCCAGCAAATAGCTAATGTCTGATAAGTGCTGAAGGAGTGAATCAGCAGTAATCTTTGCTTGATCTGAATGATATGGGTAATCTGGCCCAAATTCTGAGTGTAAAATCCTGGCTCCATTACATTCTACCTGGATGGTCTTTGGCATGTCTCTTAGTTCCTCTAAGTCTCGATTTTCTCCTTTCTAAAATGAGTATAATATAACATGCAAGAAAGTGGTAAGAAGCCAAGACATAGAGTATATGAAACAGCTGGTACATTGTAAGTGTTCAGTAAATAGGAGACACTATTTTTAGAGGAAATCCAAAACTTAACCCTACATGCTACCCTCTAGTTCACATTTCTTTACAATACATTCATTCCATTATAGCAATTATTCACGATATTTAACACGCCTAATATACAGGTTAATCTAACTGTAATTCTCAGGATGCTTTGAAAATTAAAAAAATAAAAAACACACTTTCAGAAATTGGATTGGCAGAAACTCCATTCAAAAGGGACCATGGGGACTTACCTCATGGTCCAGTGGCTAAGACTCTGAGCTTCCAAAGCAGGGGGGCCTGAGTTCAACCCCTAATGGAGAACTAAGATCCCACATGCTACAACCAAGACCCAGTACAACCAAATAAATAGGTATTAAAAAATAAAGTGATTTTTTTTTTTTTTTAACAAAGCAGCATGGAAGGTGTTTATTAGCTCACATAATGCCCTACCATTCTGGCTTCAGGCAAGTCTTGATCCAGACTGCAAATAATGCTATCAGGGATCTCCTGTTTCTCTAACTGGCCCTCATCCTGTGGGTACCAGAGCCTCAGACTGAAATCCTCCAAACCTAACCCCCAGGGAAAGATACAGCTTTCCTGATGGAAGCATCAGAAAAGCTCCAAAGAAGATCCCAATCTTCTTGACTTGGATCACGTACCTGTCCAAACCAGTCATTATGGCCAAGGGCATGGGGTACCCGGACTGGGCAGCTGAAGTGGATTCCCTACAGAAACGAAGGTTCTGTTGTAGAAAGAGGTGCTGGAAAGATTTAAATAAGGAATGTCCCTGATCCTTATAGCCTTTAGAACAGAACATTTTAAATGAGGCTAAAAGCCATCAGGCTTCTGGAAAAAGACCCAGTGTAGTTTTTGAAGAAAACAAACAAACAAACAGAAACCATAGTTTATATATAATAACTTGCAGCTTCAATATAGAAATACTGCCTTTGAGATTTCCCTGGCCATCCAGTTAGAAGTCGGTGCTTCCATTGCAGAGGGCATGGGTTCAATCTCTGATCAGGGAACTAAGATACCACATACCTCATGATGAGACAAAAACAAACATTTTTTAATAAAAAAATAAAATCAAGCATTATCATTTAGGGATTTGAAGATGATTAAAAGTTGCATATATGTTAGTTTATCCTAAGAACCCAATCCCAAAATATAAAAAATAAAACAAAAATACTGCCTTCGTAGTCCTCATAGCACATCAGTTACTGCTGGGGATGAGGAGGGCTGCTGAAAGTGGCATAGCCTGGGAGGGTCTATCAACACATCAACGATTAGCACTGGATGTCCCTGCAAGGGAGACAGGACCACGGGCAGGTGAGGCAACTCCAGTGGATACACTCAGGTCCCCGCAGGATGAGGACGGAGTAAGAGGACATTCTGTGGCAGGCATGCCAGTGCACCCAAAGAGCCATCACTCAGGACAACCTGTCCAAATCCACTTAAGTTTGCCTGACAATGTTTTTGTTTTGTTTTGTTTTGTTTAGCTCGTTAGTTTTATACTAGATTTTGCTTTATGAAAAATACCCCATAACTCAGGTTTAATTTCCCTGGGGGAGACAAATTTGAAATAACCATCAAATTTTTTTCTCCTCTTTTTGCTGCTCTAAGCAAAGTGGGAAATATTTTCCCCTGAGGGACGATAGTCCAGGCACTCGTACATACAATAATCCTTTAAATGTTATTTGCTTTTTTCTTTTCTTTTTTTTTTTTTTCACTTCTCAGCAGTGTTTGCATACAGCCCTCCCCATTTTATATTCCTACTGATACATTCTTTTTAATGAGTAAGACAGACAGGATGTCCATATTTAGGGCTTTGTTGAGGAAGTCAACTTAATGGCCAGGGTAGATGCAGATAAGTCACTGATGAAATTTACTAGGATTTGTCCAGTTTAGCAATGTATCCATAAATTGACATTTTATCTTGTATTCTCTTTTCACCATCACGCAATCACACTGGCCTCATTTTATAGATAAGGAAACTGAGGGCCAGAGAGTTGAATTAACTTGTCAAGGTGCCACACACTGTGGAGAGGGGCACGGGGGGTGTCCCTGCACCCTCATTCATGTCCAACTCTTTGCAACCCCATGGACTGTAACCCGCCAGGCCCCTCTGTCCACGAAATTTTCCAGTCAAAAATACTGAAGCAGATTGCCATTTCCTTCTCCAGGGGATTTTCCCAACCCAGAGATCAAACCCACGTTTCTTTTGTCTCCTGCCTTGGCAGCTATGCTGAGGTACCGGCTGAGCCACCAAGGAAGCCCTCACCCACAGGCTTGAATGCAAATAATATTAGCTGACATTTACTGTTCTCAACAGTTGCATGCAGTGTCTCATTTAAAGTGCTCAAAAAAATTGTGAGGCAGGATAGAGTTATCATCTCCATTTGGCAGATGAAGAAATTGAGGCTTAGAAGATTTAGATACATTGGTAAGATTGAAACCCAGCTCCATCTCTCTACAAAAATGCACTTAAATGCAGAACTTTCCCAAGATCTCAGTTGACTGTGAAAGCTTCAGATTAGGGAGAAGTAGAAGCAATGGGTGTGTCTAGAGCCAGAGCGGGAGTGGTCAGATTTACCCCCACGCTCCAAGGAGAAGCCTTCGCCTGCCAGCCAGCTCTGTGGATGAACTATTTCCAGAACTTGCTAGTCAGAAGTGCTGAGGCAGCCTGGATGGAGGCCCAAACCCTGAGACGAAGTTGCCCATGACAAAGCAACAGAGTGTGCTGCTGCTTGCTGGCCTCAATCACTGAAAACGTGGGGACCCCCATGTCCACAAAGATGCTATAGACAGAAAGAAAGGCCTGGTCAGCAGAGAAGTCCCAGTGAGTCCAACCACCCACTGCAGCCAACAATCGCAGTACGTACCCATCTTCCCATATGGGGTGTGGACCACACGGATATGGGGGAGGTTGCTGGAACACACTGATTCCTTAACCAGCTACTAAGGGCAGCCTTAGCATCTCTCATCAGCCCTAAGCATCCTCCTCCGGGCTTCTCTACATGACAAAGCTCCCACTTACAGGTTAATCAAAATCCTGACCATGAATAGGAAAGGAAAAAAATACTCCATTAATTAAACTCTCAAAAGATGCCAATAGTAACAGTCTGCAGATACTTTCTTGCTATACTAATCCTCTGGGGAGACCAGACACCAGCAAGCAGTGCAAGAGTCACAGGTGCTGTGATTAGGCTTGACAGCATGTAGCTGTGACAAGCGGAATAGGGAAGATTTTTAATCTTCCTGAAATCCCAAGCTTTGAAGGTAATTAAATAATTAATGAGAAGCAAAGCTTTCCCTACTTCCCCAAGAGAGATTAAACTTCCCAACTATCTTCCCTGTATAATAGTTTCTCTAAAAAGGCTGGAGAATATAAGAAAACAGGTATCTTAAGTCACTCAACAATTACTTATTGAGCAACTACTATGTGCCAAGTATTCTGAAAGGTGCTAGAGACACAGTGGGTAAGTACGTAACATCTCTGCCCTCATGGTGCTTACATTCTAGAATAAGGGGCTGTGGGGAATGTATAAACAGGTGGATTGAGGGCATTGTAGGAAAGAGAGCAAGGAGATGAATGGAAAGTGAATGGAGGGAGATGAGGTTGGAAGAGGTGGGCAGGGACAAGTGATCTAGAATCTTCTAAGGACATAGTAAGATGTTTGGCTATTATTCTAAGTGATTAGGAAGACTTGGGGGTATTTCATCAAGAGGTCATACAATCTGGGCTTTCCTGGTGGCTCAGACGGTAAAGAATCTGTCTGCAATGCAGGAGACCTGGGTTCAATCCCTGGGTCTGGAAGATCCCCTGGAGAAGAGAATGGCTACCCACTCCAGTATTCTTGCCTGGAGAATTCCATGGACAGAGGAGGAGTCTGGTGGGCTACATTTCAAGGGGTCACAAAGAGTTGGACACGACTGAGAGACTTTCACTTTTATACAATCTGATTTCAATTTCTCAGTTNATCCCCTGGAGAAGAGAATGGCTACCCACTCCAGTATTCTTGCCTGGAGAATTCCATGGACAGAGGAGGAGTCTGGTGGGCTACATTTCAAGGGGTCACAAAGAGTTGGACACGACTGAGAGACTTTCACTTTTATACAATCTGATTTCAATTTCTCAGTTAACCCTGGCTGATAGGTGAAGAATGGTTATGGGGATGAGTGGCAGTGGTCAAGGGAACAAAAATACTCAGTAGGACCAGGAGTCCATGTTAGAGCATATTGCCTCTGATAGAGCCAATTTTTGATTGACTTGACTACACAACCTGTTGGTATTTTCAGAATGAATTTTCTCTGTGGTTTGACAGAGTTCCATCATTTCAGTTAAGACTTTCTAGGGTCTTAACAAGTATTTTTATAAGCTGATCTACACTTTCATCCTTCTAGTGGCTAAGGAGGTGAGGCTTTTGAGAGGTGCTTACGACATGAGAGTGCAGCCTTTGTGAACAGGATTAGTGCCGTAAAAGTGGGGAGGAGCGGTTAGAGAGATTCTTCTCCCTTCCACCACATGGTGAGAAGGACCCAACTTATACAGAATCAGGACCCAAATCAACCATGCTGGCATCATGATCTTGGATGATGATCCTAGACTCCAGACATGTGAAAAATAAACATCGTTTATGAACTACCTGGTCTATGGCATTTTGCTAGAGCAGCCTGAATGCACCAAGACAGGAACTAAGTCTGTTTGTTTGACTTCTAGCCCACCCATGCTCTTATATTCGTAAAAGAACAGAGATATAAAAGGTGGTTTAATATAAGAAATACTGAAATTTTACTTGTCATCTGCCTGGATAAGAAATTTTCACTTATTTTTTGTTTCAGTCTCTCTTCTTCCACAGAATGAGGACTTCTACACATAGATTGATATCCCCAGGATAAAAGCCGAATCTTCTAAAACTAGGATCTCACAGGGCATAGAGATGGTGCTTGTTGCTGATGGAAAGTAAATCTAGATTCACTTTTGGTTGGAAGGGAGCAGGCCAGAAATTCAGAGTTGTAGGTCCCTGGCCAGGGCTGATGTACCATAAACCTCCATCACCTATCTTGGCAGATAGAAAATAGGGATTTGGGAGGAAAAGTTGCATCAGGCACTCAGACCAAATAAATACCCTACTAGTTGCTGAACTCCCACTCTGTATTCCAGNATAAAAGGTGGTTTAATATAAGAAATACTGAAATTTTACTTGTCATCTGCCTGGATAAGAAATTTTCACTTATTTTTTGTTTCAGTCTCTCTTCTTCCACAGAATGAGGACTTCTACACATAGATTGATATCCCCAGGATAAAAGCCGAATCTTCTAAAACTAGGATCTCACAGGGCATAGAGATGGTGCTTGTTGCTGATGGAAAGTAAATCTAGATTCACTTTTGGTTGGAAGGGAGCAGGCCAGAAATTCAGAGTTGTAGGTCCCTGGCCAGGGCTGATGTACCATAAACCTCCATCACCTATCTTGGCAGATAGAAAATAGGGATTTGGGAGGAAAAGTTGCATCAGGCACTCAGACCAAATAAATACCCTACTAGTTGCTGAACTCCCACTCTGTATTCCAGCTTCTGCTAAGTCACTTCAGTCGTGTCTGACTCTGTGCGACCCCATAGACGGCAGCCCACCAGGCTCCCCCATCCCTGGGATTCTCCAGTCAAGAACCCGTGGGTTGCCATTTCCTTCTCCAATGAATGAAAGTGAAAAGTGAAAGGGAAGTCACTCAGTCATATCCGACTCTTAGCGACCCCTTTGTTCATAGGATTTTCCAGGCTAGCAGACTGCAAAGGATGCTCAGCACGGGACCCCTGGAGCCACTTGGAGCACTTGATGACGATTCCATGCCACCATTCACTTCCTGTATTGCTGTTTCTTCTTCTTCACGTTGGTTCTTCTGCCCAGTGACACTTTGGTTATGCCAACGGGGATTGATTTGAATACATTCTGTTGGTACCAAGATTGTAAGATGACAACAGAAGAGAGAATGGGAACACAGATTCTTTAGTGGGTTCAAATCCTGACTCAGCCACTTGCCAATTATGTAGGTTTGGGCAAGACTGAATTTCTTTATGCCTCAGTTTCCCCATCTGTAAAATGGGGATAAAGTCTGGCTGGAGATTAGATGAGCTCAAGTATATAGCAAGCAAGCACTAAATGTTTGTTGTTGTTACTGTGGTTATTACACTGACAGAATTCAGTTAAATGGGATGTAATCTCAGGACTTCCCTGCTGGTCCAGTGACTAAGACGCCACACTCCCAATGCAGGGGGCCCAAGTTCTATCCCTTACCAGGAAACTAGATCCCACGTGCTGCAACTAAGACTTGGCACAAATAAATAAATTGTTTAAAGAAGATATAATCTTTTATTCAGTTCAGTCACTCAGTCGTGTCTGACTCTTTACCACCCCATGGATTGCAGCATGCCAGGCTTCCCAGTCCATCACCAACTCCTGGAGCTTGCTAAACTCATGTCCATCAATTTGGTGATGCCATCCAACCATCTTATCACTTGTTGTCCCGTTCTCCTCCCACCTTCAATCTTTCCCAGCAACAAGGGCTTTTCAAATGAGTCAGTTCTTCACATCACGTGGCCAAAGTATTAGAGTTTCAGCTTCAGCATCAGTCCTTTCAATGAATATTCAGAACTGATTTCCTTTAGGATGGATTGGTTGGATCTCCTTGCAGTCCAAGGGACTCTCAAGAGTCTTCTTAAACACCACAGTTCAAAAGCAGCAGTTCTTCAGCTTCTTCTCAGCTTTCTTTACAGTCCAACTCTCACATCCATACATGACCACTGGAAAAACCATAGGCTTGAGATGGACCTTTGTTGGCAAAGTAATGTCTCTGCTTTTTAATATGCTGTCTTGGTCATGGCTTTTCTTCCAAGGAGCAAGTATCTTAATTTCATGGCTGCAGTCACCATCTGCAGTGATTTTGGAAAATAGTCTCTCACTGTTTCCATTGTTTCCCCATCTATTTGCCATGAAGTAATGGGACCGGAAGCCATGATCTTAGTTTTCTGAATGTTGAGTTTTAAGCCAACGTTTTCACTCTCCTCTTTCACTTTCATCAAGAGACATTTTACTTCTTCTTTGCTTTCTGCCATAGGGTGGTGTCATCTGCATATCTGAGGTTACTGGTATTTCTCCCGGCAATCTTGATTCCTACTTGTGCTTCATCCAGCTGGGCATTTCACATGATGTACTCTGCATATAAGTAAAATAAACAAGCAGCTTTGACATACTTCTTTCCCAATTTGGAACCAGTCTGTTGTTCATGTCTGGTTCTAACTGTTGCTTCTTGACCTGCATACAGATTTCTAAGGAGGCAGGTAAGGAGGTCTGATATCCCCATCTGTTTAAGAATGTTCCACAGTTTGTTGTGATCCACACAGTTAAAGGCTTAGGCATAGTTAATAAAGCAGTAGAAACTCCAATATTTTGGCCACCTGATGCAAAGAGCTGACTCATTTGAAAAGACCCTGATGCTGGGAAAGATTGAAGGCAGGAAGAGAAGGGGAGGACAGAGGATGAGATGGTTAGATGGCATCACTGACTCAATGGACATCAGTTCAGTTCAGTCGCTCAGTCATGTCNGAATGTGAAGTCAAGTGGGCCTTAGAAAGCATCACTAGGAACAAAGCTAGTGGAGGTGATATAATTCCAGTTGAGCTATTTCAAAGTCTTAATGACGATGCTGTGGAAATACTACACTCAATATGCCAGCAAATTTGGAAAACTCACCAGTAGCCACAGCACTAAAAAAATTCAGTTTTTATTTCAATCCCAAAGAAAAGAAATGCCAAAGAATGCTCAAACTACTTCACAATTGCACTCATCTCACACGCTAGTAAAGTAATGCTCAAAATTCTCCAAGCCAGGCTTCAGCAATACGTGAACCGTGAACTTCCAGATGTTCAAGCTGGTTTTAGAAAAGGCAAAGGAACCAGAGATCAAATTGCCAACATCTGCTGGATCATCGAAAAAGCAAGAGAGTTCCAGAAAAATATCTATTTTTGCTTTATTGATTATGCCAAAGCCATTGACTGTGTGGATCACAATAAACTGTGNCAATACGTGAACCGTGAACTTCCAGATGTTCAAGCTGGTTTTAGAAAAGGCAAAGGAATCAGAGATCAAATTGCCAACATCTGCTGGATCATCAAAAAAGCAAGAGAGTTCCAGAAAAATATCTATTTTTGCTTTATTGATTATGCCAAAGCCATTGACTGTGTGGATCAGAATAAACTGTGGAAAATTCTGAAAGAGATGGGAATACCAGACCACCTGACCTGCTTCTCGAGAAATCTGTATGAAGGTCAGGAAACAACAGTTAGAACTGGACATGGAACAACAGACTGGTTCTAAATAGGGAAAGGAGTACATCAAGGCTGTACATGGTCACCCTGCTTATTTAACTCATTTAACTCATGATGCAGAGTACATCATGAGAAACGCTGTGCTGGATGAAGCACAAGCTGAAATCATGACTGCCGGGAGAAATATCAATAACCTCAGATAGGCAGATGACACAACCTTTATGGCAGAAAGTGAAGAAGAACTAAAGAGCTTCCTGATGAGAGTGAAAAACTTGGCTTAAAGCTCAACGTTCAGAAAACTAAGATCATGGCATCTGTTCCCCTCACTTCCTGGCAAATAGATGGAGAAACAATGTAAACAGTGGCAGACTTTATCTTGGGGGCGCTCTAAAATCACTGCTGATTGTGATTGCAGCCATGAAATAAAAAGACTCTTACTCCTTGGAAGGAAAGTTACAACCAACCTAGACAGCATATTAAAAAGCAGAGACAATACTTTGCCAACAAAGGTTCATCTAGTCAAGGCTATGGTTTTTCCAGTAGTCATGTATGGATATGAAAGTTGGACTATAAAGAAAGCTGAGCATCAAAATGTTGATACTTTTGAACTGTGGTGTTTGACAATACACTTGAGAGTCCCTTGGACTGCAAGGAAATCCAACCAGTCCATCCTAACGGAAATCTGTCCTGAGTGTTAATTGGGAGGACTGATGTTGAAGCTGAAACTCCAATACTTTGGCCACCTGATGCGAAGAACCTATTGATTTGAAAATACACTGATGCAGGGAAAGATTGGTGGCAAGACAAGAAGGGATGACAGAGGATGAGATGGTTGGATGGCATCACCAACTCAATGGACATGCGTCTGCGTAAACTCCAGGAAATGGTGATGGACAGGAGGCCTGGAGTGCTGCAATCCATGGGGTTGCAAAGAGTTGGACACGACTGAGCAACTAAACTGAACTGATCTTTTCATTTTTATCTGGTTAGGAGGAATTTTGATTCAATTATTATGTCTATACCATTTATCCACTCAAGTAATATAGATGTCATCAGGACATATATGTTTTTTATCATACATTCCAAAATTTAATCAAAGATTAATTTTCCCTACTACTTAGCATCTCCATTTCCCTATACATTAAGTTTTCACTATTAAGAGGATTATTAGTAGGTCTAGGCAGTACTATACACTGTACTCCTTATCTATTAGACCTAAAAATGTTTCTATTCAACCTTCAGTCCACTTCACCAATATTGAAGTGCTTTATTGGAAACTGGGTCAAGTGACCTTGATCTTCATGTCAATTTTCTTCTTACATGGAATATTTTGACAACCAATACTGGAGGCCCATCAGAATTTTTCTGTTATTGTTCTAAATTCAGATTGAACATATCAGACTTAAGATTTTTATATCCTAGAAAGTTCAAGGCAAGAGTTGTAAGTGTCTAAGTTACCAATAAAATTCTACCAAGCTTTCTGTGAGCACTTGTCAATCTTCTTTTACATACCACTTATAAATAATCATCTCAATATGTCCACATTTTTATGTCCTGAATGGCTGCCTCCTTTCGTTATGTTAAGGGGGCTTCCTTCATGGCTCAGATGGTAAAGAATCTGCCTGCAATGTGGGAGATCTGGGTTCATTCCCTGGGTTGGGAAGATCCCTTGGAGAAGGAAATGGAAAACCACTCCAGTATTCTTGCCTGGAGAATCCCATGGACAAAGGAGTTTGACAGCCTACAGAATACGGCATGGCAAAGAATTTGGACACAACTGAGTGTTTAATGTTAAAATTTCATATGAGGAAGCTGGGATACGAAATCTGGGATACAAGCTTCTTTTACATTTTTCTAGGGTTCAACAGCAAAATCACTTGCAGTACTTTGCTAGTAGCATTTCTTTTATTACAGTAAATTATGCTAGGATAGGGGACAAGTGTCTGTTAGGAGTTTTGTTTCCTTTGGAGTGGAGGGACACAAGAAGGAACCTGTGGGCCTGAGTTCCTCTACTACTGAGTGAGGCCAAGCAGTCTGCTTTGGTTAAAACCCTACCAATACATCCCCTCAGCCAATACCAACAAGAAGCAGTGAGAGCCCTAGTGGCATACAATAAGCCATAAAGACCAAAATAAAACCAAAAGGCTAAAATAAAACGCCATAGAATCAAGCTGTCATTTGAACAACAGCCCACAAAATGAGACTAGAATCTGGATGCTAAATGGAATGGCTGATTGCTAAAAGAGAAGATTTAAATTAGAACTAGAGCCTGTTAACACAATGGGCAAACGTATAGGGTACAAACAAAAATCCTTTATCATAGTAAGAACTATGACAAAAGAATATGGAAAACAAAAACTAGAATGAAAAAAGAGAATCAGCATATGTCAACAGAGATAAATCAGATACTGAATTTGTCAGCATTCAGTCTAAAGTAGTTCATAAAAATACTTCAATATGAACTATAAATTGTCTTGAAACAAATGAAAACAAAAATCTTAGGAAAGGAATAAAAGTTATAGAAAAAGAACCAATAGAAGAAAATGGAAAATATAGAACTGAAAATTTCAGTAACAAAATAAGAAGCTTGCTGGTTTGATCCAATTCTAGGCTGGACATGTCAGAGGATAAAATCAGTGAACTTAAAGACAATCAAATATACCCAATCTGAATAACAGGCAGAAAAATAGACTGAAAAAAATTGATCAGAGCTTCAGGGACCTCTTTAACAATAACAAATATCCAACATTAATATAACCGGAATCCAAGAATAAGAGATAGACTAAGAGTATTCAGAGAAATAATGACTGAAAACTTTCCAAACTTGGCAAAGGACACAACTCTGTGATCTAAGAAGTCAAATGAATCTCAACAGGATAAAACCAAAGACATCCATACCAAGGTGCATTATAATTTATTCCTAAAAACAAGGGAGATGGAACATGTTACCTTCAGGGGAACATCAAATAGTTTCTGATCTGTATCAAAGAAGACCAGAAGCAAGTGGCACAATATTTTTCAAGTGTTGAGAGAAAAGTACTGTCAACTATGAATTAGATATCTAATGAAAATATCCTCAGGAATTAAGGAGAAATAAAAATTCTCAGAAGAAAGAAAACTAAAGAAAATTTCCACTAGCATATGTATCTTAAGGTTGTCTAAAAAAGTCCTTTAAACAGAAAAGAAATGAAATAAAAGAAAATCTTGAAGTGTTGGGAACGAAGAAAGAACAATAGAAAGAGCAAAAATACAGGTAGATAAAATAGATTATCTTTTCCTCATGAATTTTATAAATTATATTTGACTGATGCTGGAGAAGACTCTTGAGAGTCCCTTGGACTGCAAGGAGATCCAACCAGTCTATCCTCAAGGAGATCAGTCCTGGGTGTTCATTGGAAGGACTGATAGTGAAGCTGAAACTCCAATACTTTGGCCACCTCATGTGAAGAGCTGACTCATTTGAAAAGATCCTGATGCTGGGAAAGATTGAGGGCAGGGAAAGAAGGGGATAACGGAGGATGAGATGTTTGGATAGCATCACTGACTCAATGGACATGAGTTTGGGTAAACTCGTGATGAACAGGGAGGCCTGGTGTGCTGCAGTCCATGGGGTCAGAAAGAGTCAGATATGACTGATCAACCAAAATGAACTGATTGAAGAAAAATTGTAGTGCCATCCAATACTTTAGATAGTGATATTTAGAGTATGAAAAGTAAAGGAACCTAAGAGGAAGTGAAGATCTCTCATGTTACTATAAGTGGTAAAATATTTATACTAGTAGACTGTGATAAATAGCATTTGTATATTATGATACCCAGCCTATAAATAATATGGAACACTAAAAAAACAATGTTGAAGTAATCCATAGGAAGGAGGGAAAGGAGAAATAGAAGAACATCAGAGAAGAAATAATATAATGATAGACTTAAGTCCTAATATGAACAATTACCTTAAATGTCAATCAAGTGATAGTTTGGTATGAAAGATTTTTAAAATAGATTGCATTTTTTTATAAAAACTCATCTTAAATTCAGTGACATAGCTAAGTTGAATCTAAAAGCATGGAGGAAGATATATTGTGCAAACATTTGTCAAACAAACAAAAAGTAGTGGGTACGTAAATATCTAGTCATATGGACATTAAAGCAAAGAAAATTACTGGAGTCAAAGAAGGATGAGATCTAATGATTTTTTTAAAATAATCCATCTACCAGGAAAATTTATGATGCTAAATGTATATACACCAAAAAACAGAGTCTCAGAATACATGAAGCAGAAAGCTAATTAAGTTAAAAGGAGAAATAGACCCACAATTACAGCTGGAAATTTCAACATTCTCCTCTTAGCAACTAATAGAACTAACAGACAGAAAATTAGCAAGGATCTAGAAGAATTGAACAGGCACAATTAACTGAGAGGATTCAATTCATGTATACAAAACATTCCACTCAACAAAAGCACAATGCACATGGAAAACTGATCAAGATGAGCTGTAAAATTAAAAAAATTTTTTTAAATTGATATCATATACAGTATACATTTAGTTGGAAATCAGTAACAGAAAGACAACAGGAAAATTGCTAAATATGTCAAAATTAAACAACAAACTTAGATTCATGAGTGAAGGATGAAGACTCACAGGAAATATTAAAAAAGCATAGAGCTGAAGGAAAACTAAAATATAGCCAAATATGTGGGATACAACTACAATTATGAGAAGAGAATATGTAGCTAAATGCTTACTTTAGAAACAAAGAAAGATCTCAAATCAGTCTAGGTTCTCACATGAAGAATATATAAAAAAAGGAAAGTGCAAAAGGAACTCATAGAAAGAAGAAGGAAGAAAATAAAGAGCAGAAGTCAATAAATTATAAACAAAGGAACAAAAGAGAAAATCAATGAAACAAAAGTTGGTCTTCAAAAGTAATCAATAAAATTAACAAACTTCTAGCAAGAAATAAAAACAAAGAATACAAATATCCAATGTCAGGAATGAAATAGGGACTATCATTACACATCATATAGCCATTAAAAGAACATTAAGGAAATAGACGAAATGAGTTTATGCTCACATATTTGACTACTTAGAAAAAATGAAAACATTTTAGATCCTTGGAAAACTGTGAACTACTGAGAGAGTTAATTCTTAGGTAGGTTGATAAGGAGTGCAGGGCCCTCAAAGAGGAAGGATTCTGGAGCCCTGAAGGAGGAGAAAGGGGTCATGGGCTTTCAAGGAGGAGAAAGGGACAAACTTTTTTTCTACATTGCTTTGTCTTCAGTTCAGTTCAGTCGTTCAGTCGTGTCCGACTCTTTGTGACCCCATGAATCGCAGCTCGCCAGGCCTCCCTGTTCATCACCAACTCCTGGAGTTCACTCAGATTCACATCCAACGAGTCAGTGATGCCATCCAGCNTTTCTTATCTCTTCTTGCTATTCTTTGCAAATCTGTATTCAGATGCTTATATCTTTCCTTTTCTCCTTTGCTTTTTGCTTCTCTTCCTTTCACAGCTATTTGTAAGACCTCCCCAGACAGCCATTTTCCTTTTTTGCATTTTTTTCCCATGGGGATGGTCTTGATCCCTGTCTCCTGTACAATGTCACGAACCTCAGTCCATCGTTCATCAGGCACTCTATCTATCAGATATAGTCTCTTAAATCTATTTCTCACTTCTACTGTATTATCATAAGGGAATTGATTTAGGTCATACTTGAATGGTCTAGTGGTTTTCTCTACTTTCTTCAATTTAAGTCTGAATTTGGCAATAAGGAGCTCATGATCAGAACCACAGTCTGCTCCTGGTCTTGTTTTTGCTGACTGTATAGAGCTTCTCCATGTTTGGCTGCAAAGAATATAATCAATCTGATTTCAGTGTTGACTATCTGGTGATATCCATGTGTAGAGTCTTCTCTTGTGTTGTTGGAAGAGGGTGTACATGAGTTTGGGTAAACTCCAGGAGTTGGTAATGGACAGGGAGGCCTGGTGTGCTGAGGTTCATGGGGTCGCAAAGAGTTGGACACGACTGAGCGACTGAACTGAACTGAGATGTTTTTCTGGAATTCTCTTGCTTTTTCTATGATCTAATGGATGTTGGCAACTTGATCTCTTGTTCCTCTGCCTTTTTCATTAGAAACTTAAAATCTAGTATGTGAGATGAAAACACAAATGATTATAATACAGACAAAAGGAGATAAACACTCTAATCAGCATGTGGGTAAAGCACCAAGAGAACTGTTGTGGATTAAAGTTAACTGCCGGACTGAGGTCTAGCCCCCATTGCATGCTCCAGCCTCCTGCCCCTTGAACCTACTCCATCCATGACCTTTGCTAAAATGATTCTGGGTGTACCTTCCAAATCTTAAACCATCAGAAGTCTGTGGCTCCCTCCTGACTTCCTTGGGATAATCCCTCTCAGGACAGAATCTCCATGCTAGGAAATGCCACCTATGGGTGCTCCCATTGGCACTCATTGAGCATCAGCTGTCAGCCATGGGAATGAGCCATCTTAGATGGTCCAACCCAGCTAGGCCCCTGGCCAACTTCAGTTGTACCAGCGCCCAGACACCCCTGTGATGCAGAAGAAGGCTTAGTAAAGCCACAGCATTTCAAGAGATGGTAAAACATCATTTTAATATTTAAATGCTAAGTTTGGGGTAGCTAGTTATGCAGCCAAAAATAATTCAAATGGGAGTTTTGGAGAGACCAGTTCATTTGAAGTCAAATGATCTAGAAGCTTTCCTAGAAGAAGAGTGGTCTGAGAATGTCCTGGGAGAGAAGGACTGTGACAAGAAGCTCTGGGGAGAAAGTCACCCAGACACAGGGAAGAGTGAGAGCAAAGGCACCAGGCAGGCAAAGGCGGGAGCATTTAGCACCCGGCAAACAGATAAGGCTGCCAGAGGTAGGTGCTGAGAGAGACAGGAAAGAGAAACCCAGAAGGTCATTGGGGTCAAATAATGGGGAGGGGATCACTTTGCTGCCAGGAAGGAAAACTGATCTCTGCTCTTCTGAGTAAAATGGCTTTGTGGGAAACAAGGGGGTCCCGTGGGTAAGGAAGGCATCCACGCAAACAATGAAAACCATAGAGCAACTGGACTTCCCCAAGAGATGGCAGCACTGGAAGGTTGCTGGGGGTCCTGCGTGGCTCTCCGCATCACACACACAGTAACATCCTGAGTCCTCTGCGAGGCCTCTGATGCCCCTGGGCACCATGCTCCTGCCTGGGCCGCCTCCATGTCCCCTCGCTTCACTCCACTCCAGCCACACAGACCTCCTTTCTGTTCTTGGAACAGCAAGCATAACGTGTGCTCACTACTTTTGCACCCAGGACCCTCCACTTGGATGGTTCCTCCTCCAGATATTCACAGGGCTCCCCCCTTCCCTTCACTCAGATGTCTGCTGCCTTCTCAGAAAGGCCTTTCTTAGCACCTAAGTAAAAATAGTTGCCCTCCCATCCCCCACTCCAACCCCAAACCCCAGCCCCTTGCTGGCTCAGTTTTTCTTTCCAGCACTTCTTATTTTGTCTTTCTATCTATCAAATATCACTTTATTTTCTTTTCATCTGGAGTAATCCCTTCCCCCCATCCCCCACGTTTTTGTTGTAACGTGAATTTTTTTTCCTCCTTCAAAGTCCACTTCTTTTCTCTATAGCTTCCGGAGAAATTAAAACAGCTTACTAAACCTCTTCTAATGGTGGGGGGAGGGTTTTTTTTAAATGGACTTTATTTTTCCAGAGCAGTTTTAGGTTCCCAGTAAAACTGAGCAGAGTACAGACAGTTCCCGTATGCCCTCTACTCTCACATGACACACAGCGTCCCCCACTATCACCATCCAGAGCGGAATGTGTGTTACAAACCGTAAACCTACACTGACACATAATTATCATCCAAAATCCATAGCTTACTGTTATGATTCACTCTCGGCGTTGTGTACTCTATGCATTTGGACAAATGTATAATTACAGGAATCCATTATTACAGGAGCATAAAGGTATTTTCACTGCCCTTAAAATCCTCTGGGCTCTGCTTATTCATCTCTCCTTGTTCGCTAACCCTGGCAAACACTGATCTTTTTATCATCTCCATAGTTTTGCCTTTTCTAGAAAGTCACACAGTATGTAGACTTCAGAGTGGCTTCTTTCACTTCAGTTCAGTTCAGTTCAGTCGCTCTGTCGTGTCCGACTTTTTGCAACCCCATGAACTGCAGCACGCCAGGCCTCCCTGTCCATCACCAACTCCAGGAGTTCACTCAGACTCACATCCATTGAGTCAGTGACGCCATCCAGCCATCTCATCCTCGGTTGTCCCCTTCTCCTCCTGCCCCCAACCCCTCCCAGCATCAGAGTCTTTTCCAATGAGTCAACTCTTCTCATGAGGTGGCCATAGTACATATGCATTTAAGGCTACTCCAAGTCTTTTCCTTCATAGCTAATTCTTTTTAGTGCTGAATAATATTCCACTGTCTGTACCACAGATAATTTATCCATTTACCTACTGAAGGACACAGTGGTTGTGTTAGGGGAAGCACACTGACTGAAACTGCCCACCCTGGCNTCTTTCACTTCAGTTCAGTTCAGTTCAGTCGCTCTGTCGTGTCCGACTTTTTGCAACCCCATGAACTGCAGCACGCCAGGCCTCCCTGTCCATCACCAACTCCAGGAGTTCACTCAGACTCACATCCATTGAGTCAGTGACGCCATCCAGCCATCTCATCCTCGGTTGTCCCCTTCTCCTCCTGCCCCCAACCCCTCCCAGCATCAGAGTCTTTTCCAATGAGTCAACTCTTCTCATGAGGTGGCCATAGTACATATGCATTTAAGGCTACTCCAAGTCTTTTCCTTCATAGCTAATTCTTTTTAGTGCTGAATAATATTCCACTGTCTGTACCACAGATAATTTATCCATTTACCTACTGAAGGACACAGTGGTTGTGTTAGGGGAAGCACACTGACTGAAACTGCCCACCCTGGCCAGGCACCATAGTAACCATCTGCATGAGCTGTTTTATGACAGGAGGTCCTGGTAAGGAATACAGAACTAATAAGCCACCACCAACTGGAAGAGTTTGGGAAAGGTCGAAAGGAGACATCGCATGTCCGTCCACTTCCCAGAATCCCTCTCGCTAGCATCCATCTTGGCTGAGCGATGGGTGCACCACCAGGAAAGACTCTGAATTAGAATGATTGGCCAAAGACCACCCGGAAACTAATCCCATCACCGTAAAGCACGAGACTCTGAGCCACGCGGCAGAGCAGTTCTCCTGGGTTCCCTTATCCTACTGCTCTCCACCCGGGTGCCCTTTCCCAATAAAATCTCTTGCTTTGTCAGCATGTGTCTCCTCAGACAATTCTTTTCTGAGTGTTAGACAAGAGCCCAGTTTCTGGCCCTGGAAAGGGTCCTCTTTCCTGCAACAGTTGCTTCCACATTTCAGCAATTTTGAACAAAGCTGCTACAAACATCCACATGCAGGCTTTTAAGAAGATCGATGTTTTCAGCTCCTTTGGTATTGTACGGGAAGAGTATGTTTAGTTTTATCAGAAATTGCCAACTGTCCCTGTTTATTTTTGTCTATTTATTATTTACCTCCCCAACTAGAATACAAGCACCATGAAGGCAAGGACTTTGTCTAATGCTTAAAATTTGCTGTTGCTCTTCAGTCGCTCAGTCATGTCTCTTTGCGACCCCATGTACTGCAGCACGCCAGGCTTCCCTGTCCTTTACCATCTCCCAGAACTTGTTCAAATTCATTCCCATTGAGTCGATGCCATCCAAACATCTCATCCTCTTAGAATAGTGTCTGGCATATAACAGGTGCTCCATAAAACTGGTAGAAATCAATGAATGAATACATGAATCACAGGCAGTCCACGAGCTTAAGGTATCTTGTTACTTCTCAGCAGCAGGATTTGTGAATCTTGGTTTTCACTCTCCTCCATCATGCCCTGCTTCCTGTTACTCCTAGGCAATTCCTCCCCCATCTACTCAACCCAGCTTTTCCCCGACAGCTTCTACTAACTCGTCACCCTGGCTTACTCAGAGCTCCCCTCATGCTCCTACCACCTCCTCCTGTTCATCTGTCCAACTTCTACTCCGTCTGCTGATCTCCAACTCTCCCTGACCTACCAGCTGAAATCCCAGGGGCAGAGAGTCTGACCGGGTCAGCCCATTCCCCATTTAAACAGACATTTGTGGTCTTTGACTATGGTCTGGGTTTTTCAACCCTGCTGACTCAATCAACCATGGCCACAGGCACAGAGCCAAGCAGCCAAGACGAAGAGCACTGTTCTCTCATGCAGCAGAACCACATGGAGGCAGAAGCACTTTAATGGCCCGTTGACCAGAGCCTGGGCTCCTGGATGATAGGTCCTGACCCTTTAGAGAGACACTGCAGGCTTCTGAGAGGAGCAGAATTGATGGACCAGATCTGGTTTCAGAAGATGATTTTGGCTGTCCCACAAATGAGACAGTTGGTGGCTGAAGAGGGTGACACATGCGAGACAAGTTGGACAGCCGTAGCCAAGGTCAGCAGGTGAGGCCTCAAACCAAGCCAGTGCCATGAAAGCGATGGGCAGGGGAAGCAGGAGTGAGTGAGTCTTGAACCCGAAGCTGACCATCAGGCACGAGGCTGGGTCTAGACACCCGGAAGTCATAAAGGCACTAGTTACAACTGTAAGGTGGATAGCTGGCAAGAGAGAAGAAGCCAAGATGGATATTTGGGGGAAATCTCTTAGATATAAGGGCTTCCCTTGTGGCTTAGCTGGTATAGAGTCCACCTGCAAAGCTGGAGACCTGGGCTTGACCCCTGGGTTGGGAAGATACCCTGGAGAAGGGAAAGGCTACCCACTCCAGTATTCTGGCCTGGAGAATTCCGTGGACTGCATAGTCCATGGGATTGCAAAGAGTTTGACACGACTGAGCGGCTTTCAATTCAATTCAATTCAATTCTTGGATATAAAGAACACATCAAAGCAGANCCCTGGAGAAGGGAAAGGCTACCCACTCCAGTATTCTGGCCTGGAGAATTCCGTGGACTGCATAGTCCATGGGATTGCAAAGAGTTTGACACGACTGAGCGGCTTTCAATTCAATTCAATTCAATTCTTGGATATAAAGAACACATCAAAGCAGAAAAACTTGACAAGTGATATAAATTGGAAATATTTATACAGACAGGTAGGGACTGAGAGAGCCACAGAGCTCAAGAAAAACAGGGAAGCATTTCCCCAGCTTCCTCTCATATTTTCAAAAGAACAAGTCTAGAGGGTCCTGTGTTAGATCTCACTCCTTTCCAAAGCCCAGGCTTCTAGTCTGACTGTTTTCCGGCAGAAGGTGATGCTACTTCTTGGGAATCCACAACAGTCTAAAAATACAGCAGCCGGGCTGCAGCGCCACAATTAGTAGAGCTGCTGTCCCAGGAAACCCTCGTCACATTTTGCTCAGATCAGAGAGCGGATTAACTTTGATGTCTGTCTGAACTCCGTGCGAGACACCACTGGTGGTCTGCTTCCTGCAAGCATTCAATCTTCACATGCAAGGCAAGAAGGAGGAAGTGCCGCACAGGAGCCCAAACCAACTTTTTTTTTCTCTCGGTGACTGAGATGAAAATAGGCACCCTAGGACTCCTGACATATTTGATTTGCATCCCATCTCCCTTCATCCCTTGAGCTCTTTCCCCCTTTGTGTGAATACCTTCCCAGACCCGAACCTCCTTTGGCATTCACAAACATTAGCACAGCTATGAAGCTCCAAGCTCCCTTTATCTCTGCTGTGTGTTGGAGGTAATTGTGGGCATTTCTTTATCTATTAGGGCTCCTAGTGGCTTGCAACTGAAACTGACTCTGACTAACTGAAATCCAAAGGGAGTTTACTGGAAGCATATAGGGTGACCTGTAGAATACAACAAACAATTGAGAATCAGGCTGCAAGATGGGACAACGAGGCAAGTGCACACCTAGGACCCCAGGCAAGTGGGAGATATGCCATAATCCTACCAGAAAATTAGCAATGGAAGAAATCACTGCAACAGTGCTGTCTGTCCTTGTATCATCATCCTCATGATTCTTATTTCTAGGAGAAAAAGAACAACTGGGCCTGGTTGGAGCAACCCATACTCAGACAACATGAGCTCACTAACTTTGCAAGTCAGTGTAGAGGGGTGGTAAGGGCCAGTCTCTGCAGCCAGACGGCATGGATTTATATCCAGGATCTGCCACTTACTAGCCATGTGACCTTGAGCTAGTCCTTTTTCCATTGCTCCAGATTCGGCCCCTGCAGTGGGGATACCTAGCTATGGGGGTTGGTAAGTACTGATGGTGTAAACCTGTCAGTGACTGGCACAGGGGAAGTGTTCTACAGCCTTGGTGTCAGTACGGCTAGGAATGCACAGGGCCCCTGGATTTACAGTCCAACCAAGAATGCCAAGATGAAAGGTCATCCTCAAAAAAGAACCAGGAGGTATCATTAGGAAAGGCTTTCAGAGCCAACACCTCTGCCAGACTGTAGCCACCACAAGGACAACAGATTCTTCTCTCAATTCACTGTTGCATCCACCAGCACCTGGCTCGGTGAACCTCAGTCAGATACTCAAATACTGATCTGATGCTTCCTTTTTGTGTTCCTGGTCAACCAGCACAGGGCTTTGCCTGGAGTAGGCTCAAAATAAGTATTTGCTGATTGAATCTGTAAATCAATGGGATTCTCAGAAGGGGGAAGAACTTTGGGATCAGAGTTGTATCTGGTAGGAGTTAGTGGCAGGCAAGTGACAATATAATGATGCTAATATATCATTTATCTTGTCATTTGTACATGTCAATCTGTACGTGACATTTGTATAGATTATAGGCTGGCTGTTCACCAGGCTGATACCTCCAGTTCAACAAGAGGGGGCAGTGGAACCACCAGTTACTTGCCACACTGCCTTGGGGAGGGGGGTGGCTCATCTGTCCCATGTTGGTCCTGTTCTTGCCTTGGAGGCGCCACTGGTACCTCACAAGGACATCCTGGCACCCTCTGCACTGGCTTTAACACACTCCGTGGATAGGACTCAGTCAGCCATCTGCCAAGTCTGCTCACAAAGACAGTAGGATGTCATAGAAGAGCCTATCCGATTAGGAATCCTGAGAGTTCAGCCCTGGCCCTGGCTCAGCCAATGGTGTGAGGTCTCTGGTTCTCGGTGTTCTGATCTAAATAATAGGGTAATCCTTGATTTGGAGCTTGTGGAGGTGTTGAGCAAATGAAATCACACCCATGGTGATTTCATCTGGAACTCCTTCTGTTTTAAAAGACAGAAGCCAACTCAAACTGGCTTCAGTGAAGAGGGGACTTTACTGGCTCATGTTACTGAGAAATCTGTTTGGGGGCACAATTTGGCTTCAGGTGCTCAAATGTAGTGTCAGCATCTGATTTCTCCCCAACTCTCAGCTCTTCTGCTGAACGCTCTACTGTCCTCATTCTCAGTCTCCAAACGGTGGTCCCTAGCAGTTCCAGGGTCTCACGCCTTCAAGTTCAAATCCAGCCTCCCAGCAGCTGGGATAGACTATGGTTGGCTCTTTGTGAGTCATTTGGCTGGGAAGATGCAGCCACATTGGACAATCAGACCTGAGTCCAGTGCCAATCAATCCCTGTGATGAGTAAGAGAGCTTGGTCAGGCTTGGCTGTATGGTTAACATTCAGAGCTGGAAAAGAGTAAGGGTTGGGGTTAGGGGGAGAAGGTCGAGTTTACCTCACAGATTGAGAATGGGAGAAGAGTGGTCTGCCAAAAGATATTTGGGGTACTATTAACAGAAAGAGAAGTGAATGCTGGGAGGCTAAAATGTGCACTATAACTGGGATTTTTTGTTGTTGTTGTTCATTGGGTCTTCTTTGCTGCCTGCAGACTTTCTCTAGTTGCAGCAAGCAGGGGGCTACTCTTCACTGTGGTGCACTGGCTTGTCATTGTGCTGGTTTCTCTTGTTGCAGAACACAAACTCTACAGCGTGGGTTTCAGTAGCCGGGGTGCACAGGCATCGTTGCTCTGCAGCATGTGGGATCTCCCAGGACCAGGGATCAAACCTGTGTCCCCTGCACTGGCAGGCAGATTCTTAACCACTGGAC
Source organism: Neotragus moschatus (assembly GCA_006410615.1). Lineage (NCBI taxonomy): Eukaryota > Metazoa > Chordata > Mammalia > Artiodactyla > Bovidae > Neotragus > Neotragus moschatus. The sequence continues at coordinate 2,165,776 of SJYA01001089.1, forward strand.
CACCAAGGAAGTCCTATACCTGGGACTTTTATATCACGTGATATAAAGCATGCATTGCAGCTTCCCTCTTCGCCATGAAGTCTTCTGTCTTCACCCTAAAAAGCTCCTGCAAGCGCCCGAGGACCAGCTGTCTCACCCTACAGTCATCTGTCTTCCTGCTCTGAACTCCTATAGCCCACACGACCTTATCACTCACCAGCAACAGGCAGAGTTGAGTCATCAGTTATCTTGTTATGTATATGTCCTTTCTCTTCATCCACTTGGCAGGATCCTAGAGAACAAAGGTCACATCTTATTCATTCTTGTGCCTCCCAAAGCACTTTGCCTGATGCTCGGGGCATAGTAGACTGTCCATAAACCTGCTGACAGATCAAACACGTAATTTACATGCTTCTGGAAGTATGGAAGTAAATAGTAGCTTGCTGTTGCTGCTGCTAAGTCACTTCAGTCATGTCCGACTCTGTGCGACCCCATAGACGGCAGCCCACCAGGCTCCCCCGTCCCTGGGATTCTCCAGGCAAGACCACTGGAGTGGGTTGCCATTTCCTTCAATGCATGAAAGTGAAAAGTGAAAGTGAAATCGCTCAGTAGTGTCTGACTCCTAGCGACCCCATGGACTGCAGCCTACCAGGCTCCTCTGCCCATGGGATTTTCCAGGCAAGAGTACTAGAGTGGGGTGAATAGTAGCTTGATTCAACTACAAAACTACCAAAACAGAGGAAACCTGTGCCCTCTACATCATTTCTGAAGGACTGCAGATAATTTCCTGAACTAATAATGATGCTGGGGTCAAGATTTGCTGGATCTTCTTTGCTCCACAGCCCCCAGTAGCTGGTATCATTCTTTTTTAAAATAAAGGATTGAGTGAAGGCCCAAAGAATCTTAGTCTCAGCTGCCAGTACCCCTGGGTGGGTCCTGTGCCAGTAGAGCAGACATAGAAGCCTGGAGGATGGCAATCATAGGAAGAGGAAGCAGATGTCTGTCCTGAGTGGCTCCCACCTCAGGCAACAAGGCAGAGCCCCAAGGTCCCTTCAGTGGGACTGGCTGCTGGCTCCCTGCCCTGTGCTGATCTCTATTCACTCTCTATCCTCATCCATAACCCTGACATCCAGCAAGGGGAAAGAGAGAGGAGGACATGGAAAATCAGTCGGAAAAAATCTGCTTGTAGCTTGGATGTTGAAATAACATTCCTCCCGGGTTAATCTTGGTTCTGAAGCTCCTGTCGCTCCGATTTCAGAATCCCTTGCAGGCCTTCTTGGCCAGGCATTTTGCACTTTTGTCTCTAATCCCCTCAAATCGCCCTTTAGGCCAAGTGACTTGTCCAAATCCGCGCAGCCAAGCCAAGATTCCCTCACCTGTAAAAGATATGGAGAAGGAAACGGCTATCCACTCTAGTATTCTTGTCTGGAGAATCCCATGGACAGAGGAACCTGGCAGGTTACAGTCCACAGGGTCGCACGGAGTCAGACACGACTTAAGTGACTTAGTAAAAGATATGAGGATTAAATCAACGAGCTATAGAGATCAGTGTGGGGGTTTCCTGGTAGCTCAGAGGTTAAAGCGTCTGTCTCCAATGCGGGAAACCCGGGTTCGATCCCTGGGTCGGGAAGACCCCCTGGAGAAGGAAATGGTAACCCACTCCAGTATTCTTCCCTGGAGAATCTCATGGACGGAGAAGCCTGGTAAGCCTAGTAGGCTACAGTCCACGGGGTCGCAGAGAGTCGGACACGACTGAGCGACTTCACTTCACTTCATCTCCTAGTGTAGTCAGGAAAATCAAATGAGTTGCGGGGAAAGAACCAAGAAACGTGGTTAGTAAAGGAAGGAGTGGTAAACGAGCTCAGAAGAGCGGTGGGTGGGGCAGCTGAGAGGAAAAACTAGGCTGGGCGGGTAGCGACTTTCGTAAAGGAGGGAGTGGTAGACGAGCACAAAAGAGGTGGGGCAAGAAGAGCGGTGGGTGGGGCAGCTGAGAGAAAAACTAGGCTGGGCGGGTAGCGACGGGGGAAGGGACTGGGAACCGAGAGCAATGAGCAATTAAATCTCCACTCTTAGCGGCGGGCTCTCGCTGGGCGCTAAGCGATGCCGGGACAACCAGGGAGGCGCTGCGCCGGGCCTGAGGCCCCGCCCAACCTCCCCTAGCCCCACCCACCCCTGGGCCCCGCCTCTGGTCCCACCCCTGCTCCCACCTCGCTCTGCCTCGGCCCAGCCCCAATTTCTAGCCCCGCCCCCAAGGCCCGGAAGCGAAAGCTGTTCCTCCTCTTCCGAGCAGGGTCACGGCCCAGCCGGCGGGAGCCGGGTTTGGAGAGTCCCGGGCTCTAGGAGAACCCCGGTAGCCCCGACTGGAGCCATGTCCCGGAACCTGCGCACTGCTCTCATTTTCGGTGGCTTCATCTCACTGATCGGCGCCGCCTTCTACCCCATCTACTTCCGGCCCTTAATGCGGCTGGAGGAGTACAGTGAGTGACCTCTGACCCCACTTGGCCGACTGGCCCTCGTAACTCCCCCTGCTTTTCCCTCATCATCCCCACGTGGGGCCATGGACAGAGGTTGGTTCCGCGAGACCCGGGTTCCACTCAGGCTGTGTGCGCAGACCTTCACCATCCTCAGTAGTAGTTTTCTGTGTGTGTGTGTGCGCGTCCCTGCGTGCTGGCTCGCTCAGTCGTGTCCAGTTCTTTGCTATCCCATGGACTTTAGCCCGTCAGGCCACCCTGACCATGGAATTTTCCAAGCAAGAATATTGGAGTGGGTTACCATTTCCTACTGGGATTTTCCCAGTCCAGGGATTGAACTTGCGTCTCTTTTGTCTGTATAACATCTTTATACATCTTTATCTGCCTGGCATCTGGTGAGACTCAAAGGTGGTAATAAAAGCAGTTGACATAGTAGGTCAACACTGAATCCTAGTTCATACTGGTATTGACTGAAGTGATGTGAAGTCGCTCAGTCGTGTCCGACTCTGCGACCCCGTGCACTGTAGCCTACCAGACTTCTCCGTCCATGGGATTCTCCAGGGAAGAATACTGGAGTGGGTTACCATTTCTTTCTCCAGGGGATCTTCCCGACCCAGGGATCGAATCCGGGTCTCCCGCATTGGAGGCAGACGCTTTAACCTCTGAGCCACCAGGAGGCTTTTTAATGTGTCTTCATTAAGCACGTTGCCAAGATCTCCTGGAGAAGGAAATGGCAACCTGCTTCATTATTTGTCTTGAGAATCCCAGGTACAGAAGGGTCTGGGGAGCCCCAGTCCATGAGGTCACAAAGAGTCGGACACGACTGAGCAACTAATACTGGATCACTTAATTTATACAACCTCATTTTGAGGCAGGTTATTATTAAGTGTTTTATGGATGGGAAGTCTCAGAGAGATTGTATTACATGCCCAGGGACACACAGCTAGTAAGTGGCAAGACTAATATTCCAACTTCTGACTTCATTTCAGGGCCTTCTTCCACACCCTGAAGCTGGTAATGGTGATGTGGGGAGAGATGCCCCTCATTATCCTGAGCTTGAAGGTTTTTTTATGGCACTTCATTTCCACTGCCAAAGATGTCATTGAACGGACATGTTTCGAACCTGAACTGTTAACCTGAATTTTTGAGTTTTTCCTCTCCTTTCTCCTCAAATCTTTTTTTTTTTTTCACATTCTGCTGTCTTCCTTGTTTTAAGCTGGCTGCTCACATGACAATGGCGAATATCCTGGGAGTAATTTTCTTCCTTAATCATTCAAGTCCTATCATTCTAAAAGCCAAACTGTCCTTCCTTGAGACTATACCTCAGCAAGGATTAGCACTTTGATACATCTGAAACCATCTGTCAGAGAGAAAATATCAGGCATTAGAGGCTCATTTTGTTCTCCAGGAAACCTGAATCATCCTGAAGATGGAAGAGGGCCAGCCCTGCCCTTTGAGAATATTAGCGGAGGCTGAAAGCTTGGCGATCTAAAGCCGAAAGCTCCGTGTAAATGCTCTGCCCATTACAAATGCTACAACATTTGGTTTCTGAGACAGAGCGTTTTAAGCACACACACAGATTTCCTTGCAGCTTCTTTTTTATCACCCGGGATTGAAATGGTCTCTACATTCTGCCTTCCAGCCTGTCTCTGTGCGCCCATGTGTGGGGTAAATAAAAATGGGGTTGAGTGAGGCCTTGCATAATCTGTGTTATCCCTCCTTACAGAATCCTTGCTTCATTCTTTTTTATGATAGCCTCTAGAGTTGAACTTGAGTCAAGAGTGTCTGCTTTGGATCCCCCTAGCAAAGTTTCAGTCTAGGAAGACTAGAGCAGTGGTTTTTCAACTAGGAGTGATTCTTGACTCCCAGGGATATTTGGTTTTCTATGGAGACATTTTTGCTTGTCACAAAATGGGTTGCCATGGGGTAGGATGAGGTGGGTGAGTGTGCCACTGGCACCTAGCACATAGAGGCCAGACTCCTAAAGTTCGTGCAACATGTACGACACCCTCCCATAAAGAATTACCCAGCCCAACATGTGAATGGTGCCGAGATTGAGAAACCTGCCTCTGGTTCAGGGTGTGAATTTGTGCTGTGTCTCCCAACAACAGTCTTACAGGTCCATGGACTATGGTTATCTGAGTCACTTTAAGACAGACAAATTAGGCTTTTTAAGTGGACACTGAGTGTGTGGCTACAATATCAGCATTTTTAAATGTGTAAGGCAGTCAACACCTGCCCAGGTTTCTGGTTCAATTTTAATTAATTTGGACACTCTTAGCTGAGTTATAACTGAGTCCTTAAACAAGTAAATGATACTGTATAGCTAATATGTACTGAAAATGGATTATATGTCTGACACTCTTCCAAGCATCTTTTATACATTAACCCATTTGGTGCAAATAGCAACCTTTTATGGTAGTTGCTATGTGATCATCATCCCCATTTTATACATGGACAGGCTGGGGTATAAAACAGTTAACTTGTATAAGAACCCACAACCAATGAGTCCCAGATTTGAACCAGTGGTGTTCACTGTTATATCAGGGCACCATACTGCCTCTCTAAGAGGGTAGAGGGAGAAAGTCAGATGAGGGTCTAAGTCTCTTCTTAGAAGAGGATCTTAAGATGAGCTACTTAACCTCTCTGAGCCTGGCCTGTTTCCTCATCTGTAACAGTGAAATTGCAGGACTGACTTTACATGTTTTGGAGTGAATTAAATGAGATAAAAGGTGTAGAAATACTGATTTTTTATTTTTGTTTTGGTTGCTCAGTTGTGTCCAACTCTTTGCAACCCATGAACTGTAGCCCGCCAGGCTCCTCTGTCCATGGAATTTTCCAGGCAAGAATACTGGAGTGGGTTTCCGTTTTCTTCTCCAGGGGATATTCCTGACCCAGGAATCAAAACTGTGTCTCCTGCATTCACAGATGGATTCTTTGCCGCTTAGCCACCAGGGAAGCTCATATTTTTACGTTAGGAATCCTGTAAAACCATTTCAAAAATAAGGAGCTCCAGGGACAGGGAAGTGAGACAAGGAGATTTAAGCAGACTCTCAGGCCCAGGTGAGGCGTTCGTGACCAGGTCATGGAGATGCATTGTGAGGATGGAGCTTCGATTCATTTCAGCACATTCAGTTAGCATTTATTTAGCCTTCTATCTATTTCTTAAAAACCTGTGTTTTAACAGCAGTGTGCCTGGCACTGTTAGGTGCTGGATATATGTGGCAGGACAAGTCAGAGCTCTCCTCTCTTGTCACTGCCCCACCCCTGTCCAGCCCCTCTCTTGCCACCCACGCCCTGTGCTCTGAGTTGGTCTCCCTGCCCCACCAGCACCACAACCACCCCGTTCTCTACCCTGCAGCCACCCTTGTCTTTCTGGTTACGCTGTCGTTGCTTATCTACCTTCTTCGCATTTGTGGTCAAAAAATTCAGACCATGTGATTTTGATTCTTTGATGCTGGTCAAGATTTGCTTTGTGACTTGGTACAGGTCAGTTTTTGTGAATGTTCTCTGTATGTTTGGAATGAGGTGTGTTCTTTTCTTTGGGGGTACAGAGTTCTGTGTATGATGGTTCCCAATCATTCTTAATTCTATTACTTATATGTCTTGAGGCCATATTAGTTGTTGCTCACAATCTAGAATGTTCTGAAGAATTTTTTTTCTTCAATTATTGTTATGTAAGAGTCCTCTTTATCCCCTAACATTCCTCCCCAATTCTGTTTTATCTAATATCATCATAGTTACCAGCTTTCTTTGGGTTAGTGTTTTCCTGATATATATATTCTCTTACATTTAGCATTTATTTAAGTTTTATAAGCATTTACTTTAAGCATTTACTTCAGTCTTATAAGCAACCCAAACAGATTTTTTTAAAAAATCCAATCTGATAATCTTTAAAATGTTGGATTATTTTCCCTATCTTATGTTTTGTATTTAATCTTGTTTCTACTTTTTTTTTTCTCTCTCTCCTTTTCTGCTTCAAGGCTTCTTTATTTAATTTGCTTTCCCTCTACTAGTTTGAAAGTTTTACACTCTGATTTTCTTTTGTTTTGACAAAACAGAGCTAGTCAGTATCTTTACCTCCTATGAAATAAACAAAGACCTTAGAAGGCCTTAGGTCTTGTCCCACACTCCCCACCCCTCCTGCCTTGTGTTTCTTGC
>SJYA01001089.1:2172486-2272674 GCA_006410615.1 Neotragus moschatus
GACCATTTAGGACAATCAGCATTTTGTGCAATCACTGATTGTTTCTCTAGACCACTTAGAACCATCGGCGTTTTACACAGTCACACTGATTGTCTCTCTTGACCCACATTCTTTATTCACTGATCCGTCTGTCTCACACCTTTCTAGTTTCAGTTTTCTTCATTCTGAAATACATCTTTGTGTTCTTTTGGTGAGAATTTGTAACTGGGAAAATACATGCGTGTGTGTCAGAAAATGTACAGAACTCCAGGTTTTCCACTGTGCCTGTTGAAAAGCCTATTGTTGTGCCATTTGCTTTTGGAATTTGATCATCTCACTTGCTTATTTTTAAACTCTTGAATAACCCTCTGCTGTCCTCAGAGTCCAGCTGGTGGAAAAATCACTGAAATGTTTTCATCAGGAGAGCAAGGTGATCAGATTCATCCTTTCCAGGCATCTCTGACTGTATCTGACTGAGGGGCCGGAAGGGCCAAGGTTGAAGGTAAGAAGGCCAAGACCCAGGCAGGCTGTGCTTCCTGTGACTTCAGGAGAAATGATGGTAGCCTGCACCAGAGTGCCGGTGGTTATGGGACTGGGCAGAAGGACCGAGTTCAGGAACCAGGTTTAGGAAATAAATCCTCTACAGGGATTTGTGACTGATTAGCTCAAGGGCAAGCAAGGGAGAGGAAGGAGACTGGCCCCTAGCTTTCTGGCTCCAGCAGTTGAAGAGATGTGGTGCTAGGCTTTAAGGAATACCTGAAGCCTGTTTGGGGGTTGAAGGGACAGGCTGGTTCAGTTTGGGATGTATTGAGTGTTAGGTACCTGGATGTGCTCTGGAGGTTTCCCCGGGTGGTGGGATGTGCCAGTCTGGAGCCGAGCCTCAGGATCTGAGCTGGTGCTAGAGGTGGCCCATCCTGAGCGTCAGATGGGAAGCGGAGTCGCTGCAGCAGGTGCGGCTCCAGGCAGCGTTCCGAGATTGCAGGCGACAGGCTGGTCCAGGACGGAATGCAGATGAGCACTGGTGCCTGAAGGTTTGAAGAGCAAGGGGTCAGAGGAGGAGGGGCCTTCTAAGGAGGCTGACAGGGAGTGGCCAGAATGAGGGCACTGAAACCGGAAGAGGCTGCAGTCATAAGCCCCGGGAAGATAGCTCTTCGTGGCAGAGGGTGTGATCAGCAGGGCTCGGCTGCTTAGAGACAGTAAGGAAGAGAAAAACTGAAAATGTCCATTGGATTTAGCAAAAAGAAGGTGAAGCTCAGTGGCTATTTTGTTAAGAGTGCTTTCAGTGGTTTGACAGTGGGCAGAAGGCAGATTGCAGTGGATGAAGAGTAAATAATATATTAGGTTGACTATATAAAGACGTTGGGCTATCTGAAGAGGAGAATGAGGAATTGTATTTGCAGCTGGTCGAGGGGGCTAGGGGAGCGGTGGTTCTGTTTTGTCTGGGAGCATTGGGGAGCCAAGAGGGTCTCTGGATAAAGAAGGCTGCTGGAGGAGGTGGGGGATTCTCGATGTCAGCCGGAGGAGGAGCCTTGGACCCAAGGCGGGACACTTCTTCCACCAGCTGAGGAGGAAGGACGGGCATGGATACAGCTAGACGGCGGTGTGACTTTGGGAGGTTGTAGATCCTTCCTGGTCACCTCGGCTTCTGTTCTCTTTGTGACTCAGGAGGTTAGGTGACTACATGTGAGAAGCACGACCCCCAGGCAGACTGTCCCTGGTCCGGACGCTTCCTCCTCGGGCTTGGTGGTCTACCTCCACCAGCACTCCTGGCTTTGCTCTTTTGTTCCTGCCTTTCATCCACTCCTTCTTAGCCTCTCTTGTTGAGTCTTTTTCTTCTGAGCTTCCTTCATACCTCTGTAATCCCCAGAATTCTAGGCAGACCAAGGAGAAGCCCACAGTCCTTAGAAGGCTTGGGCAGCACCCAGTCCTTGACAAGGAGAGCGAGAGGCTGGCAAGGAGCCCAGGTCATGTAGGGCCCAAGAGCCGAGTCACTGCAGGACCTTTCAGCTGGGCCAGCTTGACTGATGCTGGCTGGCCTGGATAGAGGGTAGGTAGGTTCCTGGGCCCCTTGTGAAATAAGCCTCAAGGCAGTAGAAAAAAGGCAGAAGGCCCCTTATGTAAAATAAAGCCAAGATCTTCTGTGATTTAAAAGCGGACAGGCCACTGTTGCAAGACTGCCATCTTGAATTTCAGCTTGACATTCAGTGTGATCTTCAGCTTTTTCACTAACTCAGCCAGACTTTACCAAGTGTTAGGTAGCATACAAAGTCAGTTCTACTCCTGATACCTGATACTGAAATGAGCCCTGGGGAGATGGCAGTTGTCAGTCCGAAACCAGAGTATTCAGTTAGTTATGCAGTCCTTCTGCAGGGGAGTCCCGAAGTTACTTTTTAGCTTTCAGCCTGTCGGCCCAACGTGGTTTGTGGAAAGAGCCCGTGTTTAGGGAAGCGTGCAAGTGATACAGCTTGAAGCCTGATTGCCTTTTGTCTTAGAACCAGTCGGGGATCCTGAATGTAGCCTTTTAAAAATAACAGCATTTCAAGGCAACCTATGAAATGAGACAAAATAAGATCATTTCCTGTAATCCTGTACATTTTTAACTAACTTTAGTTAGGTGTGGAGAAGCATAAAGCCATAGGGTTTTGCCAGGAAACTTGTGCTCTTTCAGCCCCCACGTTTAGGTGACTTGTTCAGGGTCACTTAGCACATTCATTCAGAGAAGGCAATGACACCCCACTCTGGTACTCTTGCCTGGAAAATCCCATGGACGGAAGAGCCTGGTGGGCTGTAGTCCATGGGGTCGCTAACAGTCGGACACGACAGAGCGACTTCACTTTCACTTTTCACTTGCATGCATTGGAGAAGGAAATGTCAACCCACTCCAGTGTTCTTGCCTGGAGAATCCCAGGGATAGGGGAGCCTGGTGGGCTGCTGTCTATGGGGTTGCACAGAGTCGGACACGACTGAAGCGACTTAGCAGCAGCAACAGCACATTCATTGCTGGGTAAATACTAGACCCGAGCTCCCCAGCCTTGTCTGCTGCTTAATGAAGCCCAGTTTCATCTGCATTTAGGACAGAGGGGTGTCTCCCAGCAAAGCCAAGGTGGAAGAACCATGACCCCTCAACTTTTCCTATCCTGTGCCCCCATCCACAGTGGGTGATAGTTGGAGCAGGCCTGTGAGAAGTCACTTGATGAGGAATACCTCTTACCTTAAAAGGGCGTTTTCCCTATTCCACAGCAAGTGCTCAGAATGTGCTTTTTATTCCTTTCACCTTGAGTAAAATGAATTGCACAAAAGTCTTTTTTTCTAACAGGCCTTACAAAGCTGCCTGGATTTCATCACACACCCTGGTGAGAAACAGAGGTGTTCCCAGCATTGGGAGGAGCCCGTGCTTCTGGTAGCCCTTTGGTGCCCTCAGCCACTGGCTCACACTCCCTCCCATGGCACACACATCCAGCCTGGGTCACCCTGCAGACTGCCGCAAAGTGGGAGCACTAGAAAAGTACTTTTTCATTTTATATTTGCTATTTTTAAAAGAGACTTTGAATTAATCATCATGAAATAGTGTTATTGGACTTCCTTATACTTGTTTTGCAGTTGTGTTTTTTTGTTGTTAAAAAAATGCAACTGACAGAGAAAATCTAAGAATAATAGAATGAATCCCTTTATGTCCTTCATCTAGATTTACCAGTTGCTAACATTTTGCCACATTTGCTTTCTCTCCCAAGGTGTATGTGACATGTCTGTACACACATATATACATAGAAATAACGTGTATGTTCACAGATTATACACATATTGCTGTTAGTATTACTTTGCTGAACCATTTGAGAGTTAGGTAGCAGGCCTTGCGAGCTTTGATACCTAAAACATCAGCATGTATTTCCTGAGCACAGGGACATTCTCTTACATAATCACAGTTATCCAATCCAGGAAATTTAATATTGACACAATGCTTTTATGTAATATACACTCCATATTCAGGTGCTGAAATCTGGCCAGTTGCCTCAGGTGGTGAGTTGCTTGTATTTTAACTGATTCCTTGGCAGGAGGAGATGGAAAGGGTGTTTTTGAGGTGGTGGTCTCACCGCAGAGGGTCCCGAGATGAGATTCTGCACCTGCTTTTAGGTTTTTGTCTGCTAGTGCTGCCCAAGAATACTGGCCCTAACAAGACCGCTGGGGAGCTGGTGCGTGGGTGTGCGACATTCATGTGCTGCCAACATGAAAAAGTAATAAGTCACACAGACTTAACAGTATGGACATTTAGTATAAGGATGGGTTTAAAACTTTAAAAAGTCTTAAACTTTAAAACTTAAAAAAGTCTTAAAAAGATGGGTTCAAGACTCTTTTGCTACCATACAAAAATGAGCCCATCTGCGTGTATTACTAAGTTTTGATTAAAACTGCAAATCAGCTCGCTGCCTCAGCACCAGGGGGCAGAGTTGGGCTTGCTGAGACACTGGAGAGGGGACTTATCTAACTGACATTGCAAAGCTCCAGTGCTGCGTATTTGCATTTTAATCATTTCACTCCTGATAGAAATATGCTTACTACCGAAAAAGTCAGTAATTAGCTTATCCTGATTTGCCCACATAGTTAAACCCCTGACTTCTGAATTGCCCTTTTCCCAAAGCCCAGAGATGTCTGCTATTTCTCTGATGACAGCAAAATAGACACCTGCTGTCAGCTTCATCAAGTCGTATTTGCTGAGTCCCGAGGGGCCAGTTTGTTTGCCTTTAAGCATATCCCACATTCACAAATAAAGTGTCTTTGTGTCATATTGTGAATTTATATAAGACTGTTTTGGTCTTCAAGGACTATGGAACATTAATGGATAAAAGAACCAGGGGGTGTAGATAGGATGCTAATACCAGTTATCACTCAGTAAGAACTAGTTCTGCAAATCAGTTTAAATTGCCCGTTCAAGCCAAAAAAAGAGGTAGTTGCATAAGGACAAGGATTATAAAGAGATTATGGTCTATTTAAAATAAATCCTCAGCCTCTTTCCAACCTCATTAGCAATTAGCAAGGAAGTGTAAAGACAGGGATTTCTTTCTCTTCTCTTGGTTCTCTCTGGCATTGTAAGAGGTGAGAACACAATTAGGCATTCTGTTGTCACCGGAAGTCAACTTCCTTTGATGCTTGGCAGACTGCCAGTTTCTTTGGCTTTGTACAACCTGCCTCTTGTAGAATATGTTCTGGTACACCAGGCTATCTGATTCTCTTAAATCTGGACATCTAGAATGCTTTCAGGCAATCAAGTGTTTTTTTAAAAACTCATCTCTTCTTCCGTAATACTGGAGAATGGACCTTTTAGGTATGAAAAATGATACCTATTTTTGTTCCTGGCACTATTGATGACAGTGTAGTATTCTACTAGTCAGCATTTTCTAAGAGCATGTTTGAGACACATCTATACTTGGAGACTTACATGGTGACAGCATGGTAGGGCTCAATCCTACAGGGATTCAACTTCTTAGGAAATAAGATCGTCTTTTGTGTTATTTTAGAAAGTCTGACACCTTAAGGCTCCATTATCACCCGCTCTAGATGGAAGACATCCTTTAGCATCTCTTGGTCCATAGGGACTTGGTTGTCATTTACCTGCTATTTCAGAGAGGCCCAGTGAAACTGTCACCATTGTCTGTAAGGGGCTTCTTTGTGCTGTATCTTCTCTGTCTCACTTAGAATTGGATGTCAAAATTCAGATGATCTCTACTGCCCAGTGTTTTAGTTGCCAAAGCAAAACGTAGCATTGATAAAACCTCAGGTCACTTAGGATTGACTTTCCGTCGTATCACCAGGGAAACAAGTTCGATGAATATTCTATTTGGCAAAGCCCTGTTTCTTTTAACTTTGTGAGAATCCAGAGGCCAGAATAAAGAAAATGGCCTAATATTAAAGAGTTAAATATGGATTTAAAAGAAACACTCTTAGCATGATTAAAACAAAGGTTTGATTACAGCACTTAATTACTATAATATACTAGTAAACATCCTTTGGCTCCAAGTCTTTCTGCTGAAAAGCCACAATTTGTTTGTGAAGATACTTAAAGTAATAAGTCTTTATTTTTACAGCCCTTGGGTTTATTTGAAACCACTTAGAAAGATGTGTCAGAGTGCTTGAAGCCCACAGACATAAAATGCCCAATTTCTCTTGGCCCTCGCCTGTTGGACATCTCCAAAGAGATCAGCTAAGCTGCTGTCACTAGAACACGCTTACTAATTGGTGCAGCACCTGCAGTCAATTAGGGAAGCTTCAATTATCCAAACCAAAGCCACCCACCCAAAGATTAATTTTCTGCTCTATTTCCTATCAAAAACATAGCATATTTAGCTCTGGGTCTAGGCCTTCAGTGGAGTACATTTTAGGCACAAACTGCATCGTTTTCTTGTTAATTGTATTTGTTCCATCCAATTCAACAGCCCTGCCCTCATCGCATCACACCCACTAGTTCTTTCAAAATTGTTCTTTTTCTGTTGTTTTTGTTGCCTTTCCAAACTGCTGATATCACCAAGAAAAGATGTTCATTGGGAGTTTTTCTTCTGAAGTATGGCTTGCTTTCTTTCCCTGAAAATATCCAGTCTTTTTGCTTGATAGGATCCAACTTCCATTACCTAAAAGCTCTGGGCAGTGGCAGCTCTGAATTTAATAGCACTCAGATATATTGTTCTCTTATTGTCCCATGTAGATACAAAGAGTTCCACTACTCTGCCCCCCACCCCCTCTCTAAAGAGTAATTTTTCTGTTGTGTTTCTCAGAGAAGGAGCAAGCCATAAATCGAGCTGGTATTGTTCAAGAAGACGTGCAGCCACCAGGTAAACTTAAAAATCAAGACAAAAATCTCTTGTGAAATACTGCATTGTTGGGGGGAGGTATGTGCTTCACAGAGAAATCTTTTTCACTTTGAGGCTAGATTGTGATTGTGTTATTATTTTTCAGCAGTTGCCATTTTAGAGGTTGCCACCCTAAGACTTCCTCTTAATATTTCACTCCGGAATAGTTTTTGCAAGTTTGCATGTTTCTGTTGAGTTTGATAAGTGGGCATAAACATGTAACAAGTGTGCAATTAACTATCAAGCATAAATAGCCGTTTTGCAGACTTATTTACCAAGCACCTATTTAAACACTACCCTCATGGGAAAATACTGTTTACTTGTGAGCTATTTTAATTAACACAGGATTCTGCTTTGTACAGAAGCTCAGAAGTTCCCTTTATGGCTGAATGGTTAGCTACTTTGAGACAATCCAACTTGGCTGAGAATGAGAGGTTTCTAGCTTATTAGCCAAAACTCTTGTGGCAACGGTCTTTTTTTAATTTATTTTTTAACTAGGCCAGATACATATCTCCCTACTGTGGGGCAGTTTCTGAGCCATTTAAAAATCTCTCTTGGCTGCCACGGCTGCCCAGCCGTTCCATTCTAGGGTTCCGGCAGCTTGCCCGGACTACCTCAAACTCCGTGGAAATCGCACGACTCCATTCTGATGTCATCTTCTTTGTTTGGGGTTGAGGGAGGTGATAGGAAATTTAAAAACAAATCCTGTTTTTAACTCATGTTTCTTTCTATAGGGTTGAAAGTGTGGTCGGATCCATTTGGCCGGAAATGAGAAGACTAACACCATCTCTAATTATGAAAGTAGACAGAGACTTCATGCTTTCAGTCCCACAGCAAGTGCAATAAGCCACCTGGCTAGAGAACGCCGGCTGGAGCAGAAAACTCTAGCAGACCATAAAGAGTCCTGTGCCTGAGGATCACGTCCCTTCTTAAAAGAGCCCTGGAACANAGAAGACTAACACCATCTCTAATTATGAAAGTAGACAGAGACTTCATGCTTTCAGTCCCACAGCAAGTGCAATAAGCCACCTGGCTAGAGAACGCCGGCTGGAGCAGAAAACTCTAGCAGACCATAAAGAGTCCTGTGCCTGAGGATCACGTCCCTTCTTAAAAGAGCCCTGGAACAAATCATACTATTAGGAGGGTTTTCATGATTTGGTTTCCTTTCTAAAAATGAAGCTGTCTCACTCAGCTGGGCTTGAAGGCTATCTACATATTATTCAGTCTCTACCTCTTAGCCAGCCAAGCTGTGATATGAATACAGGCAACCAGTAGACTGGGGAAGATTCTAGACTGTTTTGCCATTCTCCAAATAGGAAATTTCAGGGGGAAACTACCATATTGAGCAGCCTCATAGGGCTCTTTGAAAATGTTAAAGTTGATAAAACTCTTTGAGGACAAGGTACATTGTACTCTTTAAATAGTTCAGCTCAACTATCTCATTAGCAAGGTTGTTGCATGTTGAGAAATAAACAAATTTGAAGCAAACTAAATGGGTCTGCATGCCTATTAAAAATCATTGTTCAATTGACTGAAGTGAAAGTGTATATATTAAAATGATTCCTCTTGGGGAGGGAAGTGGGAGGGGGGTTCAGGATTAGGAACTCATGTACACCCATGGCAGATTCATGTCAATATATGACAAAACCAATACAGTATTGTAAAGTAAAATTTTAAAAAAAATTTAATTAAAAAAGATTTCTCTTCATAGTGGTGTAAGTTTTTTTGTAAATCCTTTTTTATAGGCTCATTAATTATACCAAGAAGTACTGTTTGACTGAATTATATTTGACCAGACATTTGACTATGTGGTGTTTGTCAAGTAAAAATCTTAGAGGTAAATAGCAAATATGTTGAGACAGATGTTTGTTGAATACAATTCTCTACCAGATACCTCGCCTCGTGCTGCAGAGATGAGCATGAGAATACTTGTTTCCTTCTCTGGTCTCTGTCTGACCTGTTACCTAGATTCTGTGCTTTCAAAAAGACACATCTTTCTCATTTTTTGATTCCCCAGAGTGCCTTGCACATTGCTTTATGCTCTCTTTTAGGTGAGCTGCCTGATGACATAATTTTATTATTGTGAACTGGGAGTAGGCCTAATAGAAAACTCACATAATTATAATTATGTTAATTACTGTCAGAAAGAAATAAGATTGATAGTTCCAAAGTCATCGTTTCTGGTCAGCATTCCTTAACATTTAATTGACTCATAGTTAACAACCCAATAAAAGAAGTTGACTCATTCGGGGTACATTTAACCACTCTTTTCCTTGGAGGGGCACCAGGAGGTGTGACTTAAGAGTCAAGCATCCTGTGGGTGCTTAATTGGGATTTCTCTGTGACCGAGGCCAGTGCCCATACCGTCTGCTTTGGAAGACACCCAGCTGAAATGACTGCGTCTGAGCATCATAGATGACAGGGGCCTCGGTGGCCTGTTTGCTGGCTGGAATAGACTCGATTTAGTCTGAGTGGGCTCTTTGTCCTGGCCTTGACCCTGCCCTTGATCTACCTCTTTGCAGAGATTAAAGAGGCTTTCTGTCCTGCTCAGCTGCCTTAATGTTTATAAAAAGGATCGCTCTTGATGTTATCAGAGGTGTAGTGTCAGACTGTGCTGCCCAAACTTGACAGAAGCCCAGGTTGTAGGGGATGGTACTTAATGAGGGTTGAATAAGGCCTGGTAGTTCATCCATCGGAGAAGGCAATGGCACCCCACTCCAGTACTCTTGCCTGGAGAATCCCATGGACGGAGGAGCCTGGTGGGCTGCAGTCCATGGGGTCGCAAAGAGTCGGACACAACTGTGCGACTTCACTTTCACTTTTCACTTTCCTGCATTGGAGAAGGACATGGCAACCCACTCCAGCATTCTTGCCTAGAGAATCCCAGGGACGGGGGGGCCTGGTGGGCTGCCGTCTGTGGGGTCTCACAGAGTCGGACACGACTGAAGCGACTTAGCAGCAGCAGCAGTTCATCCATGCCACTCACTTGGCATGAATAACAAGGTGTGGCTTCAGGATAACAAGGAAAGCACTTGAAAGGGGATCTTGGTCACAGTCACATACAGTTAGGAAACAGAGTCATTAAGTTCATTTGCTTCTCATTTCACAGTTTCCAAGAGAGACATAACATTTCCCAAATGTATTTTTTACCAGTTATCTTCTGGGCCTTGTGACTTTTGGGGACATTCACCAAATAGTCTCATGACCCTTTATCACTTGAAAATTTTTGAGAACTCCCAAGTGTTTTTTCTTAAGTGGATTGTATCTATAGATGCTTAATTTATTAGAAATTAAAACAATTTTTTAATATTTAAAAATATCCATAGGAGACCTAAAGTATATGACATTTTTGTGTGAAAAATTTTATTTTCCAAAATAAAGTAATTTGCAAATTTCTTTAATGCCTGGCTTAATAGACAATTTCAGATTCTCGTGTCTACTTCTGCATCTGATCTATTGCTGTATCACATATCATGTGACCTCTGGAAAACTACACCCTCATGAGAGTAAAAGCAAAAAACCTTTGGTAGGATTGTAAAAATATTTTTGATCATGCAGTACTGCTAGAAAGATCCTAGAGACCCCTCCAGGTACCTGAACCACACTTTGAGTCTAGTTTATTTTTTTCCTTGGTCTTACACCTTTGGAGAAATATGTATCTGGTTGCATTTGTTCTCTCAGAGTTGCCTGTTGAGGGAGATTATAACCGGAGGGGAGTAACATAAAATTTCCTTTGTTGTTGTGGATTGAAGTTGTTGGATCCTTCGTTTTCAGTGCCAGACAGTATCCTCTTGAGGAAGACTGGTTGACTTTTTAAAAATCTCAGCACCAGAAATAGCCACACTGCTGAACAGTTGGTACATTTATCCTGTGAACATTGATTTGTGTAACTTGTTTCCCTCTTTGTATTGGCTGATAGGAAGCTCCACCACATTTGTGGTCCAACTTTTTGAAAAGTACCTTGTGGAATGTATTCGAGCCATTACATTCCCTTTGTTCTTTTTTCCTCTGAACTTATTTTCATTTCTGCTTTCTCACTTAGTTTTCCATTTTATATTGTATGTTAGACCGGTCATTTTAAAATGAGCCGGAGCACAGTGTTTATTTAATTGAAAACACTTATAATCTGTTAAGGAAAAATGATGTAAATTCACAGATAATGTGGAATATTAAAAGGGCCTTAAACAAGGTTCAGGGTATCTTCTGACACTGGGTACATGTAAACCCCGTGTCCCTGCAGTTCCACTATTTATGCAGTAGAAATGCATTTGTAAAGCCACCAAGAGGCATGGACTAAAACCCAGCAGCTCTGGAAACTCCCCAAATGCCCATCCAGAGAAGGTAAACTGATACATTCACACAATAGACTACAATACAGCAATGAGAATGAACAACAATGCAATGAATCTCGCAAGCGATGCAGACTGAACAAAGGCAGGCTGTAAGAGTACTTTGAGATTCCATTTAGATAAAGAATAGAAACAGGGTAAATTAAGCCATGGAACTGGGATTCAGGGTAGAGACTGCTCATAGGAAGAAGCAGTGGGGTAGTGACGAAAGAGATATAGGAGGTCTTCAAGGTGCTATGTTCTATATATATATTTTTTTGGGGGGGTGCAAGTTACATGGGTGTAGTGAGATTTTGAATAGTTCCTTGAGCTGCAGAATTTCACTTACTTTCCTAAATGTATGCCGTGCAGGAAGCTTTCCAGAGAACCACATTGTCCAGGAGGAGGAGCACAGGTTTCAGGAAGGATGGTAAAACTTCCCCTTTGTTGTTGGGGATGTTAGGAATACTGTATGTGAGGTACCTAGTGAATGCCAGGAACTAGCAGAGGTCAGAATAATGACAGCTTTCATTGATGGAATAGCTGACATTTCAAGAGAGCTGTGAAAAATGCCTGGGATTCAGACACAGGTGCAGAGTCAGCAAAGCTAAGCATACATTTGCAAGACGGTTTGACTGGGATGCAGGCTGTGGGCGGAGCCCACCCCACCAGCCTGGGCTTGACATCCAGTGGGAACTCGTCAGTATTTTGCATGGATTGAATGAGAAATGGAAAGAATGAGTGAGGGAACAAATGAAGGGAATGGTGTTTATGACCATGTGGTGAACACTCTCCAATGTCCACTGACAAGCTTTACTTAATTTTCAGACACCTACTGGAAGCAGGAAGTGGTCTGAAAACTTTCAAACAAAGTAAGAGTGCTTTCCCCAGAGCACTGTGGGATGGTCACCTGTCCATGTGAACCAAGTGCAGAAACAAAGAGTAAACAGTAAGAAATGTCAATAGCAGTTTTTATCTTTTGAATCTGATTTTCAAAAATTGGGCTTTCCTTAACAAGGATTTACTGTATCTTACATCCTACAATGGATAAGAATTCAAAGAGTATATATATGTGTGTGTGTGTGTGTATAACTGAATCACTTTGCTGTACACCTGAAACTAACACAATATTGTAAATCAACTATGCTTCAATTTTCTAAAAGGTTGGGCTTTCCTTTTGTACTTTTTTGCTTTTTTAAATTTTTTAATAAAATTAATTTTATTGTATGTTATAGGTGTTCGGTGGATTGGTGGTTAGAACAAACAACTGGACTTCACCCCAGGTAGTTTGAAAAGCACTGACAGGAGGATGGACCTGCGATGTTCTCAGGTCTGGGTTCCTGGGCTCAGCTGCCGGCGACCCGGGGTTCCCAAGCATCAGCAGATGAAACATCCAGGTTTCTTAGCCCTGGGCGGGTCTCCGCGGACAGTGATTTCATCCTCCCAGACTTCCCTCGCACGTGCGGAGTGCAGAAGGCCCTCTGCAGTTTATTCTGCCTGTTGATAACAAAATACACAGTTCACTGGCAGCCCCTGTGTGGGGAAAGGTAGCAGGAGCACTGAGGGCCCTGCTGCACTGCCTCACTGAATGTGGTCTGAAGGGGGACATTAACTCCACCGCGCTCTTTCCTGAAGTAGGTAAGCCAGGCAGTGGCAGGAGGTCGCCCTCGCCCAAAATCCCCCAGCAGATTGGCAGCAGCGGAAGCAGGCCGGGGTTTCACTCTTCTGCTTCCGCTAAATTGTGTTTCCCAAACTTTGATCTTCTGAATACGATGCAGAGAAATGAAGTGTCATGGCTTCTTACAAGAGTCAGGCCACCGTGCACAATAGTAACTACCTGGGTTTCTCTATCTCGCCATAAATGATTAAAATAAATGCAAAAAAAAAAAAAAAAAAAAAAAGGATGCTTTGTCCAGAGCTTTTTGGTGGCAAGTGACAGAAAATCAAACTCCAAATAGTGCAAAAAAGAGAATTTGGTCATATAATTGAAAACTCCAGAGTCACAATCATTTCCTACTATCATGATCATATCTTGAACTATAAAAATCAGTAACTGACAATCATTTATGAATGTAAAGAGTAATTATATCCAGCATCCTCAAGAAAGAGCCATGCTCGATATCCTAAGTGGGTACAGGTTTTCTCTCCTGGTTGACATAGCTGCTCTTTTTTTTTTTTTTTGACATAGCTGCTCTTGGTCTCTTTGCCCAACATCTTACTCTCTCTCGTGGGGTCATCTACTCCCACCTCTAAGCCTTTTGTTCATCTTTCTCCCACTCTGTCTCCCTGCTTTGGGTAGAGTTGACTTCAACCCATGCACAGGAGCAGGCATATGGCCCAAATTTGGCCAGTCAGTACCTCTGTGCAAACTCCTGGCCAGCAGAAATTGGATCTGGGATGAACATGGAGCACAAACCAGGTAAGGCAGGTCTAGCTAGAGGTAGTCTTGCCTGTTGGCTTCTGTGGTCAAACTAGAGGAGAATCTCTTATTCACCAAATTTTGCAGCCATCTTGCCACCATTAGGGTAGAGACTAACACACCCTGGAAGGAAATAACAGAAGAGACATCCCGATGGTCCAATGGTAAGATCCCGACCTTCCAATGCAGGGAGCTTGGGTTCAGTCCTGGTCAGGGAACTAAGACTCCACATGCTACACAGCACAGCCCAAAAATTTAAAATAAAAAAAAATTTTTTTTTTTTTACACCACAGATGGAAGCCAGGTTTTAATAATGTTGTTCACATCTCTTGGGTTCATTTGTGTTTGAAGCAAGGCTATCTCTGGATTAATAAATAGTGTTAATAAATTTCCTTTCTGTACCAATTTAGATTGGGTTTTGTCACATGCAACTAAGAGAGTCTTGACAAGGCATCTCAACTTTTTATTTTAATCATTTTTTCTAAAATGTATTCCACATGTTATTTTCACCTTACATAAAAGATGTTGAACATAATTCAGCCCTCCTTTATGACTTGGGCTTATTATTATTATACAGTTGTCCCTAAGGGACTATTGGGGTGGGTCGGACGTTTACCTGCTGTGCTTGTGAGATTTCTGGCTTTTCTCTTTTTCTTATCTCTGCCCTGCCTCATAGTTATAAGGAGCAGGCTCTGGCTTCATCTCAGATTTACTGCTTCTAGTGTGCCGTGAGGTTGGGAAGCATTAGCCAAAATTCTGGAATTTGGCATCGAATGAAAGTAAACGCCTTTAATGTGGATTTAGAAGCACTGGTGAGGATAAAGTGCAAGGGCTTTGTGACATTTTGGCTCCCTGAAGTGTTTTTGTTTTTCTTTTCTTTCTTTCTTCTTTTTTTAAAATGGTATTTGCTTTCTGTTTCCGCATTGTTCTGGATAGATGAGTTTTCTAGATGTTCCTGCTGCTGAGAATTTTACCATAACAAAATTTTCACACTAAAAATTGTGCCATGTGAGCAAATTAGGTAGGGCTGAAATGTCTTATAATTTAGCAAAGTTATTTAGTTTCTTCAAAGAAGGCACAGTAACCCACAGCAGTCTTCTGAACCTCAGGCTGATTTTTAACTTGTTTTTCTTCTTTTCTAAAATAGCCCTTTTATTTTCAACCTCTAATAGCATACACTGACTTGCAAGGGGAGGAGGGGAAAAAAAAAAAAACATGTTTATACCAGAGGGAGCAGGTTTACTTCAGGCAGAAGTGGAATCAATTTGGGCAACTGTGAGTTGCCAATTCTGAACTTCCCTGCTAAGTACATGTGCCCTGGAATCCATCGGAGCCACTTAAGCCCCATAAATGTGGAGCTGGAATACAGGATAAATACGTGTAGGGGGCACGGAGCTCACTGCCCTTGCTAAGTTGAGTGAAAAACCAAAGGGACACATTCCCTCAGAGAAGTTCAAATGAAGACAATTGTTTTCAGAAAAAATATAACCCATGTCTGGTTTTGAAATTACTAGGGAAACAGCAGCTCTGGTGATTTATCTTGTGGAATAAGCAAAATCTGCTTTCTAAAATGGCTATTTTTTATTTTTATTTGTGCTCCCATTTGATGTGGACTCACATTACAGACATAAAATGCCCAAGCACAAAACCGTTATTTGGTTTTCGTAATGAAGAGAGAAGAACTTGGTTTTTGCCGGTTCCTGCCTTTCGAATGTTTGGTCTGCGGCTTTGGAGAACAATTTGTTGTTAGGCAGCAGCCTGAGAATCCCAGAGGGTGACTCCTGTTCTTCACTGACTCAACATGTGATTCCTCGGCCCACTGGGGTTCCCCGTTAATATTTGCACCAGCTCGTGCGAAACACAGTCATTTCCAGTGATGATGAGCGACATTGCAGGGAGTGAGTGTCAGAGGATGAGGCACAGCCAGTCCCCAAGGCCCTGGCCTCCAAGGTGTGTTTCCAGTAAAGGGGTGGGAAGACAAGGAGGGTGGTTGCATCTCTGGTCTCTAGAAGACCTAACATGATCCCACCAACTAACGGGTGTCATGGGCTCAGTTGTGTCCCCTCAAAATTCATAGATTGAAGTCCTCACCCTCAGCATCTTAGGATGTGACTGCATGGGAGTCACATCATCAGAGATGATTAAGAGAAAATGAGCTCATATGGGTGGGCCCTAATTCAATATGCATTCATGAGTGCATGCCCAATCACGGCTGACTCTTTGTGACCCCGTGGAGTATATAGCCTGGCTCCACAGCCCATGGAGCTTCCCAGCAAGAATACTGGAATGGGTTGCCATTTCCTACTACAGGAGATCTTCCCAACCGCAGGGATCAAACCTGCATTTCCTGCCTTCGCAGGCAGATGTTTTGCCATTGAGCCACGTGGGAATCCAATCCAATATGACTGGCTTCCTAATAAGAAGAGAAGCCTCTAGAACTTTGAGAAAATAAATTTCTGTTGTTTGAGCCAGCCAGAGACTAGGTCTCTGTGCACTCATAGGACAAGTCAGAACTGCTAGGGAGTTACCCCGGTGAACAGCCCCCAGCAGCAGGGGATGGCAGTCGGTAGAGAAACAACCCAGGGCTCTTGCCCTGCTATGGGGCTGAGCCCCAGATGTACACAGTAGCCGCTGACACACTGACGCCCCTTAGCTGGTATCCTTCTCTCTTCTGTCCTACTTCTCCCTTCTCATATCACCTCCCAAATTAATGACATGTCTTTAAATCCTCATTTCAGCATCTGCCTTTAGCCTAAAGGAACCTAAGCCCATTTCCTGGTTCAAAGTATTAGAGTTGCAAGCCACTTCCTTAAAAACAGCCTTTGGAAGTGACCAGTAGTTTGGTTAGTTCAGTTCACTCATTGAGTAGTGTCCGACTCTTGGCCATCCCATGGATTGCAGCACACCAGGCTTCCTTGTCCATCACCAACTCCTGGAGCTTACTCAAACTCTTCCATTGAGTTGGTGATGCCATCCAACCATCTCATCCTCTGTTGTCCCCTTCTCCTCCTGTCTTCAATCTTTCCCAGCATCAGGGTCTTTTCAAGTGAGTCAGTTCTTTGCCTAAGGTGGCCAAAATATTGAAGTTTAAGCTTCACCATCAGTCCTTCCAATGAATAATCAGGTCTGATCTCCTTTAGAATGGACTGGTTGGATTGCCTTGTAATCCAAGGGACTCTCAAGACTCTTCGCCAACACCACAGTTTAAAAGCATCATTCTTAGGCACTCAGCTTTTTTTATACTCCAACTCTCACATCCATAGATGACTCCTGGAAAAACCATAGCTTTGACTAGACAGATCTTTGTTGGCAAAGTAATGTCTCTGCTTTTTAATATGCTGTCTAGTTTGGTCATGGCTTTTCTTCCAAAAAGCCAGCATCTTTTAATTTTATGGCTACAGTCACCATCTGCAATGATTTTGGAGCCAAGAAAATAAAGTCTTTTACTGTTTTCATTGTTTCCCCATCTATTTGCCATGAAGTGATGAGACCACATGCCATTATCTTAGTTTTTTGAATGTTGAGTTTTAAGCCAACTTTTTCACTCTCCTCTTTCACTTTCATCAAGAGGCTCCTTAGTTCTTTGTTCTTCTGTAAGTATGGTGTCATCTGCTTATCTGAGGTTATTCATATTTCTCCTGGCAATCTTGGTTCCAGCTTGTGNCTGGGATCATCGAAGAGTCGGACACGACTGAAGCTACTTAGCAGCAGCAGCAGCAGCACTCCCCAACAAAGAGGCTTCCCAGGTGGCACCAACAGTAAAGAATCCACCTGCAATGCAGGAGATGCAAGAAATAAGGGCTCAGTCAGGAGTCAGGAAGATGCCCTGGAGAAGGAAGTGGCAATCCACTTCAGTATTCTTACCTGGAGAATTCCATGGACAGAGGAGCCTGGTGGGCTACAGCCTATTGGGTCACAAAAAGTTGGAGTGAGTGCACACACACACATCCCCCACAAAGACTGTTTCTTACTGGGGATCCAGGGCAACATATTGAAAGTGGTGTATGTTCCCTGAGCCACATCAACTGGGAAGGGAGGATGTCACAGCTGGAGCTCACCCCATGGAGCAGCTCAGGGTCTCCTGACTACTTTGGGCCAGTGAACTGGCAGCAGAGGGGATGTGTCACATTCTGGCCCAAGCAGTTAGGAGCCAGTGGGACTCCCCCATCTCTCTCTCCCTCTCACACAGAGAGGCTGTGGAGGCCACAGTTTCAAGACAGTGCAGCTTCAAGATGGAAGAGGAACGACCAGCCTGCATCAGATTTAGCCTAAGTAAGAAGAAACCCTTTCCTGGGGTAAGCCTGTGAGATTGGGGGATGGAGTATAATCTATCAATCCCTACATGCAGAAGAAGATGAGGACTGCCCTGATGGTCCAGTGGCTAAGACTCTGCGCTTGCAATGCAGGGGGCCCAAGTTCGATCCTTGGTCAGGGAACTATATCCCTCATACTGCAACTAAGAGTTTGTGTGCCACAACTAACTCCTGGAGCACTCAGATAAATAAACATTAAAAAAAGAAAAAAGGAGATGACCCAGGCCAGGAGGTGCCCTGGGGAGTGGAGAAAATGTCCCTGATGAGACTTGGAAATATGCTGGAGAGAATTTAAAAGAAAAAAAATCACCCCACCCACCTCTATCCCAGAAGGCCCCTGGACATCGACTGTTTCCTGGGATCCTACCTGTGTCCTCCGAGTGAGTGGGCCTCGAGAAGGAGTGCTTAGGGGCAAGGAGTAGGGGGACTGAAGGTGGGAAGTGGGGGTGGGGAGCAATCAACCAGGGTCTCAGTTTCCTGGGTGGGGAAGGTAGAAGTAGGAGGGGGGAGGGGTACTTCCCCGGAGTCCTCAGCCTGGCAAAGGCTCTAATTAGAAATGACACGTTTCAACAATGAAGCATTTTTTCTTTTAAGGAGCTGAGGTGCTGAGGTAAATATCATACCCTTTGAAGATCTATTTGTGTCATGAACATCAAAGGGTAAGGAGGGTCCCTCTCTGAAATTTAAATGTAAGGCTTTACCTCTCAACAGCTTGCTGCTGTTTCAAATTAATGCCTAGAACATCACAGGATTCAGAGGAAGCTGGAGGCCAGATGCATGAGCTGTGTCCAGAGGGAGCAGGTGGCCGGGGCAAGTCCAGGTGTGAGTACCCACATGGGCCAGCAATAGGACAGCTGGGCCCACGTCTGGTCAGAGCCCGGAGTCTAGGGGGACCCAGGGGTTGGTGGTGGGGCTCCTGGCCCTAGAAGCCCCACACAGAGAGATTCAAACCCAGACACAGAGGTCTGTCGGCAGGACCTGTCAGCTCAGTCAGTCTTGGCCTGGGTCTTGGGGCTGAGAACTTGGTTGGGGACCTCACAGGACCCTGACATGGGCAGCGGGCAATGTCAACATGGAGAAAGTGAGGCAAGGCTGAGAGAAGGCACCAGGAGAGGACAATTCTCAACCGAGTATGGGAGCTGGGTCAGATCCCTGCCCAGCAGGGAAATGAGAGGCTCAGCTGACACATCCCCCAGTCTCCTAACTGAGACGTCAAATGCATGGCCATTGCCCAGCACAACCATCAGAACCAGGGTCCTGATGCGGAAAAGGTGGGAAGCATAAAAGAGGCTAATGCTTAGGCCACACCCCAAACCACTTCAGTCAGAGTCCTGGTGGCAGCCAGGTATATATAAAGCGTCGGAGTGATTCTCAGGTAAAGTCAGGCTATGTGAGGCCAGGGGTTCTCAGTGTATGGCCCCCAGGCCAGCAGCAGCACCTAGAAATTTGTTGAGAATGCAGATTCTCAGGCCTTGTCCTATTGCATCACAAACTCTGGGGGTGGCACCTGGTGAGCTGTTTCAGTGAGTCCTCCAGGTGATTCTCCAAGACACTGAGGTCAGAGAACCACAGCATTTTGGAGGCAGAAAGAACCACCTGTCTCTCTGCCTCTCCCCTGCGCAGTCCAGCTCTCCCTCTGCAGCAACAATCATAGTAGCAGATGCTGTATTCTGGCCGCAGAGAGCTCTGATGGTCCCATCCACTCTGAGGCAGGGGCTTTATTTCTCTCCAACATAATCTGGAAATAGCCCGGCAAGTGACGATGCAATAAAGGAGGGGACGGACGGCTGTGTTGTGTGTTGGTAGGCTCTGTCTTCTCCTCGAGCCCTTGTGGTCTCTAGAGAGCAGCATCACTCTGGCAGGTGCTGGGTGGGTTGCTAAGGGAGGCTAAACTGCTCTGCTTCTCCCCAATGGGCTGTGCCTTTGAAAGAGACCCAGCTGTTCCATTTCAGCTCAGCTTCAATTTCCCTCCCAGCCAGGTAGCTCCCCTGCCTGATTTGGAGCAGATCATCTGGTAGCTGCAGATTCTGCACCCCTTCTCGGGACTGAGGGCCCCCTCTGCCCTGATCAGAAAGATACGGAAGAAAGTGCTAAGGAGTACAGCGAGGCCTGGGAAACTGCTTGCCTTGGTTTCCCCACGCCAAATGCACAGTGAGGCAGGGAAGGGTAGCCGAGGAGAAGGGAGTATGAATCTATTCTCTCCAGAAACTTCTATCAGCACTATATGAGTCAGGGTTCTCTGGAGAAACAAAACCAAGAGGAGATTTTATATGTATAAGATATCCTGAGAGAATAATACATAGGAGCAGAGGAAAGTGAAGAAGAGAAACAGAGTTCCAATACCCTGGAATTCCTAGTGCCAGGAACCTTTCAGCTCTCCCCTTCTTGTGATTTTCTTATAAGAGCAATCCAATTCCAGAAGTTTGCTTGATATGTGTATATTAGATTTCTGTTGCCAGCATGTCAAAAGGCCTGAGTTAGACAAGGAAGGAACTGGGCGGGGTAGGGGCGGGGCAGGCAAGGCCCCCAGGCCCACCGTGCAAGGAGGAGTTACCAGGCTCCTGCAAGAGCACAGCTGGCATCAGAGGTGAGCTCCTTCTCACATTCAGTGCCCTTGCCCTTCTTCTCCCTCACTCGTCCTAGCTCTGGGTAGTAATGCCAGTATTTGGCCACAAATGGAAGTTTTGACTTTGGAGACTCAAAATATAATTGCTCACTGACTCCTTTGTTTGTTCATTTATTAAACAAACAGTGATTGGAAGCCTATTGGGTGCCTAATGTTGTGATCAGCGATAGAAGGGGCAGCAGATGAAGCTTTGTCCCTGTGGGGCTCACTGTCAGGCCAGAAAGACAAATGCTAAGAAAGCAATAACTTGACTGATGAATCTTGGAGAAGCAGAAGTATGGGTGTTTTGGTGTATGTAGCTGCAGGATCTGGAGCAGAGGCTTTAACTGAAGACTAAAATGAATACAGTTCCGATTGCAGAGAGAAAGAGAGAGAGAATGTATGTATTAGACAAGGGAACATCATCCCAGGTAGAGTGCAGCATATGCTCAAATACTCTCATATCCGTTTGATAAATGCTTGTGCAAAGTCGTCAGGGACTATGGAGATAAATTTACCATCCTACCTTCAAGGAATCAACCCTAACAGGGAAGGAACCAGACAAGTTAGGGGACTGTGACCACAAAAAGCATATGGGGTATAGAGCAGGATGTTCAATTCAACCAGAGTGGATAAAGAAAGGCTTCCAGGAGGGGTGGTGCCTGCCTGAGCTGGATTTTGAAAGACAAGTAGACATTTGCCAGTCAAAGAAGCAATCAGAGCAAGCCAGGAAGAGATCAGCCAGGGAAAAACAGAGAGGTTAGGGAACACAGGATGACGCTCCAAATGATTATTAGATGCCCAGGTTAGCCCATATAACTTAATACAGACCTGAAATATTATACAGTTACAAAGAATAACAGTAGAAATAATTTTATTGTGGAGTAGCATCCTTAGCATCTTTCACTGAGTCCCATGCACCAGTTTTTCTTCCAGGATGAGAACAGATAGCTAATTCTCCAGTGGAACACAGGATGAAACAGTTGGCTTACATCTGAGGATTTGTGCTGCATGAAAAAATATACGTCTTTAAACTAGGGCACCGAGGTGTTTTCACCATTAGTCTAAGAAGCAGAGGGAATTGAGATGGATGAACAGATCTCCAGATTTATGTTTCATAGTTACCGTTCTCAAACTACCGCACAACTGCACTCATCTTACACGCTAGTAAAGTAATGCTCAAAATTCTCCAAGCCAGGCTTCAGCAATACGTGAACCGTGAACTTCCAGATGTTCAAGCTGGTTTTAGAAAAGGCAGAGGAANGAGAAGGGGACAACAGAAGAAGAGATGGCTGGATGGCATCACCGACTCGATGGACGTGAGTCTGAGTGAACTCCGGGAGTTGGTGATGGACAGAGAGGCCTGGCTTGCTGCGGTTCAAGGGGTCTCAAAGAGTTAGACACTACTGAGCGACTGAACTAACTAGAACTAGTTACCATTCTCTCTGGGGCAAGGCTAACTGAGAAGAAAGGCAGGCAATTGTCTACACATTTAAATCGTTGTTCTCTCTTTCTTTCTCTTCTCTTTGACCACCTAGGTATGAAAATTACATATGATGCAATTTTACTATTTGCAGAAAGTGATAGTCACTTAGTTGTGTCCTACTCTTAGCAACATATGAACTGTAGCCTGCCAGGCTCCTCTGTCCATGGAATTCATCAGTCAAGAATACTGAAGTGGGTAGCCGTTCCCTTTTCCAGGGATCAAACCCAGGTCTCTTGCATTGCAGGCAGATTTTTACCGTCTGAGCCATCAAGGAAGCTCTTTGCAAGCGGCACACATAACCTCTTGGAAGAATACATGCTGGAACCAGAACACCAGTTCTACTTTCTGTGTATCCTTGAGCAAGTTACTTCTCTTTTCCTCAGTCTCCTCATTTGTAAAACAGGAATAATAAATGAGAAACAAATGAGTCGACAAACATAAAGTGCTTTAGCTCGTGATTGCACATAGGAAATTCTTTTAAATAAGAGCCTTTGTCATTGTTTTCATCGGTCTATTATTTTAATGTGGATCATTTGTTTTTGCAAGTCTTTATTACATTTGTTTCAATATTACTTCTACTTTATATTTTGGTTTTGGCCGTGAGGCATGTGGGATCTTAACTCCCCAACCAGGGATCACACACACATCCCCTGCATTAGGGAGACAAATTCTTAGCCACCGGACCACCAGGGAAGTCCCTTCATTTGTCTATCATTTTAAATGTCTTAGAGTAGCAGAATTACCACCTTTCAGACACCTTTCTCTGTTTCTGTGGGAGAAAGGGGGCCCATTTTTGCCCACAGGAGCCATTGTTGAAGGGGGAGGAAGATAGGAGACCAAGCCTGGGTCAGGGTTTGAGGAGTTGGGGGTAGATTTGAGGGGTATGGAACCCCAGAATGAGAACTCGCCCCCATGCCACCTCTGGATCAGAGCTCCAGGAGAGATCAAGTATGTTTCATTCCTTGATATGGGTAGTAAGGGGCGGATAAGGTCAGCTGGCGGAGATACTCCCAGCATCTCTTCATTTGGCCCATATCTGGGGCAGCTTTGCCCAGAACAAAACACTTTGTCAGTCCTGGCCAGAGGTAACCCCATGGGAGGTCGGTTTGTCTTTGATGTGTAACTCATTCCCCAACCATCTCCAGTATCCAGTTTGTCCAGTCTTAGCCCTGCAAGTCTAGGATCTTTGTCCCATGAACTCAGCCATGGCTCGCTCTAACTTGTTCCTCCCTCCCCCAGCCCATTAGACCCCAGGCCAAATCCTCCCCGTTCAACCCTTCAGCCTGAAGTCTTGCTACTCAAGGTGACTTCAGCAGCCTTGACACCACCTGGAAGCTTGTTCAAAATGCAGAATCCTATGGAACGAAATCTGAATTTAATAATTAATAAAATCCTCATGTAACATTATTTGCGTGTTACAGTTTGAGAGGCATTAACTTAAACCTACAAGATGGATTCCTCTTCTGACCTCTTTCCCATGGTCGTTGCTGAAACAACGACCATCTGAAAACTGGCCTCACCAGCTGTGCCCAGAGAATTATCACCTTGTTACCATTGTGCTGGAGTTCATTTCACACTTTCAGCCTCTCCATCCGCTATACATCAGCTGTCCCCTTTCGGCCCTACCAGTCTTGAGAGCACACCCCCTTTCCCTTGAATTTTCCATGGCAGCACACAGAACCTCTACTGAAGCCCTGGGCTATTATACTGCAGCACAGCAAAAATAGTAATACTATTGTTATACTTTAAATCAGGGGCTCCCAACCTCCAGGATCTAATGCCTATAGATCTGAGGGGGAGCTGATGCAATAATAACTGATATAAAGTGCACAATAAATGTAACACAATTGAATCATCCCAAACTCTCCCCTGCTCCCTGTCCCAGTCCGTGGAAAAATTGTCTTCCATGAAACTCGTTCCTGGTGCCAAAAAGGTTGGGGACCACTGCTTTAAAATGTATTTTTAATTAAAGTATCACATCAAAGTTTAAAAAGTCAATGAAAACTAAAAAATACTAAAACACAGTACTGTCTTGTTCTCCTCCATCCCTGCTTTCCTCCAGAAAGTCAATCATTCTAGGCTTTTTTTCAGCTAAAACTTCCGTGGGCTTCTCAGTTAGCTCAGAGGTAAAGAATCTGCCTGCCAATGCAGGAGACACAAGTTTGATCCCTGGGTTGGGAAGATCCTCTGGGGAAGGAAATAGAAACCCACTCCAGTATTCTTGCCTGGGAAATCCCATGGACAGAGGAGCATGGTGGGCTACAGTCCACGGGGTCTCAAAAGAGCTGGACACAACTGAGCAGCTAAGCAACAATAAGCTTCCACAGACCGCCATTTCTTAATTCAAACATTTTAAAACTTTTCTTCTTGGCTTCCTAGTTCGGTACACGAGGTTTTAAAAATCCATCCCTTCATCCATTTCCCAAATATAGTTTTAACACAATCTTTGGTCAAACCAATATTTGGTGTTTTCAATACTCAAGGTTTCCCTACAATCAAGAAACATGTCTTTCTGTTTGGGGAAAATTTTCTCATGTTATTTCTTTAACAATTTCATCCTTTGCACTGTATTCTCTATTTTCTCCGTCTCCAGAGTATTCATTCACTCATCTTATTATTTTTATATCGATCTTACGCACTGCAGAGATATCCAGTGTTTCAGATTATATATTCACTTTTGTGTAACTTTTAATTTTTCTGTAGTTAATTGCATTATTTGATCACTTTTCTTTGAACCCATGACTAAGTTCCCCACATCATTATCATAGCTCTATACGCAGTTCTTTCCACACAATCTTCCACTTGGTTATAGTGATCAGATAATTTATCATCATTTCCCACCAGTCTTAGGTTGGGCTGCTATAACATATGACCATAAACTTGGTGGCTTAATAGGGCTTCCCAGGTAGCACAATGGTAAAAAGTCTGCCTGCCAATGCAGGTGACGAAAGATACTTAGGTTCGATCCCTGGGTTGGGAAGATCCCCTGGAGCAGGAAATGGCAACCCACTCCAGTATTCTTGCCTGAACAGTTTCATGGACAGAGGAGCCTGGCAGGCTACAGTCCATGGGGTGGTAAGTGTAGGACATGACTGAATGACTGAGTGTGCACACAATAAGTGGTGGCTTAAACAATGAACATTTATCATAGCTCTGGCAGCTGGGAAGTGCATGAGCAGGGTGCCAGCAGATCTAGGTCTGGTGAGATCTTTCTTCCCAGTTTGCAGATGGCTGTCTTCTTGTATCTACACATAGCGGAAAACAGAGAAAAGAAAGTAAATACTCACGTTTCCTTAAAAGGGCACTAACCCCACTCATGGGGCTTCACTCTCATGACTTAATCACTTTACAGAGGCTCTACCTCCAACTGTCATTAGAGTGGGGCTTAGGATTCCAGCAGATGAATTTTGGGGGGACAAACATTCATCCCCTTCAAATATTCTCTACTTTCCAACTGCCCCACTGTAAATCTGGGATCTTTCTGCACCACTCTTCCATCAGTTCCTTTTAACTCTCTCCTGTGAATCTCATTTCCTGATTTTCCTCTTTTTTTGTTTACTTTCTCATTTCAACTAAGAAATATCTTCCAGTAATTTCCTGGTACAAGATTCACTGAGATAAATTTTTTGAGACTCTGGATGTTTGAAACTGTCTTTACGTCCACACGTCCACACAAAATGGTTTGGCTAGGTACAGAAATCTAGGTTGCAAATTATTTTTTTTCCTCACAATTCTGAAGGCATGCTCTACTGTTTAAGTTTCTACTGTTGCTGTCCAGTGCTATCTTTAGTCCTTATTTTGGGGGTATGACTTCCTCCCCCTTCATCTCTCAAGAAGATTTTAGTGTTTTTTCAGTGTTTTGCCATTTCACAAAGATGTATTTTTATTCACTGTGTTGGGCATTCCGAGGGTCTTTTTAATCAGGAAGCATATTAGTTTAGGGAATGCACTTTCATTTGGGAAACTTCTTATATAATTTCTTTAGTAATTGTCACTATACTGTATTAACTATTTCCTCTTGATCTGGAATTCTCATTCTTTGGAAGATGATCCTTTTGGGTGAGTTTCCTAGTTTTTAAAACTTTTTTAGTCAACTCATCATCTTACCTTTTTCCTACTTTCTGATAAACATATTTCACCTTCTCTTATAATTTTAAAGATTAGTATTATACTTTGGCTTTCATATTTTTCATTTCCTAGAGCTCCTTTTTTACTTTTTCCTCTGAACATTCTGATGATACTTGACTACTTGTTTTTACTTAAGACTGAAAATCTCCAAGCTGATTGGAAGCTTCAAACTGACTAAAATCTCTGAAATGAGGCGAGGGTGCTTGTCTACTGGTGGGTTCAACTCATGGGTGGTTTAAGGGGATACCTGATTATTTCCTAGAGAATTCCTAATGTCAGTATCTG
Organism: Neotragus moschatus; assembly: GCA_006410615.1. Taxonomy (NCBI): domain Eukaryota; kingdom Metazoa; phylum Chordata; class Mammalia; order Artiodactyla; family Bovidae; genus Neotragus; species Neotragus moschatus. Next base: position 2,198,869 of record SJYA01001089.1, read on the forward strand.
TAGACCTGTTCTGAAGATGAGCAAGAAAGAGGGCTGAGGACATCACCATTCAGATTTTCACTTTGTTCCTGTTTTTAGCATCTCAGCCCCACTCACCCTCCTCTCTGCGTGTCCTTGAATCCAGGGCCTCACAAAGTAATTTATTTTGTAGAATTTACATCTCATGTCTCCATTGGAGGAAAGGTTGAAGGTGGTTTCTTCGGTGTCTCTGATTAATTTCTTCTAGAATTTATATCTTATGTCTACACTGGAAGTGGAGTTAGGAGTGGTTGCCTGGGCCTCTCTGATTAATTTTTTCTAGAATTTATATCTCATATCCACACTCAATGTTGTTGCTAAAAGATAAACCTGGAAATTCTAACTGCTACTTCCTCTTTCAAAGGTGTCTTCCATTTTAACACACAACCACACCCTCCCTTCTTGCATTCCCAATGACCTTCATCCCAGAGCAGGATCTTCTGCTCTGGGACTGCACTGGGTCCTCTTTAGTACCCCCATCTCTGGCACTCAGGTTTACCCTCCCGGATTCTGCCAAGTGGTCAGCCATGTCTCCTATTTTCTTGTTTGCCAAGTGTAATTGTATTGTTCCCATTCCTTTCTGCCTATAAAAGTTTCATTTTTGTATAGCTCCTCAGAGCTCCTTTCTATCTACAAGATAGGATACTGCCCAATTCAAATTGATGTTTGTGCAAATAAACTCTAAATATCTTTAATATGCCTAAGTTTATCTTTCAACGTTAGTAAACAGTAGAAGATATTCTTGGCCCTCATGTTTACCCACTGCCCTGATTTATCTGGCTCTCAGGGGGGAAAGTAGTCTGATGATTATTACTGTCCCAGAGCTTCTGTATTATAATATTTCCCACAGACAACTTTCTGCGAGTCCCCAGTGGGCGCTGAACAAAATCAAAACTCAGCCTGACATGTAAAGCCCTTCACAATCAGTCTAGGGGCCTTTCTTGTTTTTCCTCCCATTTAGCTTTTATTGTTTTCATTCTCCAAACCACCTGGGCTCTTCCCTAGCTCAGGGCTTCTGCTTGATCATGCATGCATGCGTGCTCAGTGGTTCAGTCACGTCTGACTCTTTGTGACCCCCTGGACTGTAGCCTGCCAGGCTCCTCTGTTCATGGGATTCTCCAGTCAAGAATACAGGAGTGGGTAGCCACTCCCTTCTTCAGAGAATCTTTCCAACCCAGGGATCAAGCCCCGGTCTCCTGCATTGCAGGTAGACTCTTTACTGTTTGAGCCACCAGGGAATTTTGTGCTAAACTTCCTCTATCCCCTTCTTCTGTCTCCCTTCCTCTATCCTCCTGGTGAATTTCTATTCATTCCTCAAGATCCAGTCCAAAAGATGCTTTCTCTGTGAGCCTTGTTTAATTCCCATAAACAGAATTCATTTTTTCTGCCTGGTTGTTCCCTACCATTGAGAACACAGCTCCATCTTAACACTGGCCGCGTCGTAAGGGAATTTGGAGTGTCTGTGTCTATGCCAAGCTACACTATGAGATATTGTCATGTCTATTAAGCACTAAGAATCAATCCAAGGCAATTTAATTTTCTATGTTTTCTATAATTTTCTATGTTTATCATCTAAATATAAGACAATATAGGACAGTCCTTTCCTTGTAAGAGGCTGAGGAGGGCATGGAGTCCTGGAGAAGGGATGCCTCCTTCTGTATTCCCTCTCAGTGTCTGAGTCAGGCTTACTCTAGGCAGCTCAAGTCTCAGGGGCTTATTGAATGAAGCTCAAGAACCAGGCAGTTACAGAAAAAAACTCAGAGCTCAAGGGACTGACTATTCCCTCATCTTCTCTCTCATACAGGCTGCAGCTTTTATCTGCCTGTCTGTCGCTCCTCTCTTGGTGAAGTAGACACCCCTGGGCCCTGCCCAGAGCCCCCAGACCTTGCAGAGTGCCAGTGTGTGCCTAGAGAATTAGTTCTGGAACCATGAACAGCAGCTCTTTTCACAAGCAGCAGGTCAGAGTGCTAGAAAATCAAACTCTCTGGGCTCAGCTCTCAACTAGTGACTCCCAGGAGTTGCTGGGGAGACACCCCAACCCCCTTTCCTCCTGGCTGGGGATATGTCTGAGGAGTACATCTTCCAACTCCCTCCCCTGGATAAAGCGCCAAGACCCACGTCCATGCACCTTTTACTGTCTACCTTTCCTTGCCTGAATCTCTTCCCCACGCCTCTCCTGGAGTTTCTAGGACTATTGCCTAACTATTTTGAGTGCAAATTTGCATTCAGATTGTTTTCTCAGAGTCTGCTTTTGAAGGAACCCAAACTAAGAAACCTGGCAACCTTGTTCTCTGAAACTTTCGCTCTGTCCTCTTGCTACTACTTGGTTTATCCTTTCTACTGATCTCTGGAACCTTTTAAAAAACTTCACAGCTCTGCTCTTTGATGTCTTTTGCTTGCGTATTTTGAGAATTATTTCTACTTTTCATAACTTGCACCATCTTCACCTCGAGCTACCATATGCTATGTGTCCTTATATCTCGTTTCGTTTGCTATTCCCACTGCTAACTGCTTCACTCTTCTGATTTCTCATTTCAAATCCCACAGGAAGGAATTTGAGGGCCCAGCTCACCTTTATTGCATAGGACACTAGCTGGCCCATGGATTGGCTGCACTCAGGTCAGCTGATCATGGTTAGTCCAGTCAGTTGTGCTAGAGGAGGGAGATTGCATAGGAATCTTTTATATGGACAAATGATGCTTTCTCAATTTTACTGTATTTTTTTCCTCTTTTCTTTTATTTTGGCCACACTCCCGGGCATATAGGGATCTTAGTTCCCCAACCAGGGATCAAACCCATGCTCCCATGGAAGAGTGGAGTCATAATCTCTGGACCACCAGGAAATTCCTTAATTTTATTTTGTTTACTTTTTAACTAGCTAATTAAGGCCATGCAGCTCGGCATGTGGAATCTTAGTTCCCTGACCAGGGATCTAGCCCATGTCCTTGCAGTAGGACACAGTCTTAACCACTGGACTGCCAGAGAAGCCCCTCTCAATTTTATTTTAAATGTAACTTCAACTTCTCCTTCCCAATCAGAGTGTTCCACTAAGTCACTCCTATACTGAAATTCTGAAGCTACCACAGGTTTGTATAAATTAAGACACGGCCACCTAGGAACTGGTCCCCAGTCAGGTTCCCGGCAAGATCTTTTCTGGGAAAAGTCTGTGTGTGTGTGTGTGTGTGTGTGTGTGTGTGTGTGTGTGTGTGTGTACTAAGTCACTTCAGTCATGTCTGACTCCTTGTGACCCTATGGTTCTGTAGCCCGGCCAGGCTCCTCTGTCCACAGGATTCCCCAGGCAAGAATACAGTAATGGGTTGACACACCCTCCTCCAGGGGATCTCTCCCCACCCCCACCAGGAATCAAACCTGCGTCTCTTACATCTTCGGCTTTGGTAGGCTAGTTCTTTACCCCTAGTGCCACCTGGGAAGCCCAAAAGGCTGTGGACAAGCAGGCCAATTTATTTTGACAAGTTTGATACCCCTAGCTTTCTATGAAAAAAAAAAATTGTTTCAATGGTTACAAAAGAGCTTGGAAAATACAGAAAAGCACGAAGGAAGAAAATGAAAGCCACAGGAAATCCCAGCACTCTGAGATAATCACTCCTTGCATTTCAGGGCCTTCCCTTCCGTGCGTGTGTCGCTGCTTTTAGAGGGAAATATTTCTTCCCATAATAAGAAAACCATCCTACATATGCTGCTTTTTCTACGTGTCTTTTTTCACCTTATCACTGAACAGTTTTCCGTGCCATTAAATATGTCCGAACGGCCTCATTTTAGGTCAGCCTGGCCTTCCGACACCGGGCCTCCTGCCCCGAGGAGCTGGATTCTCAGCCCACCGCTTCCCAGGACACTCAGCTGTGAAAGGCACCGATTTACACAGGTGAACCTAATGAGCTCATCTTGCTTCCTGCTACAAAATTTCAGCTAAACCTACACTGACGGCTGCCACGTGGGGCCTGAGCTGTCTTCCGCAGCAGGAGCATCCCCGAGGGCCGTAGAATCTCTGCGGAAATCACCAGTCAGCCCTCCACAGTTTCTTCATTCCCCACACACTCTCTGCAAAGCCGGCTCAGGACACTGTAAACGCAAATCATCAAAAACTCAGAACTAGAAGCTCCCTTAGGAGGTTCCTCTAGCCCCCACACAGAAAGGAGGAACCAGGACAAGAGAGGGGAAGTGACATACCCACACTCAGCCAGGGAGCAGGGGGCAAGGTGAGGACTCACGTTTGTGTCCCTGAGGCCAAGCCCAGTCTCTACTTTATGAGACTCCAACACCTGTCGCGAACTGGGGGCTCTCCCCTTGGGCCCATCCACCCTGCAGGGCAAGGCCCCATGGCATTCCCAAGCCCTGGATGGAACTTGCAAACCTGCCCCTGCCCCAGAATCAACCCTGGGGGAGGTGGCTGCTGCCCCAGCCTCCTCCTGGACCAAGCCCTGGTTTAACGTGCCTGGGCCTGGCGTGATTAGAACAGAGGCCCCTCTGGCTGTCTGTGGGGCGTGCCTTGGAGCTCTTAAACGCTGCAGCAGCATCAGGCCTTCCTGCCTCTAGGACCTATGCTGGGGAAGTGTCTGGGCTCTGGAGAAGCAACAGGGAAGGAGGCAACAGCTTTGCAGATTGGCACTAAATCACTAAGACTTGCTGCAAGTCTGCAGGCCGAGTCACGGGGCAGACGGCAGGGGTTAGTTAGAGAGTAGCCCCAAGAGTCCCGAACACCTCTGCCCTCCCAGCTGCTCTGTCCAGAGACACCCTCAGGGTTGACCCCCAGCCTGGGGTGGGAATTTCTGGTTACCAGAGGAATCTAGGGGATGCTTCGCCCCTGCATGATGGGAGAATTTGCCTCAGGGAACAGATCTCCCAGCTGAAACCCAGCTCACTCAGTGTGAAATGGGAGAAGGATTATCCCAGCGCCCCGTATGCCATTCTGAGGAGCCCTGGGCTCCCGCCTGACTACAGAGCCGTGGAGCCTTTCACTGAAGCAGCAAGAATGGAATACCCAGGAGGCCTTATTTTCCCCTTTTACTGAGCCTGAGCCCCAGCCTCAGGGCTCCTCCAGGGGCCAGGCCTAAGGCAGAGAGGAGGTGCCCCTCGCAACCTGGCAGCCAAGCACTTCTTCCCTCCCGCCGCTGTGCCTCAGACACGCAGGCTGCTTTCACTCACTGTCTAGCTGGGGTCTCTCTTCCAGGGGGCACATTTGGTAGATGTGAGGCTCCTCCAAGCATAGACCCCTTTAGCTCTCTTTCTGCATCTTAAAGCACATGTTGCCCTGTTTCATCTTCAATCCACTCGCTTCCCCTGCAGATTTTATGTGGCAAGCAGGACCAAAAACTTCCTGCTGGCTGCTGTGTTTGTTGAAAACACATTGTTTTCTTACTGCCTTAGAAACCAGAGGAGTAAGACAATGACTGACCCTGGGGAGATGACAGGTGCACAGACTCTTCAGTTTAATGATTGTGGAACATTCCTGATTTCCTTGATTGGAGGCAAAGCCCAAGGCCCACCAATGCTTCACTCAAACATCCTCACCATCAGCAACTCTCTGTTGACTCCTGACTCCCATCTCTGGGCTTGGAAACCAGAATTCTTACTCTGTCATTTCTTTGGGTTTAGACAGGCCACTGTGATTTCCACGCTGCTTTCTTGCCTGGAGAATCCTATGGATGGAGGAGCCTGGTGGGCTGCAGTCCATGGGGTCGCTAAGAGTCGGACACGACTGAGTGACTTCACTTTCACTTTTCACTTTCATGCATTGGAGAAGGAAGTGGCAACCCACTCCAGTGTTCTTGCCTGGAGAATCCCAGGGACAGAGGAGCCTGTTGGGTGCCGTCTATGGGGTCACACAGAGTCGGACACGACTGACGTGACTTAGCAACAGCAACAGCAAAGACGGTATCCGTGTTCATCCCTGCAAACTCACAAAGGCAGAGTGCTTCCACCATGACTGCAGGGAAAGGAAAGAGAGATGCTGCTGGAGGGCCCATGGTCCTGAGCTTGGCTGCCAAGCAGAGGCAGGGAGAGCTGGAGAGCAGGGTGAAACTAAGGGACAGGGAGATGAGGGGTGAATGAAGAGAGAGGAGTGGTGTGTGTGCACTGGACAGCCAAGCCCCAGACTCACCAGTCCTGCTGCAATGCACCACAGGGAGAAGCAGGCTCAGCCGAGGGCCACCCTGCCTAGCTCTGCTTATGCGTGAAACCAAGAAGCCGGCAGGGCCAATTTTCCAGGCAACACAGGCTATGCAATTTGTGGGACCCCCAGTGCAAAATAAAATTATGGGGCCCTTTATTAAAAAAAAAAAAAAGAACTTCAAAGACTTGCAGAGTATAAAACCAAGTGCGGGGCCCTGCACAAGCGATTCCAGTGAGACTGGTGTTTTGATGGGTCACTGAGTTGATTGAGCTGCAGTTTATTAAGATTAAAAACAAACGGGGGGGGGGAGGTGACAGGATTAAACTGAGGGATGGAAGCTACATCAAAAAGAGGTAATTACTGAGCACCTGATATATGTCAGGCTCTCTTCTAACTAAGCACCTTCTCNCCAAGCATAGACCCCTTTAGCTCTCTTTCTGCATCTTAAAGCACATGTTGCCCTGTTTCATCTTCAATCCACTCGCTTCCCCTGCAGATTTTATGTGGCAAGCAGGACCAAAAACTTCCTGCTGGCTGCTGTGTTTGTTGAAAACACATTGTTTTCTTACTGCCTTAGAAACCAGAGGAGTAAGACAATGACTGACCCTGGGGAGATGACAGGTGCACAGACTCTTCAGTTTAATGATTGTGGAACATTCCTGATTTCCTTGATTGGAGGCAAAGCCCAAGGCCCACCAATGCTTCACTCAAACATCCTCACCATCAGCAACTCTCTGTTGACTCCTGACTCCCATCTCTGGGCTTGGAAACCAGAATTCTTACTCTGTCATTTCTTTGGGTTTAGACAGGCCACTGTGATTTCCACGCTGCTTTCTTGCCTGGAGAATCCTATGGATGGAGGAGCCTGGTGGGCTGCAGTCCATGGGGTCGCTAAGAGTCGGACACGACTGAGTGACTTCACTTTCACTTTTCACTTTCATGCATTGGAGAAGGAAGTGGCAACCCACTCCAGTGTTCTTGCCTGGAGAATCCCAGGGACAGAGGAGCCTGTTGGGTGCCGTCTATGGGGTCACACAGAGTCGGACACGACTGACGTGACTTAGCAACAGCAACAGCAAAGACGGTATCCGTGTTCATCCCTGCAAACTCACAAAGGCAGAGTGCTTCCACCATGACTGCAGGGAAAGGAAAGAGAGATGCTGCTGGAGGGCCCATGGTCCTGAGCTTGGCTGCCAAGCAGAGGCAGGGAGAGCTGGAGAGCAGGGTGAAACTAAGGGACAGGGAGATGAGGGGTGAATGAAGAGAGAGGAGTGGTGTGTGTGCACTGGACAGCCAAGCCCCAGACTCACCAGTCCTGCTGCAATGCACCACAGGGAGAAGCAGGCTCAGCCGAGGGCCACCCTGCCTAGCTCTGCTTATGCGTGAAACCAAGAAGCCGGCAGGGCCAATTTTCCAGGCAACACAGGCTATGCAATTTGTGGGACCCCCAGTGCAAAATAAAATTATGGGGCCCTTTATTAAAAAAAAAAAAAAGAACTTCAAAGACTTGCAGAGTATAAAACCAAGTGCGGGGCCCTGCACAAGCGATTCCAGTGAGACTGGTGTTTTGATGGGTCACTGAGTTGATTGAGCTGCAGTTTATTAAGATTAAAAACAAACGGGGGGGGGGAGGTGACAGGATTAAACTGAGGGATGGAAGCTACATCAAAAAGAGGTAATTACTGAGCACCTGATATATGTCAGGCTCTCTTCTAACTAAGCACCTTCTCTATGTTACCCAATTTAATCTTATGACAACTGTAGAGGGGAGATGCTATCATCCTCATCACTATCACCTCCCAGATGAGAAAGCCCAGGCACTGAAATGAATATATTGATAAAACCATTAAGTAACCGTAATGGAAATGCTTCCTTAACCCTTGTGACCATGGGAGTTGAGTGATTTGCTCAAGGACGTAAAGCTTGTAAATCAGAGAGCTGGGATTAGAATGTGGCCCAGAGACTTCCCTGGTAGGCCAGTGGTGAACAATCCGCCTTCCAACTCGGGAGAGAGGCGTTTGATCCCTGTTCCAGGAAGATCCCACATGCTGTGGAGCTACTAAGCCCATGCGTCAAAGCTGTTGAGCCTGTGCTCTGGAGCCTGTGTTCTGCAAGAAAAGAAGCCACCGCAATGAGAAGCCTGCACATCGCAACTAGAGAGTAGCCCTCATTCACTGCAACCAGAGAAAGCCCATGTGCAGCAACGAAGACCCAGCACAGCCATACATAAATAAATAAAAAGAAGTGCAGCCATAAATAAATAAACAATATGCCCCAGGGCCCAAGCCCCTAGCCAGTTGACAACACTGCCTGTCTATAAGTACGGAGCACAGCTCAACCAAACAGATCTTCCATACAAGGAACAGTCTTACTGTAGAAAGAAGGTTCTGACCGAGTTATTCAGAGAGGCAGGGGCTGGAGATGTTCGAAAAAGAGGCAGGAGGGCCGTTTATCAAGGGGAATCCAGCCTCACTGGGGTGCTGGATTAAATAGTACCAATCCTAATAACAAGAGTTGCCATTCTCTCAGTAGTTGTGATGAGTCAGGCGCTGCACCAAGCACTTAATAAGCATCTTTAGGGCCTGGTCCCCATTTTGCAGAAGAAAAGAAGTCCCAGGAGTACAGAGCTTGGAGCTGTCACTCCCCAGTGTCAGGAAGATAGACTGGAACCCAAGCTGCCTGCCTCCAAAGGCCTTGCTTCCAACAGGCTGACTTTTAAGGTCCCCCTCACCTCTAAGATGCTGTAACTCTAAATCTCCACTGGGAACTCATTCTGTACCTGCCCATGCTATTTCATTTTAGCCTGTGTTGATATTTTTGCTGAGAGTTTGGAGCCTGCTGGAGGCCCAGGGATCTGTTCCCTGTCTTGAATCAGTCCTCTGGAATGTTGGCCCGAACCCTGGCCAGATCATTTCAATTCTTTCTCCTTCACATTCTACAATCTGGGTTTCCGGTAAGCTCTAGCGAAGGCCCGTGCTTCTGATGTTTCATCCTTATTTAAGCAGATAGCTTCATGAGTGTGGGCATATCGTCCTAAAAAGCTAGAGAACTTTTTCTCTGAGCCAGAAAGTGTGTGACAGCCCCTGTAGGCCCCCTACATACGATTGAGTTCTTTTCCGAGAGAGCATTCCTGAGTCCGGTTTGTTCATAAGTCCAACAAAGCCTAGTTGCCCAACTATAGTTGGCAATCGGTAATATAGTATTGCACTATAATAGGTTTATAATACTTTTCACACAACTGAGACATAGAAAACAAACACAAAAAAGTTTTTAAAATTTTAATCTTAAAGTACAGTACTTTGAAAAGTACAGTAGTACCAGCTATATTGCTGCTGCTTTTATGCTTGATTCCAGACATACGGGGCTTGAACTAAAGACACTGTACTACTGTACTCTGTACAGTCCTATACGGTAAAGTACACAAAACTACAACTACTTGTAGAGGAGACGCACATGTGACAGTGTGCGCCAGACCCCTGAACTACCTTAAGGGACTGGACAAGCAAACACATGTTTAAATCTTTGAGAGCAGTTTTAGCTTTATGTGCTAAACTACATTGGTTTTCTGTGGCTACTGCAATCAAGTACCACCAGCTTGGTAGCTTAAAATAACAGAAGCTTACTCAGTGGCAGTTCTAGAGGCTGAAAGTCCAAAATAAAGGCGTCAGCAAGGCCGTGCCCTCTTTGGAGTCTCTAGTGGAGGCTCTGTTCTGTGCCTTCCTCTTAGCTTCCAGCGGTCAGCAGTCCTGGGCGTCCCTTGGCTTGTAAACACATCCCTCCAGTCTGCCTCGTGGTCGGGTGGGTCGCTGCTGCTTGCCTCTGTCTGGATGTCTCCTCTCCTCACCTGGACATCAGTCATCAGGGACTAGGTCCAGCCCTCCCCTTGATTATATCTGCAAAGACCCTATTTCCAAATAAGATCCCCTTTACAGGTTCTGGAAGTGAGCACTTCAGCACATCGTTTGGGTAGGAGACACTTCAATCCACAACATCATCCCAAGCTCAGTTGGTGAATATACTGTGGGGCACCCTTCAATAGCATGTCCTGCGAGCTGACTCGCTCACTGTGCAAGCCCCACCTGGACTCCACGAAGCAGGTTCCATTACTATTTCCACCATACAAATGACCAGAGAGGTTCAGCAGCCCGTCTGAAGTCACATGCAGCTCCTGAACCTACAGGAGAGGGCAGAGCTCAGCATTTCACCTTGACCCTGAGCAGCACTGGCCTCAGCATACAATGGGCCAGGAGAAGAAGTCTAAGTCCCATTGTGTTCAGAACTTTGGACCCACTGAGACCAAAGCTTTCTACATAGGGAAGCAGTGGCTCCAAACTGGACACCCTGGCTTCATGCTTCTCTCCTTCGTGTAAGATAATTTCCCTGAAACCCTCTTATTCCATCCCTAAGACAAGATCACAGAGACTGCCTGACCCATCTCAGAAAATGGCTGGGAGGATCAATACCAAGACTCGTGGAAGGCCCATAGTCATGTTACGAATTCTGATTCCCTTGGCCCTTGCTTCCTTCAGGTCTTTGCTCAAATGCCACTGCCCCTTGTAGCTTCCCCAGCCACTGTATCTAAATAGCGCCGCCCACCCTACTACCCCCTTTTATCTCTTTACCTAAATTTCTGACTATCTGACATACTTATTTGTTTATGGTCTCTCCTGCCTGTTTTAGGCTGTAAACTCAGAGAGGGCAAGGGTTTGTCTATTTTGTTTCCCATCGCCAATGTAGTGCCTACAACAGTGCCTGGCACATAACAGGACTCCACAACACTTAACTGAATAGGTGAATAGCTTAATGTGAATGGCGGTTTTTCATTTACATGATTGGTGTAGAAGAAGGACAGTTTTTCCACTAGAACCTAAGCTCCAAGAAAGCAGAAAACCACGGCCGTCTGATTCATTACCAGAGTCCCAACGCCTGGCAGAAAACAAGATCCTTGATCAATATCTGTCAAGTGAATGGATGGGGGAAAGGCTGCTGGACAGACAGAAACCATGCCCTCTGGCTTCTTGGAGGTGAGATGCTAGGGAGGAGACTGGACTGGAAGAGAGCTTCAAGCATTTTTGAAGGTGGGAGGAAGAAGAGGTGCCTTCTTCCAGCTCAGAGGAGCAGAAGGAATGGGCTGTGAGAGCAGTGGGGTGGTGATAGCAAGACTCCTTTGCAAAGTCAGAAGATCTCATTTGAACAAGGTTGGCCTGGAAGGGAGAAAGGCAGGGTGGTTGTATCTGCTCATGAATTACCCAAACACCAGGTAATGTGAAACGTGTGTTTCCTCCAAGCGCTGTGCATCAGGGACCTTGTGCAGAAACTATTTAAAGTGTGGAATGATGAGTATTGCAGCACTGGGCTTCTTCCCCTCCGCCCTGTCCAGTTTCACCCAGTGAAAACTGGACTGAGACTGTCCAGTTTCACCCAGTGAAAACTGGACTGAGACTGTCCAGTTTCACCCAGTGAAAACTGGACTGAGACTGTCCAGTTTCACCCAGTGAAAACTGGACTGAGACTCTCCAGTTCTCAGTCTCCACAGAGGCCAGGGCGAGTCTAGAACTGCTTCCCAGGCAGTTAAACCACCTCCAATTTTCTAAGTCTGAATATGTCAAAGGATCCTGTTGTCTCCATCTTTGGGCCCAGAGGCAGTTTTCTCATCAAACCTTGAGAGCTTGTAAGAGAAAGTGACATCTGTGATAAGACAGGTGGTCTCGCTCTATGAAGACTCTTTGCTGAGCAGCCTCAGGGGGTGCTGCAGGTTCAGGGAGGGGGGAGTTCCCTCCCCTCCAGCATCTGGATGCCAAGAATTCTTTTAACGCAGGTCAGTGCCTCCCATTTCACTTCAGAAGGACAGGTCTATCATTCAAACTGCCCCAGGAGAAGCAACAGGCTGGTTTCAATGCACAAAGAAGTGCAAATGACTGAGAGAAGACCTCAGTCCCTCAAGGGCAGATTTTAAAGAGCAATGAGAGGAGAGGTGACAAGGTGAGAGAGGGAACTCTGTACAAGCCCCGTTCTTCCGCTTACTACCCACGGGACTTCGAACAAGTTCATTAACCTCTCATCTGTAAAAACACCAGCTTTCTGCTGCAGCCAGACTGAGCTGCCTGCGGCTTCCTCTGCATGCCAGTCAGTTCCCAGCCCCAACTCTGGGCATTTCTTTGGCCTGGAAAGTTCCTCTTCCCTTTGTCCACCTGACTCCTCATCTTTCCTCCTTCCTGGACTTCCCAGGGTTGGATGGCCAGCGAACACTGTGTTCACACGGTGTAGTCAAGCTCACTCTCCTTCCTGCCTTCCCCAGCTCCCATCCAACCCCCCCTCCTGCCCACACACACATACACACACACACACACACACACACACACACACACACACACCAGATAGGCGCACATACACACACACACACACACACACACACCAGACAGGCACACACACACACACACACACACACACACCAAACAGGATAGACCTAGAGGGCAGGGTCATTTTCTTGTCCTTCTCCAAATGCCCAGTAAAGAATCAGCAAATATCTTTTCAATAATTGAGAATTACCTCTAAGAAAAAATGTCCAAAATGTGGAAATAAAGCAAGTAAATGACTACATGCCCTTTCAATGGCATGCTGATGCAGTCAGGCTCACCGAGGGTTATTTAAATTCTCTGGGAGAAACTACCTGTGTTGACTTTATTGTTTATTATTGGTCAGAGCCCATGCACTGAATGTTACCTGTTAACTTGCTGATTTTGCCCTGTAAAGATGGAGGTGATTTCTTCCTGTTAGAAAAGATAACTTTATTGCCATGTAGAATGTTAACCAGTTTCCTGCCTAACCTATGGATCTTATGCTAACATTCTTTTGCCTTTCCCCTCTTGCCTGTTAGTACATCAAATAGTCCATTAATCAGCTTTTCCATCCTTCTGTTTCCTCAGTACTTAATAAATCTTCAGTAAGACTTGTATTCATTTTATATTTTATGAGGGCCATTTTTTAAAAAAAGAAGCTGTGTTTTTAACTTTTTAAAAATCATATTTTGACATCTTGCAGTAATTTTGAGAGGTCTAAATAATACCATTCACCAACTGTTGTTTTTTCTTAAGAACAACGCATTGCTGTAAATGCTTTAATTCCCTATCTCATTGAATCCTCGTCACAACCATATAAAGCAGATTTCTATTTTATAGACGAGGTGTCTCAGGCCCAGAGAGGCTTAGCAGCTTGGCAAAGCCAGGGACACGTATCCTGTGCCAGGAACTTTACCCACCTCCTTGTTTAATCCTCATGACAAGCCTACCGCCCAGGGATCAGAACCCTTGTTTTTGTTTATTAGAAAAAAAGGCTTAATTGCTTATCCAAGGCACACGGCCAAGTCAGGATTAGAAGCCGCACATTTACCTGCCTCTCAATGACCAAGTGACTTAGCTTATGCGGAAGTCTGTCATGTTCCACACATTACAGAAAACATTAATTTCTCTTCCACTGGACAGTTTAGCTGTGAAGAGTTGTGGTTGAGATCAGTAGGTAGCCCCATGAAATTACATTCCTTTCCCTTCTTCCAAAGTAATAGATCTCACAATTTCTAGGTGGGCCCTGACCATCCCAAACAAAGATTACATTTCCCCATCTGCTTTGCAGCTGCATGTAGCCATATGATTAAATTTTAGCCAATTTAAGCACAAGTGTCATATGGCTCTTTTAGGAACTTCCCTTAAAAGATATGTGAGCACCTTTTTCTCTATGCCTTCCTCCACCCACCTACCAGGAACACAGGTGTGATGTCTGGAGCTCTAGCTGCAATCCTGTGCCAGGAGGGCAATACTGACCCTGGGGAAGTTAGAGGAATGAGCTGGAAGGAGCTGAGTCCCTGGAGGCATTACCAAGCACCACACCAGCCCTAGACTTCTGACTTCCCAGTTTTTATGTAAGGAAGAAATTAACAGCTGTCTTATGTAAGCTGCTGGGTGGTTTTTTTTGGATCTCTGTTGCTTCCAACCAGAAGTAATCCTAACTGATACAGCACAAAGTGGAGAGGGAGCCTCAGAGACAGCATCGGCCTTTAACACAGAAGTGGCCAGGGATGGCCTTGATTCTTAGAACCAACCAGAAAGACCCTGGAGAGCCCGGCAGTTGGAGCTGTCAGGAAGACAGATGTTGAGCGGCTCTTGCCAGCCACCACTTGCCCTGACTTGCCCCCAGTTTCCTCTGCCAGGCTTGCCTGCCCATCCATTCCATGGCATTCTTTTCAGCTGCCTGTAGAGACATGACAGCTCCATATAGGCCCCCTCCTCCTCCAGGTGGCCGGAATCGTTGCATCACCAAACTCTAACAAGGAAACCTCGGAAGCTCTGGGTTCTCTTCCCAGTGACTGTTAGGAGGAAACACCCTCTGTTCTGCTTCTCCAGGTTTTGCCTGCTCGGCAGTACAACAGTAAAACTTGTCTGTCGCTTTAGCAGAGACCAACAAAGCAGACACAAAGCCTCAGAACCTGCTAGAAATTAAAAGTTCAGCTTTGCTTCCTCCTGGGAATCTGAAGGAGAGGACTGGATTCCCCAGCAGATGCCCAGTGGGCTGGGAGCCTGGGGGTGGCATTGTCTGGTGAGGACTGTAAGACCATTGCATGAAGGCATGGACGGAGGTGGTGTTTTCTGCCAGGACAGCATCAGCCTGGACTGCGGGGGGGGCTCACCCTCATTCCTGGAGCCCCTCTCGGGTCCAGATGTCCTGGGCAGTGTCCTCGCTTGGCCACACCCTCAGCTATGTGACCTTGGACACAGTGTTCACAGACCTCAGGTCCCCACCTGTACAATGGAAATTATGACAATTCCAGTCTCCAAAGGTGGCTCTGAAGACTAAATACAATGTTCCAAGTAAAATTTTTAGATGTCTGGCACATCCTAAATGCTCAGTAAATGCTGCTTGTTATCCTTGATGGAGAATAATAATGATACAAGGTAGCTCTTTCTACTGTAGGTGCTGCACCAAGCAATCTTCATATGTAACCTCTTTTATCCTCACAGGAGGACACTACAGTTAACCATCCCCACCCCCATTTCATTGATAAGGAAGTTGAGGCCCATTTGGAGAACAAACTGAGGCTTCTGTGCCCCTGCCCATGCCCTTAAAAAAGGACAAAGGAGGAGTTCTTGACTCCTTACCCGCTGCTGGCTTTTTCCCCCCCAGCTCCCCGGCTTCTTCCCACCACAGATTAAAAAAAAATTTTATTTTGAAATACAGTTGATTTACAGTGTTGTGTTAGTTTCAGATGTGCAGCGAAGTGATTCAGCCCCATGCTGTGCTCCCATTTCTCCATCATGCTGCTTTTTTCCCCTCTGGTCCCTGTCATGAGGGTTTACTTCTTCCATGGTTCCCTTCTCTCTCTGCTGATCAGCCGGCGAGGCTGCCTTCCCCAAGAGGACAGGATACCGGCTTCACCGCTGGCTGTGGGTCTCACCACAGCCAGTGATGCCTGAAGCACGTGGCCTGCCGGTGGTCCTGAAAGGGCTGTGGGGTCTGAAGACAGCTAGGAGGTGTCCCCTTAGCTGACCCCTCCCTGAAGGGGTCCCCTTCAGCCCTGACACCTCTCTCCAGGCCCTGCCCACACAGGCTCTATCCTAGGGCGAGCATGTGTGGCGCCCTTGCTGCCTGCCCGGCCCTCTTCAAACACTTGATGCACGTCAGTCGTCTCATTTAATCCTCACACAATCCCTCCGGAGGTGTCTGAATCTGCTGCAGCCACCGTGACAAAGTACCATGGACTTGCACTGTAAACAACAGAAGTGTGTTTTCTCACAGTCCGGGAGGCTGGAAGTCCATGGTCAAGGTGCCTCTGGGCCCTCTCTGCTTGGCTGGCAGACAGTCAGCTTCTCCCGTGGCCTCGCATAGCCTTCCCTCTGTGTCTGTGTCCTCGTCTCCTCTTCTTCTTTTTTTTTTAAATTACATTTTATTTTCAACTGTGGGATATTTACAAGATTGTGATGGCTTTTGCCATACATCAATGTGAATCGGCCATGGGTCACCCCTCTTGTGCCCCCCCCAACATCTCTGCCCCTCCCATCCCTCTAGGTTGTCACAGAGCACCAGCTTTGGGTTCCTACAGTCATATAGCAAACTCCCACTGGCTATCCATTTTACATAAGGTAATTTGTATGTTTCAATGCTATTCTCTCAAATCATCCCACCTTATCCTTCTCCCACTGTGTCCAAAAGTCTGTTCTTTATATCGGTCTCCCTTGCCGCCCTGCATATAGGATCGTCAGGGCCATTTTTTAAGATTCCATATCTATGCGTTAATATGCGGTGTTTCTCTTTCTGATTTACTTCACTCTGTATCGTACGCTCTAGGTTCATCCTCCTCGTTAGAACTGACTCAGATGCATTCCTTTTTGTATCTGAGTAATGTTCCATTATGTACATGTACTACAACTTCCTTATCCACTCATCTATCACTCATCTCCTCTTCCCATGAGGACACCAGTCCTACTGGACAAGTGCTGACCCCCAGAGACCCCATTTTACCTTAATTACCTCTTTAAAGACCCTGTCTCCCGATCCAGTCACATTCTGATGTCGTGGGGCTTAGGACTTAAGTGGATTTGAGAGATCTTCCATGACAGGGTAAGAGCTATCATTATCATCCCAAATTTTAGTTGAGGAAACTGAGGCACAGGGACTGGGCAACTCACCCAGGTCCAGAGCTAGCACTGAGCAGAATGCGAGCCGTCAGAGCCTGACTGCAACCTCATGTGGAGCCACTGGCCAGACTGCGCCACAGCCCGCAGAAACAGGTCTCAGGACATCAGCCTTTTTCTTTTTGCTGAACTGTATTTATTTATCAATTTACTTATTATTTTTGGCTCTGCTGGGCTTCATTGCTGCACGGGCTTTTCTCTACTTGCAGGGAGCAGGGGCTACTCCCTAGGTGCGAGGCACAGGCTTCTCTGATTGCAGAGCATGGGCTCTAGGGGAAGAAGGCTTCAGTAGTTTCAGCACGTGGGCACAGTAGTTGCAGCTCCCGGGCTCAATGGTTGTGGCACATGGGCTTCGTTGCTCTGCAGCATGTGGGATCTTCCTGGATCAGGGATGGAGCCTGTGCCTCCTGCGTTGGCAGACAGCTTATTTAGCACTGAGACACCAGGGAAGCCTTTTTCTAAAGCCAAGGAAATTAGGGCTCGGAGGAGAAATCTCTTTCTCTGGTCATTTAGCTGACAGGTGGCAGAGTGAGAAAACCAACCCCGAGGCATAAGCCCAATTCCTTTAAACTACCCCACCCCTGCCTCCATAAATCTGCTCCCTCCTTAGGACAAGGGCATGGCGCTTGGTCCCAGCAAGGTAAGGAGGAGTTTGGGAATGCAAAGCCATTTTGACTTTGGCGTTATAGGGAGATTAACGAACATAAGGTTTCCTCCAGTGCCTCTGACATACAGTTTCTAGGAAGGGCACCTGTGGTTCAGAACTGCCCCCCCACAAAGCTGGGAAGAAGGCAGCAGAGCTCACCACCCTCTCCTGGCCTCCGGAAGCCCCCCACCACAGCTGCATTCAGTTCAGTTCAGTCGCTCAGTCATGTTCGGCTTTGCAACCCCATGGACTGCCACACGCCAGGTTTCCCTGTCCATCACCAACTCCCGGAGTTGCTACAGTAGCTGCCCCTATAATACTAGCACCTTTCAGGTGATCACTGTGTGCTAAGCACCATCCTAAGTATTTTTAATCACCAACTTATTTGCTCCTCTCAACAGCTCTATGAGGCGAGAGGTGGCATCATTATTGTCTCTGTTTTATACCTGAGAAAGTGAAGGCACAGCCTTTGGCCTAGAGTCCCCAAAGGTGCAGGCTGGATGTAAACCCATGTAGCTGGCAGCTAGCCCAGCTCTGGTCTCCTCCTTGTTCCTGTGTGGCAGGCAGGGAGCTAATGAGCCAACTCTTCCTTCACTCACTCCTGTGCTCACCCATCCACCTACTCTTGATTTCCCTGGTGGCTCAAACGGTAAAGTATCTGCCTACAATGTGGGAGACCTGGGTTCGATCCTTGGGTCGGGAAGATCCTTTGGAGAAGGAAATGGCAACTCACTCCAGTACTCTTGCCTGGAAAATCCCGTGGATCGAGGAGCATGGTAGGCTGCAGCCCATGGGGTCGCAAAGAGTCAGACACAACTGACCAACTTCACTTTCACTTTCTACCTACTCTGCTTGCTCTGACCCAGGCCCAGTGCCCACTCCTCCCTCTAGGCCCCCAGGCTGGGAGGGCAGGAGGCCCCTTAAAGGGACAACACTGACCCTGTATAACAGCAGTGTGTCCATGATGCAAAGCCAGGATTCACAGTCAGAGGAAGCCAAGGAAGGCTGGTGGAGGCAGTGGTGGGTATGCTGGGTCTTGAAGGATATGCTGGATGTGCCGGGAAGAGGCAGAGATGTGGCCACAGGAGCTCTAGGGCTGGTGTGGGTGGAGATGGGGGTGGGTGGGGAAGAGGAGAGCAGCAAGCNGTCAGACACAACTGACCAACTTCACTTTCACTTTCTACCTACTCTGCTTGCTCTGACCCAGGCCCAGTGCCCACTCCTCCCTCTAGGCCCCCAGGCTGGGAGGGCAGGAGGCCCCTTAAAGGGACAACACTGACCCTGTATAACAGCAGTGTGTCCATGATGCAAAGCCAGGATTCACAGTCAGAGGAAGCCAAGGAAGGCTGGTGGAGGCAGTGGTGGGTATGCTGGGTCTTGAAGGATATGCTGGATGTGCCGGGAAGAGGCAGAGATGTGGCCACAGGAGCTCTAGGGCTGGTGTGGGTGGAGATGGGGGTGGGTGGGGAAGAGGAGAGCAGCAAGCGGGGTTGCTTGGGCAGCATGCTAAGGAGGGGCTTTCGACCCAGCTGCTGTTCAGCCACTAAGTCAAGTCTGACTCTTTGCATCCTCATGACCTGCAGCACGCCAGGCTCCTCTGTCCTTCACTATCTGCCTGAGTTTGCTCAGATTCATGTCCATTTAGTCTGGGGTGCTTTCTAACCATCTCATCCTCTCCTGTCTCCTTTTGCCTTCAATCTTTTCCCGCATCAGAGTCTTTTCCAGTGAGTCGATTCTTCCTATCAGGTGGCCATTGACCTAGGCTATGGCACTGTAAGGCCCCTGTGGGACTTGAAGCAACCTGATCTTCCTACCTATCCTACCTAGACTAAAATTCCCAAGTCCCCACCACGGCCTCAACAGCGTGGTATGACATGGCCTCCCAGCCAGGCTCCGGCTTCTGCCTGGTCACACACTCCTCTGTACCTCCCTCACTGCCTCCAGCTCTACCCACTGTTTGGCTCTACTCCAACAGGCCAAGCAAATGGCCTCAGCAATGGACTTGGCTCTCTCTCTGTCTGGACTGCTCCTCCCCTTCAGCACAGTTCTGTTTAATTGGCTAATTACTTCCAGCCAAGCTTCATGCAGCTCTCAATAAATACTTGCTAAATGGATGAATGAACTCTACTTTATTATCATCCGATTCACTGAAAGTAAGTCTACAGACAGCTCTCAGCCGCCCAGCTGTGCTGGATAATTAACCAGGATGCACTGTCCCCCTTCGGGCTGCTCCCATCACTTGTTAACTCCCAGCCGGTCCTGAGCTGCCGGCACAGCCTCCAGAGTGGGTCCCGGCTGCCGGCAAAGGCAGGCTGCTCAGTCATCGAGCTGCTCCTCAGCCCCAGGCTGCCTCTAACAGTCCTGCTGCCACAAACCCATCTCAGCAGCAGAAAAGAAACCATGAAATTGCCTGAATTCAGAAGCTGACAGGAAAGGAAAGGGGCCTGTCAAAATCCAGCCTGCACTGAAAGACAAAAGGCAACTCCTTCCAGCACCTCCGGTGTGAGCCTGACGCTGGAAAAGGGGAGAGGACAGTCTCCCCCACTTCTGTCCTACCTGCAGCTCCCTTTGCCTGGGATGGCGCGGCAGGTGGGGGAGGAGAGTCATGAGCGCTGTGACTTAAAATGAAAACCCTGGCTAGGTTATCGGGGAAGACGTTCCTGACAAATTTTGGGTGGTCGTAATAGCGATAGTCTTTGACGAAAAAGACCCTCTCAAATCCTATTTCTTTCCCTGGAAGCAGAGTGTCAAAATAAGTGTTTTGATATTTATGAATTTATTCCAGGCCACATGGGGAGCTTGGTTTCTTCCTCGGCTATTTCAGAACAACAAAAACAAAAAACCAACTGTGGGTTCCCAAATCTGGCCCCCCTAACTCAGGGCTCAAGTTTATTTCTCGTGTTATTATCATTCTTTCTTGTTGAATGGCAGCATTAGCTAATTATGAATAAATCAAGGCCCCTTTCCAGCACTGCAGCTGAAAATTCATTTTTTCAAGATTGGGTTCTGATTGCACAGTGTCTTAATACAAAGGGGGCAGAACAGCTAAACCATTTACTCCCAGAATCCTGGTGAAGAAATTCAGGTTTAATGAACCCTGAAACAGCTACCCTCTCCTCCCCTCTGAGGAGAAAAGAAAATGTGGTTGTAAATTTTAAATGTGAGCCAACAACTGGTTTTGAAATTGTTATTTGGAGATAGTGGCAGTGGGGAACGCTGAAAAGCAGATGTCCTCACACCTCAGGGGAGAGACTTTTCTCTTAGGAAAAGCTCAGGTAGCCCCTGAGAGAAGCTGAGGATAAAATCTGGATGCCAAGTTTCCTATGATTCTGCGCATGTGGGTGTATGGTGGGTTTTAAATGCCCAGAAGGTCCAATTTGCCAGGAGCTCCTTGGGGCTTAGGTAATTGTCTGGCAGGCTTCACGGGCTCTACCAGCAATGAGCTCAGGAGGTTTACTCCTTGAAGATTTCAAGGCACAGTGATTTCCCAATATTTGCAAATTGGCAAGCTGTGAAGTTTTTGAAAAGGCAGATGGGGGGGCGGAAAGCCCAGAGCTCCGGTGGCTTGCGATCGCTGCTCAGAAGTACGCGCTGAGCCGGTTCTACGTTTGAGCACTAGATGGCGCCAGCAGCCTTCCGGGGCTGAGCAGCGGCCCGCAGGCGCAGTCGGGTCGGAAAGAGCAGGCGCCTGGTCCACAGCAGGAGGTCTGACCTTGACTACAAGCCCAGAAAGGCCTGCCTTGGCTCCTGGACCTGGCTGTGTAAGGTGATCGGTGATGTGTCTAGTCCTGCGTGGCAGCACGTGGGCTGGTCGGAAGGTTAAAAACCGTTGCTTTGGAAAGTCATGTGTTGCCTTCCTGTCGTTTCTTTTTCTCACTGAAACGTTTTGATCTTGGCTTTAGCTCCTCAGCAGCTATCAGAGATCTACCCTGAAAAATGTTACTCCTCTGTTTTTGGAGAACCTGCTTGTTGCCTCCTAATATTTGTTTTGCTTCTTTCCTCGCTTAATTAGAGGGCTCTGAGCAGGCAGGGGTCACACAGCACATGGGAGTCACCACACACAGGATGGGGAGGGTCCCAGAAAGGCTCACCTCCTAGCTTGTGCATAGCACCTGTGGTGCGTCTGAGGTCAAACGTTATGCTCCCAAACTTGGGAGGTGTCTCCATGGGCAAAAAGAATTAGTTGTTTGAGACCTCATGTTTGGGTAGTAGTTATATCATATTAGCATTCTTGGTAAGTACCAGGACTTGTTTCTCTGTTTACCATTTTCCATCCTCTTCCATTCCAAGGGCACCTGCCATGTATGTTTCATAGACGCCTTTGCAGTTACATTATCCATGGGGGAAAAATATATTCTTGGACATGTATGACATGTATACACAAATGTATATTGTATATATGCATTTGTGTAAGACTGTACCTACACACTCAGAGAAGGCAATGGCACCCTACTCCAGTACTCTTGCCTGGAAAATCCCAGGGACGGAGGAGCCTGGTAGACTAAGAGTCGGACACAACTGAGCGACTTTACTTTCACTTTTCACTTTCATGCATTGGAGAAGGAAATGGCACCCCACTCCAGTGTTCTTGCCTGGAGAATCCCAGGGACGGGGGTGCCTGGTGGGCTGCCGTCTATGGGGTCGCACAGAGTCGGACACGACTGAAGCGGCTTAGCAGCAGCAGCAGCAGTACTTACACACTAGTACAGATGGCAGTACTAGTGGTAAAGAACCCAGCTGCCAATGCAGGAGATACAAGAGATGCAGGTTCAGTCCCTGGGTCAGGAAGATCCCCTGGAGGAGGGCAAGGCAACCCACTCCAGTATTCTTGCCTGGAGAATCCCATGGACAGAGGGGCCTGGCTGGCTACGGTCCATAGGGTTGCAAAGAGCCAGACATGACTGAAGCGACTTAGCACACACACACACACGTACTTACACACATACCTCTAATCCAACACCAGCATTGTGGGTTATAAATCCAGAGCCCGAGGAGAACAGACAAAGGGGTCAAGGTTTCACATTGGGTTGGCAGTTTCTGGCTTCTGTCCTGACCATCTTAACACACAGGCAAGTCCTTCTACCAGCGCATGCATGTATTTTTAATTCACATAAATGATTTCTTAGTTAGGATCTAGCAAGAAAATCAGAAACCACTTTAGGTCTTTCAAACAGAGGGAATTTAATATAGGGAATCGGTTAGACAAGGCATGGGATCATGGAGAAGATATATATGAAGAGGAGATTACCCACCACAGGAAAGCACCATGACCACCCTGGTGGGACAATGGGATGAGTGAGGCCACCACAGCTAGGGCTTGTGGCTGGGGCTCCAAAGTGGGGACTACCTGGTGGGATGTGAACAATTGGGTGAAAAACTATCTGGAAGGAACCAGAGCCACAGGAAAGGTCCTGGAGTTGCAGGAGATACACAGGAAACCTGAGAGGAGAAACACTATGGCTTTCCCTTCCTCCCATCTCCCAATCTTCTGCCAGAGCTTCCTATTGGTCAACCAACTTGAAGCTGGAAGCAAGGAAACCTGGGAATTGTAGTTTTCTTAGTGGCTCAAATGGTAACAAATCTGCCTGCAATTTGGGAGACCTGGCTATGATCCCTGGGTTGAGGAGATCCCCTGGACAATGGAATAGCTACCCACTCCACTGTTCTTGCCTGGAGAATTCCATGGATGGATGAGCCTGGTGGGTTACAGTCTATGGGGTTGCGAGACATGGCTGAGCAACTAATACTTTCACTTTCATGTGGTACAGAGAAGGACAGGAGGACAGAGATGGAGTGAGAACACACTGGCAGTTCACGGATAGAATGGTGGGGAATGAGGATGAAAGGCCTTCCTATTTTGTGTGTTTAATTAGTACATATTAAGGTGAAGTGTGTAGGCTACCTGGGTAAAATTTTAGCTGAGTCTCCTTTTACTGGTTATATAACCTGGGCAGGTTACTGAATTTCTCTGTATCTTTGTTTCTTCCTTTGTACACAGGGAGTAATAACTATATCTATGTCTATATATATATATAAAACGGGATTTGTGAGGACTAAATGAGTTCATCTATGTTCAGTACTTAGAGGGTGCCTGGCAGAGAGAAAGCATTCCATCTCATTTTTTTTTTCCTTAAGATCTGTGCATGTTACATGTATGTCCATCTAGTTTGTGTCTTCTGAATGCTGCACACATCCCCATGGTGTGTGCCCACCACATTTTATCCAAGGAAGCACAAGATAGCTCCAGTCCTCTGTCTACTTGCATTTGGATGACTGGAATCATAGGTATGTGTAGAATTCAAGAACAAGATTAGATGGCTGTGAGTAACTGCTGTGTGAGTGTACTGAAACCCAGGCTGGCATCTTTAGGGTCAGCCTGAAAGTGGGGTTACTTTGAAGCATTTGTCAATGGTATTTGAACTAAAGGCACTTGCAACATTTGCTTGACTGAATTTTAACTTTTCAGAGTAGAAGGAAATTGGGCCTGTTCTTCCGTTACACGGTGAGCTCTGTAAGGGTGGAGTCCATGCCTTACTTCACTAACTGAACCTTTCTCCTCTCACCCCCACAGCTGCCCAGAGAGTCAGGCATTGTCATTAGCCAAGGAAACTGAGGTTCAGAGGAATGAAAGAACTTTCCATGGTGGAGGCAGGATTGAAGCGAAGCCTGGGCTTGATCATTCCTGCAGATTCCCCCTCTTAAGACAGTAGCAGGGAATCTGGCCCATGGAGCTAGAAGTCACTTTTACTTATGGCTGAGAGCTTGGGTTGATTCTACGTGCTTGAAACGAGTGAGAAGTGCCAGAATCTGTTGTCAAGGAGCCACAGGCAGACCTTGAGATGGAGTCAGAGCCAAGAGCATGTGAGAAGTCACTCTGGAACCATCCAAGGGACACTGGGAATCTCTGGGCTGGTGTTTAGGAGAGGTAGACTCGAAGGACTAAGGTCGTCATGGAAGGACAGGTAGTTGGTAGCTTTTCATGTTTTCACTGAGTGATTGCTGGAATACCCCATTGTGTCATTGTTAAACGACTGCCTTTGTAACTGAAATCTCTGAGACTTCTCCAGCCAGAAGATGTGCACTAATCATGGATCAGTCACTATCGAGTGTGGTCCATTTGGACAGTTTCTTGGCCTTCTAAAGCTGTACATGGACTGCTTAGCTATGCCCTGTAGTCCCAGCAGGTCTGGAGTCAGTGTTAACAACAGATCCATTTTCCTAAAGCATCATTTCTCTCATGTTCCTGCTGGATTAAAATCCTGCAGTGACAGCCGTTACCTCCAGCTGCTTCTCAGTTACTCAGTCACGTCCAGTTCTTCGCACAATGACAGTGGGCTGTAATCCACCAGACTCCTCTGTCCATGGGATTTTCCCAGCAAGAATATTGGAGTGGGTTGCCATTCCCTCCTCCAGGGGATCTTCCCAACCCAGCGATCGAACCTGCGTCTCCTGTATCTCTTCCACTGCAGGGGGATCCTTTACCGCAGAGCCACCAGTGAAGTCCCATCACCTCTAGGCCAAATACCACATGTGGAATGGTATTAGTGTCCTCCACGGCCACTTCAAGTTCATGTGTTGAACTCATAAGGCCCAGTGTGATGGTATGAGGAGGTGAGGTCTTCAGGGAATGCTTAGGTCATGAGAGTGGAGCCCTCATGATCGGGACCTGGAAGAGCTCCCTAGCTTCTTCCAGATATAAGGATGCGAAGAGAAGTTATCAGCCCACCACCAAGAAAGCCTTCTCCAGAGCCTGACAGTGCTGGCCCCTTGATCTTGGGCTTCCAGCCTCCAAATTGAGAATAGATCTCTGCTGTTTATAAGCCACTCAGTCTCTGCTAGTTTTGTCGCTTAGATAGACTAAGACAGGCTGCAAATAAAAAACAGTGTGTATAGTTTCCTGTGGCTGGCAGGACAAACTTGGTGGATGAAAACAATAGAAATTGTCCTCGTAGTTCTGGAGGGCACAAGTCTGAGATCAACGTGTCAGCAGGGTCGGTGTCTTCTGGAGCCTCTGAGGGAGAATCCTTCTCATGCCCTTCTCCTGGCTCCTGGGAGCTGCTGGCAATCACTGGCGTTCTTCAGCCTGCAGATGGATCACTCCAGCCTCCACCTCCATCTCCGTGTCACCTTCTCCTCTGTGTCTTCTCTCCTTTTATTTCCTTTTTAACAGGGACACTTGTCCCTACTGGATTTAGGGTCCACCTGAATCCAGGATGATCTCATCTCAAGACCTTGAACTCAATTCCATCTGCAAAGATCTGTTTTCCAAATAACGTTACATTCACAGGCCCCAGGACAAGGATGATTCTTTGGAGGGGACATGATTCAACTCACTGCACCATGTTTTAAATGTAAAGATTTTATTCTTCTCACCCAACAGGAAGTCTAGAGGTCTGCAGCTGTCAGCCCTGGTTTACATCCTTACCTCTCTGCGGTCCCCTCACCGTGCAGGAGGCCACCTCGAATCCTGTGTCATGTCTGCACGGGGGTGGCAGCACCAGCCACATGCGCCCCTGTTGTCACACGCTTTCTCAGAACCCGGTCAGCAGCAGACATCTGCTCTGGAGGAAAGGCTGAGAAGATGAGATGTGGGCGTTTCCTGCCTCCGAGGTGGAGGTGGGTGAAGCAGCAGAGAATTACATGTGAGTGTTGAGTTAAACCAACATGGATGTCCCTCATGGGTGGGGGCACTCAGTGGTCAGCCCACAGTCCCTGCCCTCGGGAGCTAAACAGTATTATCTTACTTAAACCTCATGACAACCTTCTCTTAAGGTTTGTTTGGCTGTGAGAGAAACATACCCTGCGATGCATTGCCCAGAGCCTCAATCAATGAAGGACCTGCTGCCCCAGCTGTGGAGCCATGGTTGGCAGGCCATCTTCAACTGTCAGACCCCTTGGGGACTGACTCAGCTGCAGAGTGGCCTCGCCCTAAGTCAGGCCTTTGCAGGGAACCCCCAGCCATTGCTGATCCACAGAGATGTGGCTATTTGGGCCCAATGGGAATAATTTTGCAGGGTCCTTCTAACACCAGAGCTTCCCATGGTATTAGGGCCAAATTGTGCCCCCTTCCTATTCAGGTGTTGAAGGCTTAACCCCCAGGACCTCGGAATTTCCAGACAGGTCATTTAAAGAAGACTTCATGGCGGGTCCTTATCCGATATAACAGATGTCCTTATGAAATAAGGAGATTAGGACATAGACACACACAGAAGGAAGACTGTGACGGCACTAGAGGAAGTCAGCGATCTACAAGCCAAGGGGAGAGGCCTCAGAAGAAACCAAATCTGCTGACATTAATCTCAGACTTCAAGCCTGCAGAATTGTGAAGAAGCAATTTCTGTTGTTTAAGCCACCCAGTCTGTTGTGTTATGGCAGCCCAGCAAACTAGCCCATGGGGACTGGCTGAGGCTGGGGGCCTGCATCCCAGCTTGGCCTCCTTCTCTGTCGTCTCCTGCTTCCTTCCCTTGCCATCCATGGGGTCCATCACCAGGGTGGTCCTTGCAAGCAAGGCATCCACTTAGCTCCCTCACAGAGTCGGCTTCCCAGGGCCCAGCCTGGGCCTGTGTGCACTTGAGCTGAGATAAGGGCAGGGTGCGCAAGGACACAAGGGAGAGATCTCAGCAGCTCCAGGGCAGGGAGTGCGTGGGCCTTCTGAAGGATGAGGATGAGTGGAGGCTGGGAGGGAACAGCATCTCTCTCTGCCTATTTGTCTATGTCTCTCTCCATCTTCTCTCATCTTAGCTCTTCTTTGAGCCATGATTTCATTCTGCAGATGCTTCTGAAGACCTACCCTCTCCATGGGCTCCTCTTTGCAGGTGTCTTCACTCCAGCCTGTCTCACGCAGTCACCCCAACATGTCCTCTCTGAGTTCCTTGGCTAAAATTCTCAGAGAATCTCATTTTCTCCCCCTGCCGTCCATTCTGTTGGGGTGGGGCCTCCCGGGCTCTAGGTGGCGCTGTGGGGGAGCAAGGAAGCAGGGTAGGGCAGGTGAAGCCATGGTCTCCCTGACAGCCCTTTGGACTGTTACTGAAGAAGGGACCAAAGCCTGGGAGGCACTGCTCACTCTCGATTACCATCAGGAGACTCTTACCCTCTGCTGCCTTACGTTGCCCCAATTCGATGAGAATGAGAAGGGCCTTGGAGGCTGGCGGCTATGACTAGAATTCTGTGCTTCTTCCTTCCTGCTCTACACCCAAGCCATGGCGCTCAGCCAGGCCCAACTCAGAGCTGATGCTTGATGAACATATGTGGATCTGAGGGGCAGGCCAGGATTTCAGATCAGTTAAATTCATTTTCTTTCATGACCATAGCCTGTCATTTGCTTTGTGCCAACATTTCCAAGAGGCATGAAATGAAAGGTGGAATCAGCTGGAGGCTATGGTTCTAGACAGTATGAAATTACTTAACAGCTTTTTTTTTTTTAAGTTGTGGTAAAACATACATAACAAATTTGCCATTTTAACCATTTTTAAGTGTATACTTCAGTGGCATGAAGTACATTCCCACTGTGAAACCGTCACCACCCTCCATTTCCAGAACTTTCTCACCTTCTCTAACTGAAATTCTGTACCATAAACACCAACTCCCCATTCCTCCCTCCCTCCCTGTCCCTGGTGACTACCATCTGCTTTCTGTCTCTATGAATCTGACTACTCTAGGCACCTTATGTAAGACCCGTCATACAATGTTTGCCCTTTGTGACTGGCTTGTTTCACTTGGCGTAATGTCTTCAAAGTTCATTCATGTAGTCTGGATAAAATTTCCTTTCCTTTTCATGGCTGAGTAGTATTCCATTGTGTGTATATACCACATTTTGTTTATCTACTCATCTAGCAATAGACACTTGAGTTGCTTCTATCAACGGCCACTTTAAAAAAAAATTAATTCAGCACTCACTGTATAGTAGGCATTGTACCTACTGATCACAGGACCCACTTATCAGAGAGAAGGCATGTTGTGGTGGGCTCATGGAGCGGAAGTGCCACTCTTGCAGGATGAGACTCCTGGGATATTATGTCTGGCATTGGGAGATGGGAGTTAGTTTTCACTGAGAGTGGGTGATGTAAACCTGAGCCTGTCTGTCATTATACTCTTCTCTCAGTACCCACCAGTCATGAGAAGGTAGTTCATTTTCTGCAATAGATACAAGTCCAATATCCCAGGAAAAGCAGATAGAGAAATGGACCCAGAGACATACAGAGAGGGAATATTACTGAGTCTCTGCATCCAATCATATCTGAAACCAACTCCATTTCAGGAACTCCCAGTTTGTGGAGTTCAACTGTATAACCACCTCAAGTTCCCATTTCTGCTGAAATTGGCTTGACTTGAGTTTCTATCACTTGCAACCCAAAGTTCTGGCTAAGACTCGTTCATTACCCAGAGGCTTCCCTTGTCACAGCTTATTCTCCCTTTTCTCATGTTCATTTTTTACAAATGGCAATAAGTCAGAATGTGTGTGAAGCTCTAACGACAAGAAGACGGATTGCAGAATTATTTACTATGGTAAAAACTTCAGGAAAAAAACTTAGATGATCCACAGTAAGGGATCGTTCACCTGTACAACCACCTCGGGTTCCAAGGTCTCATAAATTTGTGGGTAAAAAGTGACATCTAGTGATATGAATGCCCTGAATATGATACCTGCACAGTGATCTGGCTCCACTCAGAGCTCCCCATGGATATAACCGGGGGTCCCCATGATCCTGTTCAAGCTCAGGCTCACCTGTGTTTTTCAGGTCTGATTTCCTCCCCGAGACATTTCACCACTGCCAGGGGCTCTTCCAGAAAGCACTGGCTCTTCATCCCTCAGCTTGTGTGTTATTAAAAGAAAACCACTGACAGCTTTCCCAGGTTGCATGTGAGGGAAACAGCTGGAAAATAAATGTGGTGCATATGCCAGGAATAACCACAGTGGTCGCCCCTGGGGGGTGGGGGGCTCCTCTCTCTAGCTCTCCTTCTGTAGGAAGGCATAGGCAAGCGCTGGAGAAACCGGTAGCCAGAAGACAGCGCCCTGCTTCCGCTCCCTGCCCACAGCATGCGCTCACAGACGTGAGCCTCCATTTAGAGACCAACCCTTTTTTAGCGGCTGCTCTCTCCTCCCACGCCACGCCCTCCTCCCCACCCCAGTTCCATGGGTGGCACAGCACAGATGGTGTTCTGCGACCTTGGCAGGCTTCCTTGCTTCCAGGGAGTTACCTGAGCACCAGCGCCCCTGGTTTCCCACCATCCTTTACCTGCCACCTCCTCGTAGCTTGTGGGCTTGGATATGACCTCACTCCCTACTTCCCAGAGAGAATAGCCCTCAGAGGGGACACCCCTATTCCTCTGTCCCCAACCCCCAGCTTCCCCTCCATCATCACAGGGCTTCATCTGAGCACCTCCTCTTTCTGTCTAGGGTACAAATGCTCTAACTCCTCAGGAAAGCCAGTACTATTCTTTTTGGCTGCACTGAGTCTTCCTCACTGTGCAAGCGCTTCTCTAGTTGTGGCAGACGGGCTCAGTAGTTATGCCACACGGCCTCCACCAGTTGAGACATGTGGAAGCCAGCTACTGTTTATGATTCTCCCTCTTCTCCCTCCTATATCTTCTCTATCAGTCGCAGTTCTGAACTGTCAATAGGCTGCGTGTGTCTGTATCTATACTTGTCTGTATCTATACTTGTATCTGTATCTGTATTATATCTGTGTGTGTATCTGTATTTGTGTGTCTATTGTTGTTGTTTAGTCTCTAAGTCATGTCTGACTCCTTGTGATGCCAAGGACTATAGCCTGCCAGGCCCTTCTAGCCATGGGATTTCCCAGGCAAGAATACTGGAGTGGGTTGCCATTTTCATCTCCAGGGGATCTTCCTGACCCAGGGATCATACCCAAGTGTCCTGTATTGGCAGGTGAATTCTTTACCACTGAGCCACCCAGGAAGCATCTATGTGTGTAGAGAAGCTTATATTAAGGAACTGACTCAATGATCATGAAGGTTGCAAATCTGAATTCTGCAGAGCAGGCAGGTAGGATAGAGGGCCAGGGACAAGTTGATGTTGCAACTCAAGTCTGAAGACACCGGTTTATTGGGGAATCTGGGTCTTTTCCCCTTAAAACCTTCAGCTGATTGGATGAAGCCCACATATGTTACAAAGAGCAGTCTTTACTCAAAGTTCACTGACCCAAGTATTCATCTCTTGTGAAAAGTATCTTCACAGTACCATCTGGACTGGTGTTTAACCAGATGTCTGGGTACCATGGCCTGGCCAAGTTGACACCCCAAAAATGAACCATCATACCATTAGTCATAACCGTGGTCAACAGTTACTGTGTACTCAGTGTACCACACTAAGGTCATGCTTGCATGTGTGTATGCTCAGTCATGTCTGCCTCTTTGCAACCTCNGTTTAACCAGATGTCTGGGTACCATGGCCTGGCCAAGTTGACACCCCAAAAATGAACCATCATACCATTAGTCATAACCGTGGTCAACAGTTACTGTGTACTCAGTGTACCACACTAAGGTCATGCTTGCATGTGTGTATGCTCAGTCATGTCTGCCTCTTTGCAACCTCATGGACTGTAGCCCACCAGGTTCCTCTGTCCATGGGATTCTCCAGGCAAGAGTACTGGAGTGGGTTGCCATGCCCTCCTCCAGGGAATCTTCCCAACTCGGGGATCGAATCTGCGTCTTCTGAGTCTCCTGCATCGCAGATTCTTTACCCATTGAGGCACCTGGGAGGCCCCATACTAAAGTCACCACATACAGTATCTTACGTAAACCTCTCAATAGTGTCATGAAATGGAGCCTATTGTTATCCTCTTTTACAGAATGAGGACGTTAAGTCTACAGTCAGCAGCAGAGCTCTGACTCAAGCCTATGTCTGACAAACTCAGGAGGTTATGCTCCTCCTCTCCAAGCTACACCACCTCCGCAATGCACTCCTGACTTCCTATTTTTTCAGTGTGTAAAAAATCACTCTGATTAAACCAAACAAGAAAGTCCCATTATTTCCTTCCCCTCTCTCCCAGAGCAATGTCTTTGGAAAGGTTGCCCACTCTTGGTGTCTCCAGTTCTTATCTTTCCTCAACCCACAGCCTCCGCAAGAAGGAAAGAGTATTGCCCAAGGTCAAAAGTGAGTTCCATATTATAAAAACCAGTGGGTGTGGCCTTTCACCCATGTATCTATCATAATATAGTAGCAGTTGTTCATTGTTAAAAATATACTAGAAAACACTTTTGGTCAAGATGGTGCTGTGTAAATAACCATTTGTGGCACCCATTCTATAAATGTATAGAAGTTATAAATAAACCTTAGAAAAACTGAAGACACAAAAAGGCACAGCTGAGATCACAGACTTGACAACCATCTTTGTAGATCAGAAAGAGAAGAGACTCACACAGCAGTGAGGGACGCTGAGCCCTGGCTCTGGGGCAGAAGCAGGCTGAGATGGGCTGGTTCTGTCTCCTGTGTGTAACTAAGCTAGTCTGACTCCCAGGAAACAGGGCCCAAACATGTTCCGGGTGAGGCAGGGGCCAGAGTTGAACTTAAGGCTGGAGGTAAGACTGCTGGTTTCTCTGCTTCGGATGAGAGACTGATAAAGCTTCTCCTATCCAGGGCTCAAGGTTATAGCAAATGTGAGGATGAATGTCTAGGTGAGCAGTGACCAGGATAGCACAGGAACCAGAATCTGAGTTTAACCACCTGTTCACTGAGTGAGCCACACACTCTGCCCACTAGTAAGAGCTCTATCATCAAAATAAGGCTAAGTTAGGTGGAGGGCTGGTAGAGGAACCCGGGAAACTTGAAAGGGAAAGGAGGAGTTGAGAGAGAAGAATGAGAAGAGAGAAAGAGTTTATGCTTAAAATGACCCAATCAAACCCAAAATCCAAAAGAGACAAAGAAATCTATCTCTTCAGATGATAACTGACAAATCAATATTAATAAATTGTTCACTTCAGGTGAAATTAAGACAGCAAACAATCTAAAAAACAGATTTTAAAGCAAGATGTTTAAGGCCTTTAAATAAGAAAATGAACGAACAGTATGAAGTACATAAGAATTAAAAAACAAGGACTTCCCTGGCGGTCCAGTGATCAAGATACGATCCTCCCAGTACAGGGAGCGTGGGTTCCACCCCTGGTCAGGGAGCTGAGATCCCACGTGCTGCAAGCCAAATTTTTTTTTAATGAGAGAAATATGATTTTTTTTAATTGTGAAACAAAAATAGGTAGAAAGGAACTTTTAAAAAAGATAGATATGGAAAAGAATTAATTTGGAATCTTGGAAATACAAAATGCAGTCCTTGCCCTGAAATAAAAAAAAAAAAAAAAAAACTAGTAGACTGGATAAACGCTAAACCTGATATAGTCATGAAAAGAACTGAAACATAAATACCAGGGAGTTCACCCAAAACATGGCACAGAGAGACGAAAGTTCGAAAGTATGTAAGAACAGTTAAGGAATATGGAGGGTACTTTGAGAGGCTACCACATACGGCATATAAAAGTTGCAGAGAGAGATAGTAGAGAAAAATAATAAAGAAATAAAGATTCAGAATGGTAGAATCTGGCCCCCTCTTCCCAGACTCAAAGTGCATTCTGGGTGAAGCTACAGAACACTCAAGATCAAAAATCTTAAAGAGATTTTCAGAGATGAGTTAGATTTCCCAGAAAAGAATCACAACTAGACTGACAGCTACTGTCTCATCGGCAACAGAAAAGGGTTAATGATGATCATAGTTAGCATTTGAGTGATACTATGTGCCAGGCACCACACTGAATATTTTGTCTGTTAACTAATTTAATCCTAATAAGAATTCTGTGAGCTAGGATTCTCATCATCTTCTCTTTTTTTAATGTATTATTTTTGTTTATTTACTTTTCTTTGGCTGTGCTGGGTCTTTGTTGCTGGGTGGATTTTCCTCTAGTTGCAGCAAGTGGGCTTACTCTCCAGGGGTTTCTCATTGAGGTGGTTTCTCTTGCCACAGAGCGGAGGCTCTAGGAAGCACAGGCTTCAGTAGCTGCGGCACATGGGTTCAGTGCTCGTGGCTCTCAGGTTGCAGAGGGTGGGCTCAGTAGCTGTGGCACACGGGCTTCATTGCCCCGAGATATTGTGGGATCTTCCTGGATCAGGGATCGGACCCATGTTGCCTGCATGGCAGGCAGATTCTTTACCACTGAGCCACCAGGGAAGCCTCTATCATCCTCTTTTTTATAGCTGAGGCAACTGACCAAAGGGGAAGTTCTTGTCACTCCTGTCCAAGTTATTACAGTCAGTAAGAGGAGGAGTTGGTACCCAAATTAAGTGGATCTGGTTCCAAATGCTCATCACCATCGGTCTACACTGCTTCTCCCTGCAGAGAAATATATTCAGGATAAGGACGATGAATAAATGACGTCTCAAATTTTAACCCCAGCTACCTTAGGAAATGTTTTGGCACACAAAGCTTAAAGGCATATTTACTCATAGACCTTCATTAAAATTATTAATTTATATTTTCAATGACAAGAAAAAATAAATCAAGGGGAAGGAAGGTGTGAGAGTCAAGAAACAATAATGAATTGACCTTCAGTTCAGTCACTCAGTCGTGTCCGACCCTTTGCAACCCCATCAATTGCAGCATGCCAGGCCTCCCTGTCCATCACCAATTCCTGGAGTCCACCCAAAACCATGTCCACTGAGTCAGTGATGCCATCCAACCATCTCATCCTCTGTCATCCCCTTCTCCTCCTGCCTTCAATGTTTCCCAGCATCAGGGTCTTTTCAAATGAGTCGGGTCTTTTCAAATGAGTCAGCTCTTTGTATCAGGTGGCCAAAGTATTGGGGTTTCAGCTTCAACATCAGTCCTTCCAATGAACACCCAGGACTGATCTCCTTTAGGACGGACTGGTTGGATCTCCTTGCAGTCCAAGGGACTCTCAAGAGTCTTCTCCAACACCACAGTAAGAAGCAAAAATATTGAATTTTCTTTTTTCTTCTTCATGAGATATACTTGACATAGGACATCATATTAGTTTCAGGTGTACAACATAATGATTCAGTATGTGTATATATTTCAAAATAATCACCACTATGAGTCTAGTTGGACTTTCCTTGTAGCTCAGTTGGTAAAGAATCTGCCTGCAATGCAGGAAACCTATGTTCAATTCCTGGGTCTGGAAGATCCCCTGGAGAAGGAAATGGCAACCCACTCCAGTATTCATGCCTGGGGAATCCCATGGACAGAGGAGCCTGGAAGGTCACAGTCCATGGGGTTGTAAGAGTCGGGCACAACAGTGACTGAACCACCACCACGAGTCTAGTTAACATCTGTCACCACACATGGTTCCAAATTTTTTCTTGTGATGAGAACTTTTAAGATTTGGTCTCTTAGCAACATTCAAATATACAATACCAGAATACTATTAGCTATATAAAAATACTGCTCTTTTAAAGAAGAGATAAAACTTAAGCAAAATTAATGTGATAAGTAACAAAAAACTAGTTAAAATTGTTTCTTTTCATGCTTTATAAAGGAGAATAGAAATACTGAATGACTTTAGATTTTTTAAATTATAAAGATAATAATAAAAGAATCTATAGCTTCTTCACCAACAGAAAGGGAAAAGAAGGAATACAAAAAACTAAATCAATGCAGCAGAATGAATGGAAGGAATAAAAGGAAACAACAAAAAATGGCAAATAAAAAGTACAAAATAAAATGGTAGAAATACCTTCAAATACATCAGGAATTCTGGTAAAGGTAAATGGAATAAATTCACTGATAAAGAGATCGAGAGTATCAGACTGAATTTTTTAAAATCATGGGGCATACTAACAAAGTCACACAGAAAGATTGCAATAAGGATGGATAAAGATATAGCATGCAAATACTAGCACGAAGAAAGCTAATATTATGATACTTACATCAGACAAAATAGAATTTAAAGCAAAAAGCATTGCTAGTGCAAAAGAAGTGTGGGAGAGAATATTGAAAGAAATGAACTTTTAAGAATATATGGAAGTCATAAACTTGTATGGCGTTACCAATAAAATCTCATAATATAAAAAGCAAAACTGGTCAAATTACCAGAAATATTGGAAACACCTATTATCATAGG
Organism: Neotragus moschatus; assembly: GCA_006410615.1. Taxonomy (NCBI): domain Eukaryota; kingdom Metazoa; phylum Chordata; class Mammalia; order Artiodactyla; family Bovidae; genus Neotragus; species Neotragus moschatus. The sequence goes on from SJYA01001089.1 coordinate 2,234,429, forward strand.
TAGGTCATAGTGGAAAATTTTGTCTGATCTCATAAAGACTGTTACATAGAGCCAACAAAAAATATTTAAATTTAAACAAAAAGAATTCAACGCTTTTAAATCTGTATAAAATGCTGTACCCATGAAGTAAAGAATACATTATTGTCAAGTGTATGTGGTATACTTAGAAATTAATCATATATTCAGTTCAGTTCAGTTCAGTCGCTCAGTCATTTCCGACTCTTTGCGAGCCCATGAATTGCAGCATGCCAGTCCTCCCTGTCCATCACCAGCTCCTGGAGTTCACGCAAAGTCATGTCTGTGGAGTCGGTGATGCCATCCAGCCATCTCATCCTCTGTCGTCCCCTTCTCCTGCCCCCAATCCCTCCCAGCATCAGAGTCTTTTCCAATGAGTCAGCTCTTCTCATGAGGTGGCCAAAGTACTGGAGTTTCAGCTTTAGCATCAGTCCTTCCAAAGAACACCCAGGACTGATCTCCTTTAGAATGGACTGGTTAGATCTACTTGCAGTCCAAGGGTCTCTCAAGACTCTTCTCCAACACCACAATTCAAAAGCATTAATACTTCGGTGCTCGGCTTTCTTCACAGTCCAACTCTCACATCCATACATGACTAATGAAAAAACCATAGCCTTGACTTAGACGGACCTTTGTTGGCAAGGTAATATCTCTACTTTTCAATATGCTATCTAGGTTGGTCATAATTTTCCTTCCAAGGAGTAAGCGTCTTTTAATTTCATGGCTGCAATCACCATCTGCAGTGATTTGGGAGCCCCCCAAAATAGTCTCTCACTGTTTTCACTATTTACCCATCTATTTCCCATGAAGTGATGGGACCAGATGCCATGATCTTCGTTTTCTGAATGTTGAGCTTTAAGCCAACTTTTTCACTCTCCACTTTCACTTTCGTCAAGAGGCTTTTTAGTTCCTCTTCACTTTCTGCCATAAGGGTGGTGTCATCTGCATATCTGAGGTTATTGATATTTCTCCCGGCAATCTTGATTCCAGCTTGAGCTTCTTCCAGCCCAGCGTTTCTCATGATGTACTCTGCGTAGAAGTTAAACAAGTAGGGTGACAATATACAGCCTTGAGGTACTCCTTTTCCTATTTGGAACCAGTGTGTTGTTCCATGTCCAGTTCTAAGTGTTGCTTCCTCATCTGCATATAGGTTTCTCAAGAGGCAGCTGGTCTGGTATTCCCATCTCTTTCAGAATTTTCCACAGTTTGTTGTGATCCACACAGTCAAAGGCTTTGGCGCAGTCAATAAAGCAGAAATAGATGTTTTTCTGGAACTCTTATATATTAGATCACAGTATTTTAGAAGAAATAATAAAATAAGGTCCACATCCTCTGTCCAAAATGTGATTAAGTGAAATGTCAAACTTCCAAAAGTCTAGAAGCTAAGTAATGCACTCTAAATAAGAGAAAAGAAACTATCATGGAACAGAAAATAGTTTGAATGGAAAAACATTAAAAGTATTACACATCAAAACTTGAGAATACAGATGAGTAATGCTTAGAGCTAACAGATAAAGTGACAGTTGAAACTAATGTCCCATCAGCCACTCAGTTCTCTTCCCTGAAAGCCATTCATGTTCCCAATCTCTTCTGGATCCTTCCATAGATATTCAAAGACATATGGAAGCACATACACATAGGCTTAGGAAGGTGCCATAACAATGTGTTTAGTATGCTAGCATTGGTGTAGAAAATTTATAAGCAATATATGCAAGTTTCAACTGATAATATATATTGAAGATTTCCCCTTTTAAAAAAAATGACTGCTTGGTATTTATTGTGAAACTTTAAAACATTCCAGTAAAATCAGAAACAAGACAAGAATGCTCACTTCCAACCAACTCTTCAATATTTTACTGGAGCTCCTTGCTAAGGCAATGACTAGAAAAATAAATAAGCAGCATACAAATTAGAAGGAAAAAGACAAAAGTCTTTATGTGCAAGTAGAACAATCATCTGTAAAGAAATCCCAAGGAAAACCCCAAGAAAATCCACTGTCAAATTATTAGAATGAATAAATGAGTTTAACAAGGCTGTTGCATGTAGTCAACATTTAAAAAAATGATTGTTTTTATGTACACCAATAATCAATTCAGAATTTTAACTGGAAAAAATAAAATCCCATTCATACCACCCAGGGTCACATCCTCACATCACCATGAAAAACAAAGAGAAAAGAATAGGCCAGTAGGCTCCAGTTGGGAAGATGCCAATAAAGGATTTTGTATAGAGTTGCTTCATGTGCCTGAGCCTGAGTCAGCGATGGTGGTGGGGGAGAGATGGGGGTCTGTGATTAACCGTCTACAGGCTGAGACAAGAAAGAAGCAGCTGAATGGGGAGCTTCAGTAGCAAAAGCCTTTTAAATCTACCACACATGTCTGTGTGCCCAACAAACAGCTCTTCAAGGATTATCCCATTGTCCCTGCAGCTCCTGAGCTTGGTGCTGTTTCTCACTTGTCACAGGGCCTCTTCTGTAGATGACCAATGCGTGAATGAGTGAGTGTCACCCAGGACCCACCAGCCCAGAGCATCCTCTCCCCTCCGCAGCATCACCTGGAACCCCACAATCTGAGACAGAAGGCCCTGTCTAGGGCCTCCCTCCACTAGGCCCAGAGTGAATGGGAAGTGAGAGGAGTGTATGTGTGCAGAGTCGCTTAGTCATGTCCAACTCTTTGTGACCCCACGGACTGTAGCCCGCCAGGCTCCTCTGTCCATGGAATTCTCCAGGCAGGAATACTGGAGTTGGTTGCCATTTCCTTCTCCAGGGGATCTTCCCAACCCAGGGACTGAACCCGCATCTGTTATGTCTCCTGCATTGGCAGGTGAGTTCTTTACCCACTAGTGCCACTTGGGAACCCCCAGAGTGAATGAGAAAGGAGAGGAGTAGCAACTGCCTACTTTCCTAATCATTAGGACCCCTTTGGAAGATAAATGTGACCATCATCCAGAGCACGGGGCAGGGCTAGCAGTGCTCAGAAGTCTGCTCCCATTGAGCTTGGCTACAGTCCATAGGGTCTCATAAGAGTTGGACACAACTGAAGCGACTTGTTACACACTCACCTCCATCAAGGCTATCAGCTTCCGGGATTGTAGGACCCTGTGCTTTTGGGGAATCAGGACAATCTTTCAATTCTGCCCAGCAGTTTAGAGGGAGACAGGGGGAACTGATTCTCTTTCCTTTTGTGGCCTGGGAGAATAAGTGATCTAGCCTTTAAAGTGTCCCTCAGTCCCACACTTTAAAAATATTAAAAAAAAATTTTTTAATATCTATTTTATTTTGGAGTATAGTTGCTTAACAAGATTGTGTTAGTTTCAGGTGTGCAGCAAAATGATTCAGTTAGACACATACATGTGACTCTTCTCTCCCAAATTCCTTTCCCATTTAGGTTATTACAGATTATTGTGATATACAGCAGGTCAATTTGCACATGAGAAAGAAGAAAGGAAAGAAAGGAAGAATAAGAGAGGAGGAGGGATGGAGGAAGGAAGGGAAAGAGACCGGAAGAGAGGAAGGGAGAAAAGAAGGAAGGGTGAGAGAGAGAGAAAGGGAGAAAAGCATTTGCATGCATCAAGTTGGTGGTAATCTTTTTTTTCTTCCAGTTTTATTGAGATATAATGGACATGCAGGACTGCATACATTTAAGGTTACAACATAATGACCTGAATTGCATACATCATGAAATGATTACCATAATATGTTCAGTGACCATCTATCATCTCACGCAGATACAAAATAAAAGAAATAGAAAAAAAAATTTTTTTTTCTTGTGTTGAGAACACTTAGGATTTTGGATCAGGGACTTCTAATGTGTCTGCCCCAGTCATCCCTCTGCCTTGACACCTCACTGTCTTCTTCCATGCCTGTGCCCCTGGGAGCTTCCAGATCCATCCTCTCTAGACTATAAACCCCTAAAGCTCTGTCGTGAATATCTGACTGTTTTTTTCCTGCCTCACATATTTTCTTTTGGGGGACTTCCCTTCCTTTAAGCACTTTGGGATTCTGAAGGGCTGTCAGTCAAGGGCCAGGATTCTCCCACCACCTGAACGGACACAAAAATCAAGCTGACCAATCAAAGCACCTCATTCATGGGCCATGATGATTGGATCAATATGGGTTCTAGGAGAGAGACGGTCTCCCTCCTTCTGAAGGACCCTGGCTGGAGCAGATGGATAGCTACTTTTCTATGACATGGAAAAACAGTGCCAGAGAATGAGCCCTCACAGAGGAAGACAAAGCTTATAGCTGCCCAGAGACAGTCCTGATTACATCACAGGAGTGCCCTGGATTCAGCCGTGCCTGGAGCCAAATAGCTACATGATTCCAGCACTTGGGCCAGTCCATTTCCCTTTTGCTTCAACTCCTTTGAATTTGGGTTCCTATCACTTAAATCCAGAGTCTTGACCAACTCAGCCTCTAATTTCTAGGACAGCTCGTTTGGCACGTAACATAGCAACCAGTGAGGCTGGTTCCTCTGAATGTCCCACTTCTCCAGAAAGCCTTGGCTCATGTCTGCTCTGTGTCAGGGCAATCAGACCAGGCTCCTGGTTTCTCTCAGAATAAGCCTTTCTTTTTTTGGCCAATTTTTCTTCCCGTATGGTCGATCAGGCTTTGATGCTAAAATAATTTTGAGGCACATCAGTTTGCTAGAGGTAGCTTAAGCAGAATTTCCAGTACTTGCAGGTTTTGTCTGAAGCCTTTCCCTGTATTGATACATACGGGTCAACACTGTCTCCCTCTTCACCTCTCCATATAGGCTGCAGGTACACACAACCTCACCACCCCATTCCGTGACTGCCTGCCTCTCGGCCTGATGCCTCACTTGAAGACAGCTCTTGTAGGTTCAGGAGCCCTGCTTGCAAAGCTCTGTGTGAGGCCCCAGGGGCCCCAGATGTCAGGCATCCCTGGGTGTTCTTTGGAGCCAGAGACGCTGCCTCTCATCTGCGGTCATAGTTCAAGGAGCTGGGGTACAGGGATCTCTGCCTTATGTAATCACCCCTTTTATCATGCGAGCGCTCTCTCCAGAGGGCTTCCCAGGTGGTGCAGTGATAAAGAATCCGCCGGCCAATGGAGGAGACACAGGAGATGTGGTTCAATCCATGGGTTGGGAAGAGCCCCTGGAGTGGGAAATGGCAACTCACTTGCATATTCTTCCCTGGAAAATTCCATGGACAGAGAAGCCTGACGGGCTGCAGTCCACGGGGTCGCAAAGAGTCTGATCCAACTGAGCGACATGGACACACACATCCACTCCAAAACCCGCCATATTTCCCTAGAGCTACCCATAGAAACTGCCCTGCTTCAGGCGAGCTTCCTTCCTGCACATTCTTTCTCTACCCTCCTCCCATCCTGAGGGGTTGGCTGACCTACTCCATTCCTTGTAAAAATGCCACACTCGTTCTCCTCTCAAGGCTTCTGTACTTGATGCTCTCCCTGTCTAGGATATCTTCTTTTTTCTTCTTCCCACCTTCAATCCTTCAAAGCCCACCTTATGTTCCACCTCCTCCATGCAGTCCTCCCTGATTTTTTCTGAGTCTCTCAATCTACAGTGTACCTTTTTCCTGAATAATAGTTGTTCCATAATCAGAATCACACAGTTATTGTCTAATTGTGTACATGGTGGGTCTGAATCCATCTGCCTTTCCTCCTCACTAGATTACATGCTCCTTGACCATCACTTACCCATCTTTTATTCCCCTCCCTCCATCTCGGCATCTCAGCATACTAGGTGTACAGTTTGGAGATAGTTTCTTATACTTACATGATCATAAGTATCACTTTGGGAATTCGTTTTAGAAATACAGATGTCTTGACTTGCCTCCTGGAGATTCTGACTTAGTAGGTGTGGGGTAAGATGCTGGAAACTGTATTTTCAAAAGCACCCTGTAAAGGCTTTTGTTGAGGCAAGTTTAGAACAGAAGCAGTTCGAGCATATTGCAAAACCCAGATCAAGACATATCTGACAAACTCAAGTGTTTTTATGAGAACAAAGCATAGGATATTTGACATGTATGTGGGCATGGAAATTTCAAGGTGTGAGGTTCTCCTGGTGATATCATTCCATTTTAGGGTTTATATCGTATGATGGCTGAGAGAATGGGCTTGGAGTCTGACAAGGGTTTGAATTTGCCTCAGCCTTATGGGACTTCGGACATTATGGGACTTTGGACATCACATTTAACTTCTCTGAAACCATTTCCTTATCTTTTCATTGAACATACCAATAGGAGCCACTTTCCAGGATTTCTATGAGAATGAAGCAAGGTCTTACATGAAAAGCACTCAACTCCATGCCTGGCACAGAGCAAAACTTTGTTACATATTTGTAACAATTACAAGTATTGCAGCTGGGAGATGGGCCAGGCTGGAGGTGGTTGTAAAATAGAGGAAACACTTTGTTGGTGGGGCACATTCTCTGCTCCTTTTGGGAGGGACCACTTGAAGGGAAACCTTAGTCCTAAGGCCAGTGCTTACCCACCACTAGAGGGGGTGCAACAGCATGAAGTAACTGAGCAGACTGCGAGCTTGTGTTCTATTTATTTGGTTAATAATAACAATCGCAATAATAATACTATGCTCCCAGCTTTCTATCTTTGCTGAGTAAGAGAAAATTTCTTTCCTCAGTCTTTATGCAGCAGCACAATTGAAAAGTATTCCTTGTCTTTGAGAGTTGTGTGTCCCTTTGTCCTACCTTTGATCACAGGAGACTGGGAGGGCAAAGATGGCTAGAAGACAGAAAGACTCATCTTCTCTGCTCCTAAAGCCAGAGGAAAAGCTGTGACCAAGACTCAGGCTCCCAGGTGGTATCACTTAAGACAGAAAAATCCAGGCTGTTAAAATGTACCGACTGTGTCTTATGTGAGACAGGGAGACAGGATTGCAGCTGAGTGGGTTGGATGGGATTTCTTGTCCAAGCACTAGGTCAGTTGGTCAATGGATGAATGAATCAATGGGACAATTGGTCAATAGGCTTTCTCCTACTGGCAATAGACACTTCATTACCAATCATTCTGGGTCAGGAAAAGGACAGAGTCTTAGTGTAGGTACTGGGCAACTTTCCTTTTCTCTTAGGGGCCAAAAGGCAGTTAGACCTGTACTGTGATGGAAGAAGACACCAGGAAGTGCCATTCTGGGGGAGGTTCATGGCACCACTTTGGGAACAGCGGTGCCATGGTTCCATGTCCCCTGGAGTTCGGCCAATTAGGTGGGGGATGCTGAGATCAAGCAGTAGCCATAAAACCCTCTCTGGTTTGTGACTCTGTTGTCCTAAACTTCAACAAGATATTACAGGAAGAATTTGGTGGTGGGAAACATTTAGCAGAAAAATTGTCCTCTCTTACTCTAGGGGTTTCAGCAACAGCCTACCAACAGAGAAGCTGGTGGGGGGAACCAAAGCAGCCTTCCTGGAAGAGGTGGTACTGGGCTGGATTGTCCGTAAGCTTATGTCACTCAGCCAAATACTTGTGATGATAGGTTTTGGAAGTCACATTGACCCCCACAGTCCATCTCAAGATCCTTAGAACTGACATCTCACAGTATCTCACAAGGATGATTTCAAGGACAGAAATTTTGACTCAAAAACTGCTGTGGACTGGGTCTCCTTCCCCTCCTCATGCAGGGCCATCCTTCTGGTCTTGACTCCCCCTTTGACAAAACTGCATTCTCCCTCCACACACCCTGACACACAGTCAGAAATAACAGGATTTCTGCGGATCCAGCCTGTCAGGAACAAGATATTCCAAAGCGGAACCAGAGCCAAGTGGGTGGCCCATGAGTGAGCAATGGGACTGCACATGACCCGGTTCCAGGCTGGAAGGGGAGGCAGCCTCCCAGCCATTTCCTCCAACCTCAGAAGCGAGTTGGCGACTGGCAGTTCATATGAGGTCCCCCTGACATCTCCGGTCAGGAATGCAACTTGCTGGGGATTCTGAAGCAAAAAGCAGAGAGAAGTGTTTAGCAGGCAGGACCATCCGCATGTGCCCGTGGACCTTGGTCTGCTTAGCAAGTGAAGGCTCTGCCCTTGCCCAGCTTTCAGCAGAGCTTCCTGAGGCTCATGTATGGGTGGACATGGGTCTTCCAGGACTCTTCGAACCCCTGAGACCTGGCAGAGCAAGGCTCTGGCAGCCCAGCTTTGTTTTTAAACTCATAAATCCTTGAATCTCACAATAGTGGGAGGGAATGGTGGCTGAAGGCAGGTCCATAGTTGCAGTTTTGCTGACTGTGCCAACGTTTACGGTTTGCAAACATCGTTGGATAAAGGAATCCACGGATGGGATGGAGGAAGGGCACAAGTTCTACTCCTAACCTCAAAATACACTTGCTCCTATGCTAGCTCCTCGCTTTTGACCTTGTGTCTTGCTCCACACATATTTTTATGTCCTCTAACATGTCCCTGCCACAGCCTGGCTGACGGCTCCTGTTGGTTGCTATCGCCCAAACCAGTGCTGGCTTAGCTCAATGTGCAAGGGGTGCCCTGGGTTTGGATCGTGTGCTGAGTGGGAATATATTCAATACCTGGGTGCTAGAGGGCACTAGAACAGTGCTCCTTAAACTTTAATGTGCCTTGGAATTAATCAGGACTCCTGTTAAAATGCGATTCTGTTTCAGTAAGCGTGGTGGATCCCAAGCTTCTGCAGTTCTAGGAAGCCCCCAGGTAATGCCGAGGCCGCTTCAACATGACCGCACATTGAGAATGAAGCTCCAGAGGGCTCTGCAGCTATTGCCATGGGCTCAGGATGTGGAGGGCTTCCCTGTGGCTCAGATGGTAAAGAATCTGCCTACATTGTGGGAGACTTGGGTTCAGTCCCTGGGTCTGGAAGATCCCTTGGAGAAGGTATTCTGACCAGGAGAATTCTATGGACAGAGGAGCCTGGGGGACTAAGTGGTTCAGTGGTAAATAATCTGCCTGCAATGCAGGAGCCACAAGAAATGTAGGTTCAGTCCCTGGGTTGGGAAGATCCCCTGAAGGAGGAAAGGGTAACCCACTCCAGTATTCTTGCCTGGGGAATACCATGGACAGATGAGCCTGGTGGGCAACAGTCCATGGAGTTGCAAAGAGTCAGACATGACTGAGTGACTTAGCATGTGTGCACAGGACTTGGAATTCCCAGGAACAGGGGTCCAAGTACTATCCCCATTATAATGACCAGGTGGTTCTCTACTGGGGCCACTTAGTCACCACAATCTATTGAGAGACACATAAGATCAGTGTTTGTATGGGGCCTTAGGGGGTATGATTCCCTTTTACCTGCTCTGGCTTGTTCTCTAAGTGTTTGATTCCCCTTTGCATCTTTGCAGCTTTTAGGGCCAACCAGTCTCCCTGGAATGCCCGGTCCGTTGGTGGCAGTACTAATGAGCAGAGATCTCCTCCCCTCCATCAGTCTCAGCGCCAGGGTCATCTTTTCTGGGAGCCAGCTGAAAAGAGTAAGCACCTCTTCTAAAGATACTACTCTGATCTGGATCATATTAATATAAGTATGATATCTGTTGTCATGTGACTTTGATGACGCATCTATGTAACTGTCACGTGTCTGCAATCCTTGAAGGTGGGGAATAATAACACAGTGTCTGGTGCATACTTTATGTTTGTTGAATCAATTATGCCTGATCTCTGTTTCTCAGAAGGCCCCAACCTTACTTCCTTGGAGACATTTCTATGTTAAATAGCACCAATTTTCTTCAACCTCTACTCTTTCTTTTCAGGGCAGCTGAAGACACCGATTGTCAACCTTGGCTTTGCTTTAGAATTAATAGGGGGTTAAAAATTCTGACTCTAACCCTCAGAGAGTCTGACTTATTTGATCTGGGCATCAGGATTTTCAAAAACTTCTCAATGATTCTCACGTGCAGACTAATTTGAAAACCACAGGAGGCAGGAATTATAGGTTTAACACCCAGCACTTCAGTCTCAAGTCAGCACTGCCATCAGACCCCTTCTAATCACTGTCCCCCAGTGCTGGAGAGGAGGCTCTTGTCTTGGGCTTGAAACTAAGCTCCTTCTGATAAACAGAGGCTATAGAACTACATGGATCAGGTTAACATAAGACTGATGTAGGTTTGAATCCCAGCTCCATCATTTAACTAGAGGTTTGACTTGAAGCAATTTTCTCAGTCTCCCTAAGCCTGATGTTCTAACCAGTAAAATGGGATAAAGGCCTATTAGCCAGTTTCCAGTAGGTAATGAATGATCCCTAAAACTTAGTGGTTGAAAGCACAACATTTACGCTTTCTGGCAACTATGCAGTATAGCTGGGCATTCTTCTGGTCTAGACTGGCTTTGCTGGGGCCGGATGGCCTAGGATGGGCTCCTCAGATGTCTGGCAGTTGACTTGATGTCATCCAGAGTGGTAGGGGTGGCTTGTTGGGTATCTGCATCCCCCATCATCCAGCAGCTAGCCCAGGCTGGCTCACATGGTGACAGTCACAGCATTCTCGGTGTTTCAGGAGACAGAGCATCACTTTACTTTTCATGCCTCTGTTTGCTAATGTTCTGTTGATCAAGGCTAGGCAAGGCCAGTTCAGCATCAGTGTGGGAGAAAATACCAGTAAAGCTCACCTTACTATACCTGTGTGTAATTTGAAGAAAAAGTATAAAATAAAAGTCCTGTTGGCACTCCAACTCCAGCAACCAGGACTTCCCTGGTCTTTGCCTTAATACTCATACATTCAGAATAATAATGATCACAATATATTTTGAGCCCCAGGAGTTTAGTCAATGACAACAATTTCTTTGACAGACAGGCCATAATTTTGTTGCAGATATCTCCTTGCAGGTTAGGTCATCAATTCATCTTGGTGAAAATTTTTAGAGTGGGTGCAAATGCCAATCGCCTTCCTCCCCCAGAGCTTTATTATCCACTGGGAGAGGTATGCAGGTAAATGGAATCCAGAAGTCAGCTTGAACTTCAGATTTATGTCTGTCTGCATGTGTTTTCTCCGCTTTTGCCTGTGTCAACCTGCACACAGAAATCCTTCCCCTTCAGAATTCCACATCAGGCAAATGTGTTTGTGAGCAATGGAGATTTTACTGGAGGCTTTACTAGGAAATGGCTTCCCGGGTGGCTCAGTGGTAAAGAATCCACCTGCCTGTCAATGCAGGAGCCCCAGGAGATGTGGGTTTGATCCCTGGGTTGGGGAGATCGCTTGGAGGAAGAAATGACAACCCCTCCAACATTCTCGCTGGGAAAATCTCATGGATAGAGGAGCCTAGCAGGTGGCAACACGTGGGGTTGCAGAGTCCGACACGACTGTGAGACAAAGCACACACACAGTCACTGAGGAAACAAGAAAAGGGACATCTGGTACCCATCACAGTCATCAGCTTAAACTTCCCATCTGGATGTTTCTGTTCATCAAAGCTCCTCTTCTGTTCCTCACCTCCAGGAGGGTTTTATCCCCTCACGGCACAAAACCTTTCCTAGAGCAGCCCTCAGCCTCACCAGCAACCATCCCCAATTCCCAGATTCTCTACCACCTCTTTGAAATGCAAAGTTACCAGCTCTCTTTCAACTCCCCCACATCAAAATATTTCCTCTTCTTCTATTTGCAAATTAGACCCACCTAGCTTAGAAGTCAAGGTAGGAACCATCTTAGGCTTCTCAACAATGCACTTTGAGATCTTATCCTTTTCTTCATCCCCCAAAACGTACCAAATTATTTATTCTGATGTTCTCCCCAAGGACACTTTTGTGAGGAAAAATTTTCTTTATCTTATTACAACTATTTCTAATATCAAATATTTTGAATTTTGTGCAAGAGCAAGAGGAAAGAGTGAGAGTTTCTAAAGAAAACATGAAGGAAGTCTTCCTCCAGGATGTGACATTTGAACCAAGCTCTGATGAAATTCCTTCACGAGGGATAACTAGTAATTTCAAAACTAATAATTTCAAAATGTGTTCATTCTTCCAATCACTTAGCTCAATTCCACAAATCCAGGTTATACTATTCCCCACCCCATCCTAATATTCACTCTTAATTGGAGATTTAGACTAAAGGAGTTAACATGACTTTCTTTTCTGGATAGTTATCAAGATGGGGTAAGAGGCCCAAGTTCCCCCTATTCATGTCATAAGAAACATAGAAGAAGCTTATTGGTCCTATACTTTCAATTGCTAACCGCAAATTGTCTATGTGTCATTGGTTACTTTGGTTTTTGTTTGGCAGGGATTTATTGTTGTTTTTCACATGCTTTGGATCTAGACTAATCTTGGCACTTAGATGTCACTGTGGCCTCACAGAATAAGATGCCTGGAATTGGTCATCAGAACAAGCCAAGGACTGCAGAGAAATTCCTTAGTAATTGCCACATTATTTGATTCTTTGTGTCAAAAATGAGTTAGGCGAAAGAATTCATTCATCTTTTACTATACTGAGAGATGAAGGCAATTTTTCTCATAGGACTCGGGGCTAAAGTAAATTGTCTCTTAGACTTCTCTGCTACATTTAGCTGAAACTTAAATTGATGGGGAACAAATCTCCCTCTTAAGAATGTTGCCTCCTGAAACAGAAAGATGAGTGTAACAGCCCACTTGGAAGATGCAAAATTTTAATTTCACACAGCTTTTTGAAAGACATGTGTGTGCACGTGTGTGTTTTAGGTTTCTTTCAGTTGCAAGACGTAACAGCCCAGTTGAAAATGAGGTTGTTCATATGACAGAAAAGTCCATAGTAGATTAGCCTTCAGTTGTGGCTGGATCCAGGTGCTCAAATGATGTTGCACACGTTCTTTTCCCTCTCAATCACTCAGCTCTGCTTTTCTGATCAGACAAGTTCTTCCCACATGGTGTCATTGTGACTACCAGCAGCTTTAGACTTAATTCTGCCAGCTTAAAAATGCTGGAGAAATAAGGATGCTTCTTTCCCAATAGTCTTTGCAAAAGTTCCAGCCTTCTGTCTCAACAGCCTAAAGGGATATATCCATCCCTACATGAATTTTAGTGACACTGATTGGCCAGACCCTGATCACAAACTCCTGAAGCAAGGTCCATGAGGAAAGCAACCCCCCTACCTCGGCAAAACTAAAGGGACTAAAATTTAGGGAATCACTAATTTTCCAAAGAAAAAATGGGTGATATTACCAGAAGGGACAATGAGTGGGCAAAACCAAGAGATATCCATTACAATGGAATGCCCACTCAGTGGTGAAATAAGTAGAAGAGGGGAAAAGGAAGGCAAGGGGTAGGGTGCAGGCAAGAGCAATGGATAGGTCTGTCCTAAGTGAATCTGGGTTGGCAGGCTTGCTTTTCAAACCAGCTGCTTTGACTTTTAGTAAAAATGATAATGTCTCAAGACCTGGATGTCTCTCTAAATTTCATCCGAGTGTCCAATAATGGCTGACGTTTATGAATGTCACCGTCAGTCAGGGTTGCTGGTCGACAACAGGCAGCCTGGTAAGCAGGCAGCTGTCCATCAAGACTGATGGAAAGAGGTTCAAAAACCAAGGCAGAGAGAAGTCAGGAACTTGGCCTGAGCGCTGCACCATGAGGGAAGAGGAGAAACCTCGGCAATTTGTTTTTAATATTTTGCTTGTTCTGGATACCAGGAAAGCTGCATATATTGGCTTCTGACTAATGAAAACAGAGGGGAAGCCAGGCTGGAAACCTGGCCGTGTTTCTGTGCACAATTAGGTTTGTTTGTTTAGGTCTCTTTTTATTTGTTTTCAGATGACTCAGATAGGAATACTGCAGGCCTTTCAAAGCAAAGTGTTCTTATGTGTATTTTGGGTCCAGGGCTTCGCCAAGTGCAGAAAGCCTTGGCTCCCTGAGGTTATTTTCCTATCCAAGGGTTTTTTAAACTTTCAAGTGGAGCTGGAAGAATGCCGTTGCAAGCCAGGTTGTTTTTCTTAGCAGACCCCAGCCTGAGGTTGCAGGGGGGACAGGGATCACAAACATTTAAACACAGAAGTCCCCAAACAGCATACAGGGCACGCATTGTGCGGATCCCGGGCGCAGCCTCCATGGATGGTTTTACCATCTGCACACTTAGTCCTCTCTGGAAACCTCTTCATGAGTCTGCCTCCTTCTTTCCAGATAACCAGGCCCAGAGATGGACTTTTCCTTCCAGACTCTCTGTATCTGTCTAAAAACCGTTCAGCTTTTAACACTTTCCGCTTTCATCGTCGCATGTTGGAGTCTGCCGCCTCCAGTGAAATGCAGAGATATTTACAATCTGGGAAGCTGCCAAGCACCTGGTTGGGCTTTTCTATCTAAGCAGAGTGACTCCCAGGGATGGCTGACTCCTGGCCAGTTGACCCGGAGCCCAGGGTGTTGGGAAGAGACTTGGGAAGCACTGGGCAGTAGCCTTTCCCCTCCTGGGGGAGCAAGATATAAGCAGGCAATGGCAAGGACCACTCCAGGGTCCCTTCTTGAGGCTTCTTCCCAGGAGCCCTGCCTCCGTGGGATGAGTCAGAGGACAGAGACAGCCCTAGTGGTCCTGGTTGTTTTCAAATACTTAGAGTTTATGAAGGTGGCAGGAGCAGGTTTCCTAAACTCCTTGGAAGCTGGGTCCCAGCCGAAGAATCTGACAGTGAGTCTCCCCTGCTCCACTTGTCCACGTTAAAATGGAGGAGACCAGCCAACGTGCTGGCCGGAGAAGCACTTTATCCTGAGTCACTGCAATGAAATTTCTGTTAACTAAGGTTTGCTTTTTCAATGCTCCTCTCCCTCTGAATAGGGCTTCCCAGGTGGCTCAGTGGTAAAGAATCTGCCTGCCGATGCAGAAGATGCAAGTTCAGTCCCTGGGTTGGGAAGATCCTCTGCAGTAGGAAATGGCAAACCACTCCAGTACTCTTGCTTGGATAATCCCATGGACAGAGGAGCCTGGAGGGCTACAGTCCATGGGGTCACAAAAGAGTCAGACAGGACGGAACGACTGGGTGACTGAGCATGCTCGCTCCCGTCAATGGGTCTATAAACTCTTTTACTTCTAAGACTCTCCTCCTTCAGTGTTTGAAGTTTGAAACCTCCCCAAGCGTTTAGGAGAAACATTTGTTCTATTGAAATTCACACATTTCCGGAATTTCTTTTCAAACATTTTTAGAGCTATGTCCCAGAGCCAAACTGTATTCTGTTCTATCTCCTGCACCTGCTACTGCTTCTCTGCTGGGCCACAACAGGTGGTGCTGGAACCAGGGTCTTAGAAGATATCTGGGCAGCAGTTTAGCAGGGAGGTGAGGGAGAGGAGAGGTGACTCTCGGCAGCTGGAGGTCAGTCCTGCAGGGCACCCTGGGAGAGACTTTGTGGAACAGGACTCTGATTGTCAAACAGATGGGCAAGAAAGCGGCCCTTGTTGGCTGGTTCTGCTCTTGGTGTGCTCATTCCCTGGCGCTTCCATGCACACCCCCACAGCTAGAGAATGTCCTTAGGCGGAAAGAGACATGGAGCCCCAGGCCAGCATGGAATGCCCTGCAGGCCAATTCCGGGGTAGGCTGAGAGGATATGGAAGGGGCGCTGGCCGTGGTTACAGCATCTGCTGTACCCTCAGGTGATGAGGAAGGACACAGTCATCAGAATGAGATGGGACTGTTCTCACTCAACTGTGTTTACTAAGGCAGGCAAGTGGGCCACTAGGAATAGCTGTTAACAATAGTTAACAAGGGCTGAGAAGCAGAAGATTTGGTTTCACTCACAGTTTGCTGTTTATCCATTTCCTTAGCAGATATTTACAGCTGGCCCACCTGGCTCTTTGCTTGCAGCTGGGGTTCAGCAGAGGGTGAACCAGGCTCTGGCTCTGCCTCAGGGGACCCAGTCTAGCAGGGGACACAGATAAGCAAGGAGTCAATGTAGGGGAGAGTGGCAGCAGGCCAGAGGGGCCCCTCATTGAGGTTGGTAGGCTCAAGGGACCCTTCCTTAAGAAGGGAGGGGAACAGTATTCCAGGGAGAAGGAACAGAACGTGAGAACGCCTAGAGGTCCCAGGGCGGTACGGAGCCGAGACTGTTCTCTAGTCAGTGGTGAGTGGAAATGATACCTGAAAAAAAGAACAAGACTCCATCTTATGGGACCATGGCAGCCACCTCACGGCACTTACGTTGTTTACTGAAGCAGTGAGGAATGGCTTAATACTCTTGTTGTTGTGATTCAATTAATATTGACTTAATTGTTTCATCGCCTCTCGAATCCTACCTCTTCCTTCTGAGTTCAATTCCCTTCTTCTTGAAGAATGTCTTTTAGTAGCTCTTCCCTGACGATTATGACTGGTGAACTCGCTCAGTCGAGGGCGGATCCAGTTTTCTCGGGGCCTAAAGCTTATGCAGTTTGGAGTCTTCTTTAAAAGAAACAACACAGCTATAAAAAGAAGACTAAGAATGAAAGTAAATATAGACAATGAGAAAAGAAATCTCAACAAAGTTTTAAAAGCTGACACCTAAAACAAACAGTATAAAATCTAGAAAAATAACAGTTTTTATTAATTAACTATAATTTTTTTCTAACTTCTTCACATGGTGGTGGCATTGGAATGACCATGGTCCTTTTGGGGTTTAAGTAGGAGGAAGATGTGTTGGCCTACATTTATTTTGGGTTTCATGGATATATTAGGTGGTTTGCAGTCATTTCCATGTGTAATTTAGTTATTTCAGGGTGTACAGATTTTGGAATAGCTTCCAAAAACACTCCTACCATCCACATGCTGCTTTGCTTGGCACACAGTGCCAGAGGTTGGATGGAGATGTAAAAAACCCTACGATGCCTGGCACTAAAAATATGTGGATGGTTGAGAAACAAGGTTTAAGATGTATAGTTATATATATAAAGTTCCAGCCTGTAGCAAATTATTCTAATATCAGAAATGTAAAACTATAAATGGAGGATTCATTCTTATTCAGTGCCTAATCAACATAGAAGTTTTTTCCATTATAAAGATATTTGAGAAAACAATGTATACAATTACATAGTATATATTTACAACTTATATGTGAAAGGAATTTTGTAGTGGTTTTCCCCAAGTTGACCACAATCTTAAATGTTTATGTGACATTACCAAAAAGAGTTGTAAAGCTAAAAGAAAAAATTTGAACTATCAACAACAGAAAACAAATTTGATTAATCATGTTAGAGAGGAAAATGTATTATCTTTCCAGTCTATCTATAGAAAATGATATCAGGAAATCATCACAGAAGAGGTGATTAAAGAATATGTAACTAAAAGTAGAGTAAATCTAAATGGGGTACGGTATCCTGGATTGGATCCTGGAAAATAGAAAGGACGTAAATGGGAAAACTGATGAAATCAGTGAATAAATGGTTGGATGCCATCACATGGTTACTGATGATGCTCAAGCTCCAGGATGAGGCAGGTATCTGAACATTTGACTTTCCAAAAGCCAAAGCTAAAGCCAGAGCCGAGGAGCAGATATTAGCCAAATATGGAGGTCAAAGTTTCACCCTGTTGCATCTCTTGATAAAATACAGCCGCTCACCACTAGGTTCCATTCAAGGTCTAATGCTCACTCCCAGGACTGCCATGGCATCAACTCACGTGCTAGCCACCCTGGTTCTCAGTGTCTCTTTTTGTTTTTGATAGGAGAGCATTCATCTTTCTTTCCTATCAACTCAGTCATGTATTTAAATTTCTAGGTGCTTATACATACATACATATATAGGAAATAGGCAAACAGTGGAAACAGTGTCAGACTTTATTTTTGGGGGCTCCAAAATCACTGCAGATGGTGACTGCAACCATGAAATTAAAAGACGCTTACTCCTTGGAAGGAAAGTTATCACCAACCTAGACAGCATATTCAAAAGCAGAGACATTACTTTGCCAACAAAGGTCTGTCTAGTCAAGGCTATGGTTTTTCCAGTAGTCATGTATGGATGTGAGAGTTGGACTTTGAAGAAAGCTGAGCGCCGAAGAATTGATGCTTTTGAACTGTGGTGTTGGAGAAGACTCTTGAGAGTCCCTTGGACTGCAAGGAGATCCAACCAGTTCATTCTAAAGGAGATCAGTCCTGGGTATTCTTTGGAAGGACTGATGCTAAAGCTGAAACTCCAGTACTTTGGCCACCTCATGTGAAGAGTTGACTCATTGGAAAAGACTCTGATGCTGAGAGGGATTGGGGGCAGGAGGAGAAGGGGACAACAGAGGATGAGATGGCTGGATGGCATCACCGACTTGATGGACATGAGTTTGCGTGAACTCGGGGAGTTGGTGGACAGGGAGGCCTGGCGTGCTGAGATTCATGGGGTTGCAAAGAGTCAGATCAGACTCAACTGAGTGACTGAACTGAACTGATATATGTATATATGAGGGTTTCCAAGTTAGTTTAGCTCACCAAGTCACAGGCTGATTTTTCAGCAAGAGAGTGGCATGGTAAACATGACAACTTAGCAGGTGATTCTAGCTGCAGTGTGGAGAATGGATTTCAGCTGTGGGGTAAATACAAGAAACAGAAAGTTCTGATAGAATTCCACTGCGGTCACTGAGCGCAGGCGGCTGCTAGCCGCCGGCTCACTGAGCACGGCCCAGACGAGCCACCCCATGTCCAAGAGAAAGCGGCCGAGAGTCCCAGGCAGTGACGGCGCAGGAACGGCTGGGAGGAGCCACCCCACTTCCCACTCAGCGCGGCCGAGAGGAGCTACCCCACGTCGGAGGACAGAGACAGCGGCTGAGAGCCCCGGGCTGTGGCGGCGCAGGAACAGCTGAGAGGAANATAGATTTGTTTCTTTGCTATAAGTCTTATATTTTTTAATTAAATTATTTATGTATTAAAAAAAATAAAGTGAAAAAAAAAAAAGAATTCCACTGCGGAGATGATAAACGGCAATTTGAATAAGAGGAATCAGAGCAGAGGAGAGAAGACACTTTAGAGGTAAAGGAACAGAACTTGATGATAAAACAGCTTTGAGAGCAGGAGAAAGGGAATCTAAGACATGCCCAGTGCGGGGGGGGTGGTGTGTGTGTGTGTGTTTTGGGAGAGACTGGGAGCAGCTGGGTGGTTGGTATTGCTCTTTCTTTTTTTGTTTTTCTTTTCTTTGCTGTTTCTTGAAATAGAAACAGAAGAGGAGGAGAAGGAGAAGCCCTGTGAAGAAGATGAATTCAACATTGAACGTGCAAAGTTTTAGATGCCTGGGTATCATCTGAGCAAACATTACACATTTGCAGCATGAAATGTAAGTAACAAGCATGGGAGAGGGGTCTGATCGACCTGGCCATGTGGATTTTGGACTTGCAGTGGACATTATCTCTGTATAAGTGTTTAGAAGGCAGCCTGGTGCACAGTGAGTGTGCACCTGTGATAGTGGCCTGTCACTAATGGTCACTGGAGCAGAGGAGACAGGCATTGATGAAACAAATACAAATGTACAACTGTGCTGAGCAGATGCAGAGAAACACATGTTGTCAGGAAGCCTGTAACAAGGGAATCTGACACAATCAAGAGAGCCAGGGAAGGCTTCTCTGAGGAAGTGGTACTTGACCAGAGGCCTGAAGGATGAATAGAAGGTATTAGGCAGCAAGGGAAAGAAGGAACATTCTAGGCTGAGGGAATAGCAGGTGCAAAGCTCTGTGGAGAAGGGATTTCAGGAAGGGACTATAAGAAGTTAATTAACTCTTATTATGGCTGAGGAAGACCCAGGGAGCCTGTGACTCAGGAAAGGACTGTCACCTTTCTGGGAGAACAGACTAAACAATTTACAAGGTCCTCTTTTTATATGGTCTCAAATTTAGGAGTTCTGTTTTCCTCTTTTTTTTTTTTTTTTTATTTACAAGATGATACTGGGTGGTGCTCCACATGTTGAGAGACACTTCTCTAGTAATAAATTGTAGACATGATCCCTGATAATATAGTCTTTGTGACCCTTTCAACGTCTCATTTTTATAAAAAGAATTCTATAGAATATTTACAATAAAGAACTCCCACAAGTCTCCAGTAGGATTCATCATTTGTTGAAATTTTGCCAATTTGTNTAATAAATTGTAGACATGATCCCTGATAATATAGTCTTTGTGACCCTTTCAACGTCTCATTTTTATAAAAAGAATTCTATAGAATATTTACAATAAAGAACTCCCACAAGTCTCCAGTAGGATTCATCATTTGTTGAAATTTTGCCAATTTGTTTTCTCTACCATCTACCTATCTATTAGTCAATACATTGTATATACACACATGATATCTATATCTAAATATAGTACATATTATTATTGCTGAGTCATTTAAGAGTATATTACAGACAGCACAATCTTCATCCTTAAATACTCCAACATGCGTTTCCTAAGAATGAGGGTATTGTCTTATATGACTATGGTAAAAGATGAACTTCACAATGGGGTCTGTATTCTAGGGTTCTATTACCTCTTCAAATATCAAGGGTCATCAACATCAAATCTATGCGGAGCATCTGCTGTATGCAAGACGCCATTCTCTGAACTGAGTGTTCAGACAGTTATGAGAAGCGACTCAATAGGCAGATATCTACATTGAAATGTGGAAAGAGTGGTGGCAGATGCAAGCAGGAATGCCAGGGGAATGTGGAGGAAGAAAATCTGGGCAGTGACATCTAGCTGTCTGTCCCATCTATCCCATTTTCCTTTTCCTTCTCACTAACTGGGCCTTGAACTGTCAACTCCAAGCTCCTTAAGAGGAAGGAATTTAAATTATCTCATTTAAGCCATTAATTGGGTTGTTTATTACATATAGCTGAATTCAATCCTAACAAATTACCTAATACACTCTTGGAAATCCCAGGGACAATTTTTTGCAGATTATGAAGGATAAGTAAGAAAGAATTGGCTAGAAGGGTAGGAGGGGGCTCCAGAGTATAAATTCTAGTTTAAGAGTGGCAGGTGCGATTGAACAAATTTGAGGAGAGTCTCAGTATTGAATTTTAGTTTGGAGAAGCAATTCAGTTTTAGATAGCTACACTTTAAGGAGAAGAAAGAATTAAGTCAGGAAAATTAGTAAGAGAGTCAATGTGAGAACCTTTGCAAGGAATGGTAGCATCCTGAAATAAGGCTGCACATCAGTGCTCAAAAAAACAAATGGCTCTCCTGTCAGCAAGACTTGGGGTCCCCTCTGGGCTTTGCTACTTATTAGCTATATGACCCTGAGCAAATGATTTCTCAGTGCCTTGGTCCTCTTCTATTTCTATGAGATTGTTCAGATAATTCAATGAGGACATGCATGCACAGTGCTTAGAGCAGTACCTGGCACCAATAAATTGTTGCTGAGTCCATGGGAGTGAAAGATGGATTCTAGGCAATAACATAGAATAAGATGGACTCAACCTAATGCTGAGACCAGCTGGATGGTAGGAGAGATGAGTAAGAGAAAGGAATTTAAAATGTCTCCCAGACTTCTGTGGAAGAACCAGTTTGGGGAGAAAGACAGATTCCAGTTTCACATCTGCAGAGCTGGTGGTCTCTCTGGCCGTCCACCTGGAGATGACCTGTGTTCCACTGAATGGGCAGTTACATAGCCAGGCAAGGATCTGAGCTGGAGGCAGACTGGTGCAGATGGAGATGGGGTAGAGACAGATGAGACCACAGCCCGCAGGTGAGTGGGCAAAATGGAAAGAGAAGAAGGTCAAGAGGGAGCCCTGTGGCTAGTGCTGGTGGACAAAGAAGTCATCAAGGAAACTGAAGCGGACCAGGTTTAAGGTCATAGGAAAAGCAGAGGGAGTGCCCCCAGAAGATTGAAGGGAGAGAACATTTGCAGAAAGAAGTGTCAGTAGGCTTAAATGCAGCTGCATGTGCTAAGTTGCTTCAGTCATATCCGACTCTGTGCAACCCTATGGACTATAGTCTGCCAGGCTCCTCAGTCCATGGAATTCTCCAGGCTAGAATACTGGAGTGGGTTGCCATTTCCTTCTCCAGGGAACCTTCCCGACCCAGGGATCGAACCTGTGAGTCTTATATCCCCTGCTTTGGCAGGCAGGTTCTTTACCACTAGCGCCACCTGAGAGCCAAATGCAGCAGAACCATCAAATAAAATCTGAGAAGTGGGCTGGGGTTGAACAGCAAAGAAGGCACGGGGCCCCAGGGTTAACTGAGGGCCATCAGGGAGTCAGAACTCAGGGTTCTGATTGGGCTGGCAGGCTGAGTGTGGATAGTGGATCGGTAAAAGAGAATTAAGGATCAGGAGACCGTTTGTGTGAAGATGAGAGAGNGGGGTTGAACAGCAAAGAAGGCACGGGGCCCCAGGGTTAACTGAGGGCCATCAGGGAGTCAGAACTCAGGGTTCTGATTGGGCTGGCAGGCTGAGTGTGGATAGTGGATCGGTAAAAGAGAATTAAGGATCAGGAGACCGTTTGTGTGAAGATGAGAGAGTTATGTGGTCAGTGGTGGGAAGTAATAAAGGGAAGATGTAAGGAAAGTAAGGTGCTAGAAGGAGCCTTAGGAAGATGAGAGGTGCGGGCTCGATGTCACTGAGAGGATCCAAGGCTGGGCCAGGATCTTTGCCGTACGCCCCGCAAGCGTGGAAAACGGCCCACCGTGGAGCTGGGAAGCCGAGCGCCCGGCCGGGCTAGGCTGGGAGATGGCGCAGAGAATCTCCAGTCTGAGCAGCGGCCAGAGGAGGGGGCAGAGAGAGCGGGGAGGGGACGGAGGAGAAGGCGGACACTAGTGACCCGAACTCCCCCGTGGGAGGACCGGAGCCGCCGGCGCTTTGACAAGCATCTTCAGGGAGCACCAGAGACCCAACGACTAGCCGGGCCTGGTACGCCCCGCTGAGCCCGTGGCGGCACCCTCATCACCAAGCTCCACCGTGTGAGGGTCAAGACACCGGAGCCGCCAGAGCAGACGCGGGGATGCAGCCCGAGACGGAGGACGGACTGTAGGATTTTGAAGGCAGATGCGTTAGAGGCGCGGAGCGCGAGCAGCGGAGTCGGACACCCGGGTGGGAAGCGGCCCGCGGTCCCGCTCCATCCCTCCCGGATCCCCCGGCCCCAGGTTCCCGGCGGGGAAGCAGCTCCAGGACGCCCAGGGCCTGCAAGCGAGCCGGGAGGGGGCAGCAGCGCCCCGCGAAAGCCGCTCTCCGGAGCCTGCGGGCGCGGGAGACGAGCGGCTGCTCCCCACAGGTGGGTGGGGGCTCCACGGGCCAGGCCGGGCCTGCTTCAGCCCCTTAGCCGGTCTGCTGCGACTGCTGTGCCCCTCAGCCCCGACCGCGGGCCCGGGCATTCCCTTCTGGGCCTCTGCCCTCTGGGGGCAACCTCCAGAAGCTGGACTCCTGAACCTGCACAGAGCGCTCAGCAGTTAGAGTTTCTAGTGTACGCCTTCTCCTCCGGCTCCCTCCCTGCCCTTCTCTGCCCAGGAAGCTCAGACTGAGGAGCCGCCACACCATCTCCTAACCTCCCTGCCACCCCCACTGGGCGCTCAGGGCGCTCCGGCTTGGAGGCGTGTGCAAAGACCCTGGCCCAGCCTTGGGTCCTCTCACCGTTGTCAGATGAGGTGGTTAGATGGCATCACTGACTCAGTGCACATGAGTTTGAGCAAGCTCCGGGAGACGGTGAAGGACTGGGAAGCCTGGCATGCTGCAGTCCACGGGGTGGCAAAGAGTCAGACACAACTGAGGGCCTGAACAACAAGCACCGTTATCAAGCCGGCACTTCTAGTCTTTCTAAGGCTCTTTCCTGCATCTTTCTTTCTGTTTCCTTCTCCTTATTCGCTCCCACTAGTGCATAACTCCATCCTCCCCTCACCTCGGACGAGCCCTCCTCCTGATTCTCACCTTATGGAGCAGAGACCCCATCTCTTGCTTGGGCCCCTCTCCAGAAGGCAACTCCCTCCCTCCATTATGTGTGAGGAGCCCGGGGTGGCCTGCAGCCCTGCTAGGAAGGCCCCAGGGGAGGAGGGCATGTAAGAGCAGCCTGGTGCAGCCTTGCAGGCTNATTCTCACCTTATGGAGCAGAGACCCCATCTCTTGCTTGGGCCCCTCTCCAGAAGGCAACTCCCTCCCTCCATTATGTGTGAGGAGCCCGGGGTGGCCTGCAGCCCTGCTAGGAAGGCCCCAGGGGAGGAGGGCATGTAAGAGCAGCCTGGTGCAGCCTTGCAGGCTGACTGTCTGCTCCCCAGGCCTGGGAGCCCAGCCTAGCCCTGATGTCCTGAGACTCAAGAGTAGCCAGTTGCACAAATATAACTCACACCACATATCCACTGTGAAGGGGAAACGGAGTAGCATTACTTTGCTTAGAGCTAATCTGGTCTTTTTCCTCTCAGCCACACCCACTAGTTAGTGGGCTGGGGAGGATAAACTAAATGTCAACCCAGTTAGACTTTGAACTGATACTTCAAACCCTGTGGATAATGTTTGGTCTTGAAAAACACTCCGAGTCTCCAGGAGCCCCTGCTCCTCCTGTCTGCCCACAACTAGAGGCCCAGGCATATAGAGCAAGGGACTTTCTCCCCTTTCCATGGCACCAGGGGCACTGAGTTCCTGAGTCTCATGAAGGCCATGGATGTGTGCCATCCATTGGTCTTTCGGGAGACATTCTTCTTTTCCTTACTGGGTCATATTCGACCTCCAGGCCCCCATCACTCAAAATATGACCCATTCTTCCAGCTGAGGAAACGCTCCCAGTGAAGATTTAGCGTCTTGGTCTCAGCTGAACGGCAGCATCATGGGCTTGCCACTCTTAGCTGGGAGGTCCCTTTGTCTCCAAACTGCAGGCCCCCTCAGTGGGCCCACTGGCTTCCAACTCAGCATCTGACCCCTGTGAGCCTGAGGGTAGCCCAGGGAAGCTGAGTATGAGGCCTCGCCCAGGCTTTCCAGCCAGAGTTCCTTTTCTGTGACTGTGCCCTGCATTCTAAAGGGGCAGCACAGGCAGTGACTTCCTCCCTGAGTCCCCAGGGTTACCCTCACTTCTCCAACACCCTCATTCTGCAGACCCAGAGGTGGGGATGGGCAGGGCAGCTCTGCCGAAGGCCCGGCTATTCTTGGTCTGTTTACTTCCTCCTCTTTTTTTAAGACACTCAGGTAGAGAAAGAGGGTGGGCTTTTCCAATACTTCTGTTTCCTCCTTTCTGACTCCCATGAGGCCTAAATGACTGGCGTTGGCATCTTACTGTGTATATAAGAGAACTCCAAGCTTCCTCTCTTTTTTTTTTCTCCAATTATGCATATATTCATTCTTTTTCAGATTATTTTCCCATTAAGTTATCACAGAATATTGGGTAGAGTTCCCTGGGCTATACAGTAGGTCCTTGTTGGTTATCTATCTTACATATAGTAGACTTTCTCTTGATGTACTAAAAGAGGTAGGAAAAGAATCTGGAAAATCCCTTCTTGAAATAAAGGTCTGGTTCCTAAGACTGGAATTTCTGCATAATCCTATCTTGAATGACCAAAGCTGAACAGTACCTGGGTCTCTCTCTGGAATTCCTCTGTAATCAGTGAGAATCTGCACACAGACTTTCCTCCCTACCCCTGCCTCCTCCGTCCCTCCTCCTGCTCCTCCCCCTCCCCACACAGTCATCCCTTCTCCTATAGGCAGATGGATATCTAGGGTGAATCTGGGAGAGTAGGAGACAGAAGAGAAAAGCATATTACTGCCTTAAAATGATATCCCTCTTCCCCTCTCTTGTAGCCTAAAGAACTCTGTTTTCATTGGGTCCCAACCACTTAGCTTTCCTTTTGCTCTTCAGTTCAGTCGCTCAGTTGTGTCCAACTTTTTGTGACCCCATGGACTGCAGTACACCAGATTTCCCCGTCCATCACCAGCTCCTGGAGCTTGCTCAAACCCATGTCCATCGAGTCCGTGATGCCATCCAACCATCTCACCCTCTGTTGTCCCCTTCTCCTCCTGCCCTCAGTCTTTCCCAGCATCAGGGTCTTTTGCTCTTACTGTCCTGTTAAACCCCTAGGTCTCTGTCCTTTCTGCTCACTTCCCCAAAAGGGGCTGTCAGTAGCAGCTCTCCNGTGATGCCATCCAACCATCTCACCCTCTGTTGTCCCCTTCTCCTCCTGCCCTCAGTCTTTCCCAGCATCAGGGTCTTTTGCTCTTACTGTCCTGTTAAACCCCTAGGTCTCTGTCCTTTCTGCTCACTTCCCCAAAAGGGGCTGTCAGTAGCAGCTCTCCTCCGGGACACCAGGTGGCAACGCTTTAATTTCCTATCTGTTCTCATCACCGGAAGCATGCCCCAGTCTACCCCCGCCCCTCCTGTCCCCCAACCCCACAGCCTCACCTACCATCCTATAGCTGTGTGTAAAGCCCAGAGCTTGGACAAATTTATCATTTACACGTTACCATTCCTCTGATCTCGTGGGAAAGGAACCAGCAACCCACTCCAGCATTCTTGTTTAGAAAATCCCATGGACAGAGGAGCCTGGTGGGCTACAGCCCATGGGGGTTGCAGAGTTGGACATGGCTTAGCGACTGAGCACGTGTTCCTCTGTACACAGGATGCAATTTCCGCCCTCTTTGCCATTGCACATGCTGGGCCCCTGCCCTAGCTGTCCATCATCTAGCCCTTTTCCAGGGCCCAACTCAATATCATTTCCTGGATGAAGCCTCTCCTGACTCTACCAAGCCAATGCAAGTTCTCCCAACTTGAAGGCCTGAACCACTGCGAACCTGTCATGTCCTGCCCTGAATCCATAACTATGTTCGTATTTCCCTCCCAACCACACTGAAATCTCTCTGAAGGCAAGAACTGTTGATCACTCAGTCATGTATCTTCCTTGGAGCTCTAGATGAAATTAAATGGAATGTGATTATTGACTAGGAATAGCTTTAGACCAAATTTTAAAGCAGGTCAGTTCAGTTCAGTTCAGTCACTCAGTCATGTCCAACTGTTTGCGATCCTCATGGACTGCAGCACACCAGGCCTCCCTGTCCATCACCAACTCCCGGAGTTTACTCAAACTCATGTCCATTGAGTCGTTGATGCCATACAACCATCTCCTCCTCTGTTGTCCCCTTCTCCTCCTGCCTTCAATCTTTCCCAGCATCAGGGTCTTTTCCAATGAGTCAGTTCTTCGCATCAGGTGGCCAAAGTATTGGCCTTCAGCATCAGTCCTTCCAATGAATATTCAGGACTGATTTCCTTTAGAATGGACTGGTTGGATCTCCTTGCAGTCCAAGGGACTCTCAAGAATCTTCTCCAATACCACAGGTCAAAAGCATCAATTCTTCGGTGCTCAGCTTTCCTTATAGTCCAACTCTCAAATCCGTACATAACCACTGGAAAAACCATAGCTTTGACTAGACAGACCTTTGTTGGCAAAGTAATGTCTCTGCTTTTGAATATGCTGTCTAGCTTGGTCATAACTTTTCTTCCAAGGAGCAAGTGTCTTTTAATTTCATTTTTAATTTGATCTAAAGTAAGTCAAAGCATATCAACTCACACAAATAATTTGATTTCTTTAGTTCAGTTTCCTCAATTGTTAAATAATTGAGTTGGTGTCCATGATGTCTTAAATCAGCTTCATCTCCAACACCCTGTAAGTCTGCCCATGCTCTCCTGTGACCTCTATGTGTCTGTGTATGTAAGTGTGTGTGGGTGTGGTGGGCAGGGATCACTAACTGGGGAGGCCAGGTACAGTATCGGCATATCACAGACTTAGATTAAGACAAACCAGGGTCCACATCCAGACTCAGGCACTCAGCCACTAGGTGACCTTGGGCATGCCGCCTTCTCCATGTTCAATGGGAAATGAGAAGGATCACTTATCCACTCATTACTGTGTGCCTACTAAGTGCACGTGTTGGATTGGCAGCCAGGGATATGGAGTAAATACAACACATCCACTCTCTGCAGGAGGCCTGAGTCCATTAGAAGGAGTGAACCCTGCAAACAAGCAAACATAATCAAGTGGATAGAAGTTCTCTATGGGGAAGTTCCAGGACAAAGTAGGGGCATGAAGGAGGGAGAGATAAATAAGCAAGTTCCAAGAATGATCTTGGTGGGAGGGAGAGAGGCTTCCCTGAGATGTGAAACAGAAGAGAGTGCTCCTAGAAATTTGGGTGGAGAGAGGGAAAAGCAAGGAGTGCCAGGCCCGTTACTGTCATTGTGAGCCTTCTCTGACCCAGATTAGTGAGGCCGAGGAACATTGGATACCAAGTGCATTTCCAGAGAGGTGGTCACAGCTGACATTTCGACCACTAGGCTGGGCCCCATCCTGTTGGTCTCACTCCAAGCCCCAGTCCCTTTCTCTGTGGTCTGTGAGTCATCCTTAGTACCTGAGGTGGCCTCTGAGCCACTGCTTCTCCCATTGACCTTTGCCCAGCTAATCTCTTTCAGGGAAGAGCAGGGCTTTAGAAAAGGCAACTATTTTCGTAAGATGCGACCCCTCCTTAAACTGCCATCTTTTCTGGGTTCAGGGGAGACACTTTCTGCGCAGCATTCACAGGAGTTTCCACCAAGGGACAGTCTGATAAACAGTGCTAGCCGGAGAAAGCTGCTCAAACGCCATCCATTTTGACACTTGGCAGGATTAGCAAAGCACCTCTTCCCTTGGAGATGGGAAAGTTTCCAGAAGTAGTCTGCCTGCAGAAAGGGAGGTTGAGCAAACAGGCATATTGTTTTCTCATAACTGTCTCTCTTGTTAATGTTTGGTCGGCCAGCCATGCATTTTTGGAGTGTTACATAGGCTTACGTTCACCCTTCATCAGAGAACAATTAGGACGAGTGTGGGGAGAAGCCAAAGGGTCAGGGACAACAGATGGGCCTCCACTTAAGCAGGTTAGAAGTTCAGCTGCCCTTGAGGAAGAAGACCCCTCTTTAGCTGGAGGAGTGTGGACTTGGATAGAAAGAAGCAGAAATGGAAAGAAAACAGAGGGCCTCTCCTTTCTGAAATATCCCTTTGGGACAAATCTCTATCTTAGGCCGTTGATTTAGTTTTCCATCAAGAAGCATCGGCAGCCCGGCAGAATCAAGAAGCCAGAGGCCTGATGCCATACTAAAATAGCAGTGTTGCTGCGTTTTCCAGCTGAGGGATTACTTCTTGGTGAGCCAGAGACATTTGGAACATCATTTGGAAGCAAAACCACATTTTTTTCCAAAAAAAAAAAAAAGGGAAACTTTGCATGCAATGAAGTCAGGGCTTAACTCTTCAGAGGAAGCTGTACAAGGACAGCCATTGGATCTTTGTTGATGGAATCCATGCTTCTGGGCACAGCACAAATTTCCCCTTGGTGAGGAAACAGCTGAGGTGCCTGTGAGGGGCAGAAGTCAGAGTCCTGCGGAAGGAGTGGTTAACAGGGCGAATGCGATAGCAAGCTGGTAAAAGACGTGAAAGTGTTAGTTGCTTGGTTGTGTCCAACTCTTTGAGAGACTGTGGACTGTAGCCTCTGTTCATGGAATTCTCCAGGCAAAGGGGTTGCCATGCCCTCCTCCAGGGGGTCTTGCAGACCCAGGGATCGAAACCAGGTTTCCCACACTGCAGGCAGATTCTTTACCATCTGAGCCACCTGGTAGAAAAGGACAAAAGGTGGAGAGAGGACTGTGTTTGTGAGCCTCTGCTGCATAGCATTCCATCCCCAAACACAGTGGCTGAAAGCAAACACCATTTTATGCACTCACGAATCGGGGTCAGGGGGTCAGCAGTTTGGTTGGGCTCATCGGAGTGGTTCTTCTGTTCATTTCACCTAGGGTTATCTGACTGCAGTTGTTTGGCAGCTCAAAATGGGGTTGGGTGGCATTACTCACTTTTCTAGGCAAGGAGGCTGGTTGTTGGCTGGACTGTGTGTCTCCAGAAACCAGCCTCTGCTTCTTTACATGGTTCCAAAAGCAGTCAGAGAGAGGGAAAGACAACTCACAACCATTTTCCAGTCTCTGTTTGTGTTCCATTTGCTGTCCCATTAGCAAAGGCAAGTCGCGTGGCCAAGCTCTGAGTCCATGTGGGAGGGGACGACACCAGGGTGTGGATAGAGGGAGGGAGCCCTGGCTCTGTTGGGAGCCATTACTGTAACTGTCTACCCACAAGAAGGAAGTAAATCTGAAGTGGAATCGAATACCCTAACCTCAGTGGGATGCAAACCATGCGAGTCAGTCCAGATGAGCTCAAGCTGAGGAAAGAAAGATCACAGAAGGATCTTGCTGGGTTTTTGGAACAAGCATGCCATTTCCTGGGGATGTCGGTGTTGGGAGATGCTTGGATTGTTAGTAAGAATCGGATAACTCAAGTGAGTGTCATTTTTAGCATCTCATGAAATTTTCTTACATCTTCTTCCTCCATATTTACATATATATTCAAATACATACAACCTGAGATTCCTTAGGCTATCCCAGTCTCTGGCAAAGATGGCAGTGTAACCATAGAATCTAAGCAGGAAAACAGACACACCACCTTTAGTTTCCACAACAAATGGAATTGGTTATACCCGTGATGGAGTATGAGAGAGCCAAATAAGTGTCAATGATGCACCCTGGGGGCCAGGGGGCCTTAGAATCTCATAAAAGTAACTCAACCATCATCTTCCTGCAGCCCCTCCTCAAACTCATGTCTCTGGGACCAGGTCAGGCAACACTGTCCAAGGCTGACTCTCCCTGGCCCCACCTACTTCTGACCAAACTGTCCTCACATTCTCTCTTTACCCAAATATCCTTTCAGAGCTCTGCTCCTGGAAGTTTACCCACGCCTTTACCAGACACAGCCAGTCATACATGGATGAATCTGAAGAGGTTTGAGCTGGGACCACACGTGCACACATACATGTACACACATGCACACACATGCACACACACGCACAACCATGTGCTCACTTTGTATGACCCCAACTTTTACAAGAGTGCTCGAGGAATAGTAAAATTTTTCTTTATTAAGCATCACTAATGTGTCACCTACTCTGTACTTAATTACATCTCTCCTGCAGCAACCCTGCAAGTAGGTCCTAATTTCATCTCCAAGTGAGAAAATTGGGGTGCATGGAGCTTTTGTCTTTGGCCCCAGCTTGCACAGAAAATAAGCAGTAAGGTCAGGATGGTAAGTCATGTTTATCTGACACCAAAGCCCATGCCGTTCTCTTACCATGTTGCCTCTCAATATATTTAAATGACCCTTTATTTCTTGTCTTGGCACCATTTTTAATTTTCCCTAAGAGATTTGAACAAGTGGTTATTTATTTCCAAGGTTTCTAGTATACCTTTAAGGACCAAAGAGTGCCATCTCATGCTGAGTGGCCCCAGACTGAGTTTATGGAATATCTAAAAATCATGATACCCTCACTGTGCTATTTCATGCTCCTCTCTTGTTTTCCCAGGACTGCTATTGTTGTAAGATGGCTATACTGGAAGGTTAATCTTGGAGGTGATAGAGACCAGGGATCTGGAGGTCATTTAGCATTGTGGTTGAGAACACAAACTCTGGCACTGGGCATCGTCTTGGGAAAGGAATTTTCTGAGTGCACACAAAGACGCATTTTGGCTGAGAGTTTGGGTGATGCCAACCTGAGACTCGCTGCCCCGGCAGGCCAACCTTGTAGAATCTTAGCATTAATATGCATCTGAATAGCTTGCTGGCAGGAGATGGGAGGATGCAGGGGTGGACAAAAATATTCAGACAATAGTGTATACCATCACACATAGATTAAAAACTGAAGTGTTCCCCATAACCTGCCAAGTTCTGCACATCTGGCCTCACAGCTGGACCTTGCCTCCTGCTTTCCTCTCAGCTTGCTCTACACTTAACCTGGCCCTACTGTCCATGATCCCTCAAATGCTATTCTTCTATCCCAGGATCTTCGAAGTTGCCAATTTCTCTTCTTGCTGTGTTCCTTCCAGAGATAACTGACCTTTCAGCTCTTTCTGGTGTTTGTTCAAGTACGAGGCCTTCCCTGACTACCCCGTGAAAGTGCAGCCCTCTCCCCGGTTTCTCTTGCTTGCCTTATATTTCTCTATACCATCTACTGTATAATTTACCTAATTATTTTTGTGTTGTGGGCCTCACCCCACAAGATCCCCGAGAACAGAGGTTTTATTTTTATCCTTTTTCAGTCCATTGCTATCTACCCAGTTAAAGAACAGTGTCCCACGTATACTAGGTGTTGAATGAATTCATCTGGGATCTAGCATCTGAGAACTAAAAGTCTTGCCCATGTGGCATGACAAAGCGAGCGTGATGGTGGCTGCCCCCATGCCTCTATGGTTCGCTCATCATACAGAGACCCAGCTGTCCCCAGCCGTCTCCATCTGTCGCAGGACACAATGGTGAGCTACTGGAGGGTAGAGACTGTGTTTTATCATTCCAACACTCGGTTTCTTCCAGCATCACCGAGGTATGATTGACAAATAAAATTGTAAGGATGGCTTTAAACATACACACTTCTGTCCTCTTACCCCACAGCACAGGGCCTGGAGCCTAGGAGATGATCATTCAATATTTGTTGAGCTTATTAAAAAGCAAAAAAAGAGTTGAACATAGACTCTGGAATCACCCATGACCAGCTTTATCTATTTCCTAGTTTCGCCTTGGGCCAGATGTTTACTAAATGTATTCACTTATTTACTTACTCAATCAACAAATGCAGCTTTGCCCAATCCTGAGATGGTTATTATTATAAACAGCACTCTCCAGAAGGAAATGGAAAGGCCAAATCCATGCCTGCTTTCCCTAGAAGTGTTTTTCTTCTAAACAGAAACCTCTGTGCCCCTATCCAATCAGCACAGACCCCCAGAGCACTGTGTCTGGCCAAGCCCGGGGCATTTTGCACTCCCCAGTCCCCACTCCAGGATTTTGGAGAACATTTCCCTGTTGGAACCCCTCCCCTGCCCCTTCAGTGCATTGACAGCCGCTCACC
Source organism: Neotragus moschatus (assembly GCA_006410615.1). Lineage (NCBI taxonomy): Eukaryota > Metazoa > Chordata > Mammalia > Artiodactyla > Bovidae > Neotragus > Neotragus moschatus. The sequence continues at coordinate 2,267,111 of SJYA01001089.1, forward strand.
ACCACAGATGTGTGGTCACACGCAATTAAGTGGGTGCAGGCCATTAGTGGACAGACAGCATGAAGTATGCAAGAGCCAGCCAACAAGCAAACAGTGGAAACCAGTGTGGTGAGATGTCCGTGCAGCCCAGCCGTTCACAGAAGAGGGAACTTGCTGACTTTCTTCACCTCCCAGCACTTCCTCATTGCAGTGCTCACCGTCCTACTGGTGCCATAATCCTTGCTTGATATGTGAGACACCTAGAGATGGATAGATTCGCTCAACTTGCCTGTGGGTGAGGGCAGCGCCCTCCCAGTCACTTGTCGTACCCTCTTTCCTATTGTGGATTCCTGACTGTGGCTGAGTCCTGGGAAGTTCAGTAGCAGTGGATATCCTCATTAGGATTGAGACCAGGTGACTACAACAATTCAAGTGTCTGTTTAGAGGAAGAAATGCTTTCGGAAGAAAATGAAACTCCTATCTCCATACCGTCTCATTCCTCTTCTCAGAGAGGCCGCTTCCAACCATAGTTTGGGTCTGTGTCCATCCATTCTTTTGAGTTCCTTCTGCATGGTCCTATTTTGCACAGACAGTATGTGGTAGTAACAATAGTTACGATTCTTTAAGTAAAAGGGCTTCCCAGGTGGCTCAGTGTAATGTACTTCCCAATGCAAGAGCCGCAGGAGACATGAGTTCAATCCCTGGGTCAGAAAGATCCCCTGGAAGAGTAAATGGCAACCCACCTCAGTATTCCTGCCTGCAAAATCCCATGGACAGAGAAGCCTGTCAGGCTACAGTAAACCTTATGTGCAACAACACACATGATCTAAATGCATTATTCTAGATCAGTGGTTCTCAACCAGGGATGACTTTGACCTCCCCCCACCCTCCACCAGGGGACATCTGGCAATATTTGAAGACATTTTTGATATGACAGTTGATGGGGGGGGTGCATGATGCTATTGGTATCTAATAGGTGGAGGCCAGGAATGCTGCTAAACACCCTACTGTGTACAGGATGGCCCACAACAAACAGTGATGGGGCCCCAGTGTCATCAGTGATGAGGTGAAGAAGGTCTGACCAAGTGGAAGAAGCAGACTCCAAAGGCTCCAGGCTGTATAATTCCATCATACGGCATTCTGGAAAGGGCAACACTAATAGAGGAAAGAGATACATCAGTGGCCGCCAGGAGCTGAGGCTGAGGAAAGGCCAGTGACTTCTAAGCAGCACAAGGAATCTGAAGGAGGGTGGAAATGCTTTCTGTCTTTATTGTGGTTACATGCATCTATGTGTTTGTCAACACACACAAGACTGCACACTAAAGAGGGTGAACTTGTTCTCTGTACATCACATCTGCAGCAAACAAACAAAACCCAGCTCTGTTTGAACCAAAGCCACTCTGGAGAAGGTAGCGGGGAGAATGTAGCCACCAAAAAATGAGAAACCCAGGTCTAAGGGTAAGAAAAAAAATGAAAGGAAACCCAGAGAAACATATTTTTGTTTGTTTGTAACTAGATTATTGACTTCTCCTCAGCAAGTGACACCTATCAAAAGCTGCTTTGTGGTTATTGACCAAAACCTCTATAAAGCATCTTCATTGTGGTGTGACTGTCATGCAGTAAGCTTTCCAAGTGCATAGTGTTTAGCTTGGGAAGTTTTAACTTGTACATATGTATACACCAGTTAAGCAGTTATTACAGTCACAAGGAAAATATCCATCATCCTGCACATCTCCAGCTGCCGCTTTATAATCTTCTCCTCCTTGAAAAATCATAACAGTACTTGTCTCATAGGGTTATTGGGAGAATTTAAATGAGATCTGGGCATAGAGAAAGCCTATTGTCCTTCTTGCTTGCCTTCTTCAGGTAAAGAAAGCTATTATACAATGGGGAAAAAAACCTAACAGCAGAATTCCACGTAAGTATTCCACGTCCAGATTTACTGCTTATTTTTGATATCGGAGTGGGATAGAGGTGAAGATTGAGTAAGTGAATAATCAAGGCAAATGTACTCAATAAATGCTTCTTGAATGAATGCATGAGTGAATGAACGAATGCGGCAGATCTGTGTGCTTAAAAATCTAGTAAGAAACAAATCGTCAGTCTATATTCAATACAGGATACAGGATGCTTGGGACTGGTGCACGGGGATGATCCAGAGAGTTGATATGGGGTGGGAGGTGGGGGGGGGGGTTTCAAGATAGGAAACTCATGTACACCTGAGATGGAAAAAAATAAAAAATTTAAAAAAAAGACTAAAAATAGTCCACACCCAAAAAAAAAAAAAAAGAAAAACAAAAACAAAAAAACCTTTAATTAAAGCACATGATTAATGTTTAAAAAAAAAAAAATCTAGCTCTGGGGCTTCCCTGGTGGCTCAGGGTAAAGAATCCACCAGCCAGCGCAGGAGACACCAGTTTGATCCCTGGTCTGGGAAAATCCCAATGCCGAGGAACAAGTGAGCCAGAGCACCACAACTGTTTAGCCTGTGCTCTGGAGCCTGGAGCTGCAGCCACTGGGGCCCGAGTGCCTTAGATCCTGGGCTCTGCGACCCGAGAAGCCACCACAACGAGAAGCCCAGGCACCGCAGCTAGAGAGCTGCCCCTGCTTACCACAACTGGGAAAGAAAGCCAGAGCGACAGCGAAGGCCCAGCAGAACAAAAACTAAATCAATGGTGTTCTGAAAAAATCTAGCTTTAGAGGCAAGAACACCGTGAAAGACGTGACATAATCACACGGCACTAAATACAAGTGCATTTTAAACTTGAACAGGTCTCAAGTGTGTATTCTTCCACAGAAAGCACATTTTTCTTCCTGAAATCCTTACACTAGTGGTTGTTCACGGTGTCTACTCAGTAACCCAAACCAGAAGCCTTAGATGTGTCCTCAGATTCCCATAATCCCCAACTTCACACCTAATTCTATGGGCATATGTTTCTGTCAATTCAAAGTCATCTCTTGATGCTCCCACCTCGTCTTCATCTCCACAGCAAGTTCCAGTTCTCGTCAAATCTTATAAAAAGGCTACTGCAGGAGCCTCTTCCTTAACCTTTCACCTCTTCAGAGCCTTTTCAGCTTCTGAAAGTTAAAACTTTCCTATAAGTTCTTGCCTGCCTAAACCTCTGTTAACTTTCCATTGTGCCTAATGTACAGGCCCACCTCCTTCTTACAAAACTTCATTAGCTGGGCTAAATTTAGCTGCTCAGTCTCTCACCTGCCCTTGAAACTTTGCCAGTACCCAGACATTCACTAGCTTGAGAAGGACTGAAAAGAGGCCATGTTCGCAGGGGATAGAAGAACAGGTTAAATGACATGACGTGGAGATGGCCAGACTGCTGAATAGCATGGGACACTCAAGAAGATGGTCGAGCGAGTTGCTTAAAAAAAGAACATCAGTATCATTTTTTTTTTTTTAACTGTTGAGGATGTTCTAGATCTAAAGAGGCTAAAGAAATTCAATCGCAACCATGCATCTGATTGGATACTGGTTCAGGAAAACATTTTTTAAAACTCTAAAGTTAACTGTATGGATATCTATCTGGAAGAAGAATCTTTCAAGGAGAGGAAACATTTAATGCAAAGGCCCTAGAGGGGGCCCTGTCTGGCTTATTCAAGCAACAGCAAGGAGCCCAGTGTGCCTAGAGAGGGGGTGAAAAAGTTGTAAGGACAGAAGAATGTATAGACTCACTGCAAAGACTTTGGATTTGAATCTGTTTTCCAGATGTTAACCTTGAAATGTCCATTTGATATCCAAGTGGAGGTGTTGAGTAGGGACTTGTGTACACAAGTCTGAAATTCTGGAGAGAATCTGGGAAAGGAGATAAAGAAGCAGGAGTTATCAGCATACTAGTTAATTTCAAAGCCAGGAGACTGAATGAGGTCACCAAGGGAATGATCATAAAGGGAAGGTTCAAAAGTACATTGAGGTGCTTGGATAGAAGAGGGCAGGGAAGACAGAGGGACCAGCCAAGTGGCTCTGAAGGATTGACCATGGAGGAGAAAAGCCCAGAGAAAGAGGCAGGGTCGAGCCAAGTGAGGAGAGCGTCTCCAGCAGGAGGGGTGGCACCCCTGCTGCTGGTGGGTCAAAGATGAGGCCTGAGACCTGGGTTTATCCACATATGGACAGAGGGACCAATGACTTTGACCCTGGAGGGCAGTTTTGGCGGAGTGACACAGGAAAACAACAGAGCAGACGGGGCATAGGAGGGACCAAGAAGGAAGTAACTGATCAGCAAGCACACAGGCCATCGAAACAGGAGTCCTTAGGTGACGGCACAGCCAAAGGGGCAGGCGATCAAGAGATGTTTCTGGGTTTGGGGTTTTTAAATTTTTGCTTTACAATTGGTGTAAAAGCCTTGTGCTGATGCGACTGAGTGAACGAATGAGTGAGTAAGCTGGTGCAGAGTCAAGGGAGGGTTCTTGCGGTAGGGGAGAGGTCTGAGCAGGTTTAGGAACTGAGTCCCAGGTAACAGGTGATGCCCCAGGGAGAGGCGGACACAGAGAGGCCAGGGTGCTGCTCCCAGTGGCCTCTCTCTGCCTCCACTGGCCGTGTCCTACCTCCTGATGACACCAGAGTCTGGCTTTTCTAACAGCCGCTCTGCTTGGAGCCCAATTAAGGCAAAGACACAAATTCGCCCGGCCATGGCCCCATGGAGTCTGGCCTCAGGGCTGCAGCCCATTTGGAAAACGTTTTAATTTCATTTGTGTGTTTTTTCAATTTGATTATTAAGTGCTGTTTGCACATGGACAGGGGGAAGGCCTGTTTTTATTCCCCGATTCCCTTTCCTCCCTGGCCTGCGTGCCTCCCTGGTGAGTAATGGGGAGGCCGCTTTTCTGGAACACAAGGGAAAACTTCCAGCAAATTGCAAAAGCATGTTCCTTCCTTGAAAAATCCTTTCACACTTGTTTTTTACTCCGTTTGTAAAGTTCATGAAAAGCCTCCATAAATGTACTTTAAAAGGCTTTAATTTTCTTTGTTCTCTATGGCGAACTTTCTTTCTCTCTCTTAAGGGGGTATGTAATTTAAAGGGATAATAAACAAGACATAAAGCCAGAGGGGTGAGTGGTGTAATGAAGGGAATGAAACAAACTTTAGAAATGTCAGGGGTCTGTAGGGAGGGGGAAATTCCATCTGCATTTTCAGGAGGTAACAGCCTAGCACTTCCAGGAGACTCCTCAGATTTGTTTCTAAGGTTATTAACATTTCACACAAGACTCGGGCAGCAGGGCAGACAGAAAGAGCAAAGTCGTAAAGGCTCAGGAGGAACGACAAATCCTTTTAGGCACATTTCAGCGGTCTGAAATATAAAGGGAGCTGAAGATGGATAAAATAAAAAACGGTGTTGTCAAGAATTTGCAAGGAAGGTTCTTGCCTGGATGCTGGAGCAGTCTGTTGTCTGGACAGAGAAATGCAGACATCCTTAAAGAGTACTGAGGCCGTGTAAGGAGTTCCCCCTGCAGAGAGAGACAGCATTCAGGTTTGGGTCATTGTCAGCCTAGGAAGCTCTCTAAATATGGGCAGGAGGAGGAAGGGGCAGAGAGGGGCCGGGGGGGGGGGGGGGGTGGGCCTGGCCTCAGCACCCACC